>JAPYKE020000198.1:0-227500 GCA_028554795.2 Sinohyriopsis cumingii | reverse complement strand
TTAGATATTGCATCTTTAAGTTATTTATTTATTAATGTTTTTAGAGATTGAATGTTATTTATACTTTATTTAGCAAGAGACATGAGTCCTAGCCGATTACACGGTTCGTTAAGGACATCTAGGACATCCGATTTTGCGGTTTCCTTAGTTTTTGATAGGTATTCGTAAGTGAGTTATTTATTAATATTTTTAAAAAAATTGAATGATATGTTATGGGTTTTTATGTGAGGGCTTCTAAATTTATTTAGCTAGTTACTGGGTCTTTTGGTTTTGTGGGCATATTAATTATATTTTGTTCCTAAGTCCTGCTGAGTCTATGAATTTATTTATATTATTTATATGCTGATTGTTCATTTTTATTAGAGTCCATAAGAAACTCTGGGTATGTGTGTGGTGATCCAATCTCTTTTTGGTTTTTGATAAATATTTTCCTAGCGGGTTGATATTTTGGGCATATATTGAAAACGTGGTGTAGATCTTCGGTGGTGTGGCAGTTAAATCAGTTAATGGTTGCTGGTTTGGGTCCTATAAACCTTCCAAAGCTGCTTGCTAGTTTAGTTTTTCCAGTCATTATTTCATGGTGCTTTTTACCTTTTGTTGAGGAGTTCCAAAAATCTTGCTATTTTTGGTCTATATATGTTCGTGCGAAGCTTAGTGCTTCTGTAGAGCTATAGTTAAGCTTGATAGAGTTTTGATCTCCTAGTTTGGTTTGTGCAACTTTGTCTGCTGTTTCGTTGCCAGATATTCCAATGTGCGACGGTATCCACATGAGCTCGACTAATTGATGTGATGTGGTGATATCGTCGATTAATTGGCATGCTCTGTCGAGGAATTGTTCTTTAGAGATGTGTATTGCGATTTTGGATCGATTTGATAGCGCTTAGGGAATCGCTTATAATGACTGCTTTAGGTATTTGGTTGTCTTTGATTCATTGTAGTGAATCAAGTATAGCCCAGAATTCAGTGGTGTAAATGGAGCAATAGTCAGATAATCTGGATCCCGTTTGTATATTGAATTCAGGGATGACTATTGCTGCTGCTGTTCTTGGTCGGTTATTTGTTTTTGGTCCATCGGTATATATTTTAACATAGTCCGGGTAATTTTGGTTGATTTCGTTTACCAGTACAGGTTTTTAGTAAGTTTAAGAAATGCTTATGTTAATAAATTAGTAGGGTCCATGATAAGAAATGAATTCATTATACCAAACGTCCTCGCGAATACATGATGCCCTAGTGCTAGACATCACTATAAACTGTCACACTGCAGACATCGTAGCGATATAACTGAAAAATTGTTAAAGCTACGTTAAAAATCCAAATCACACACACACACACACACACACACACACACACACTATTTTATTTTGCCATTCTTATCACCAGCCAAAGAAGAGAGTATATGACTTGTCACTTGTACGTTATCTGTAAGGACCTTATCTTGCGTATGTTATATACTGTAGCTAGCCTAAATCCGAAACATTGTATAACGCGGTATTTGCCAAAGCAGCTGATATGTGACAGTCCACGAAACATCTGTTTTAGTTCATTCAGAAACAAATTTAAACAACCACAACGTAAAGAGCATCTTACGCGAGTGTACGTGATTTGTGTACAAATCAAAAGTGCTGGCGTCTGCGTCCATTGTTTGTTTACAATAGAAAGTAGTTCCTTTATGCACGTGAATGCTATATGTGTATTGTCGCGCGGGTTCAATATCGGGTAATATTGCACGATTCTGACAATGTAAAGTTAACGGGGGAAAAATGAGCATATAATAATATCAAAAATATGAAACTGCACATACTATAGGAAAACTTTATTATATGCTCATTTTTCCCCCTGTTAACTTTACATTGTCAGAATCGTGCAGTATTACTTCTCCATTCAGATAAATCTACAAGATATTGGTCTGTTTCACTGAACTATGGTTTGCATTTCAGTTTTCCATTTAGCTCATTTTCTGGGTCACTATTACTTGTTGCGTTAGTTATTTTTCAAATAGTACTTTTATTTTAACCTTCTATCTGTTACATTTCTTTCTTCACAATGCATGTGGAATCAATTTCAGGGTGAAAAAGTTCTTCAAAAGAAACGGTTATTTCAACTGAATTGACAAATTATCTGCTATAAACACGTGTTCATGCTTTGCAACTTTGTGAAAGTAGTTTTTGCATTTGTATATCATAAAATGTTCAGCACAGACATGGGGTTGAACTTTGGGAAAGTACTTTTAGCATTTGTACATCTTAATTTTTCAGTATAGGCATGGGGTTGAGCAGTTTCTAATGTACTCAAGTGTGAGTACTTTTGACTTTCCTAATAAGGTGCATGTGTACTTTTCAAAACGTACGCATGATTACAAATGAAACACAATATAAATGCATGAAACCTGAGTCTCCACTATTCAAATCAAGGTGAAAGAATAAATCACAATGTAGAGCTGCATGTTAAAATGCCTGATTCTCATCATAAGCTATTGTATTGTATGTGTGAGTGTGTGTGTGTTTTAATGCCTGATTCTCATCATAAGCTATTGTATTGTATGAGTGTGTGTGTTTAAACCATAGTATTACCACCTAAAACAATGCTGACGTTCATCAATCACCAACTCCTCCCCCCCCCCCCCGGTGTAATACGGTGTGTGCGATATGCCAATTGATAGGTCTGTCTGACTGTATGTATGTAAACATTTCACTTCCTGAGTTTAGCTATCAAACCTTTCTAGGCGTTTTAGCAAAACTTTGCAAGTTGCGAGAAGGTGCCTTTTGATACCTTGTATTTTCTGTATTCATCCCGCATGAACTTCACACACACACACACACACACACCATGGTCTAGCTAGTTCTAAATAAAAACGATGTTCACACACATCTTACCAGTACGCCTCCAGAATGAAGGGTCACATCAATGTGGCTTTTCGCTGAAAGATTTCTTATAATGTTTAGTTAGTCCTAAATGCAAATTGTGCCAATCTGATGAACACCAAGGTCACATGCTATGGTTTCACATTCAGGTAAATTAAAACTAATTTAAAAGACAAAGAAGGGATCAACTGTCTGATCAAGTTAGACAAAGGGATCAACTGTCTGATCATGTTAGACAAAGGGATTGACTGTCTGATCATGTTAGACAAAGGGATCAACTGATCATATTAGACAAAGAAGGGATCAACTGTCTGATCATGTTAGACAAAGAAGGGATCAACTGTCTGATCATGTTAGACAAAGAAGGGACCAGCTTCCTGATTATGTTAGACACATGGATCAACTGATCATGTTAGACAAAAATGGGATCAACTGTCTGATCAAGTTAGATAAAGAAGGGATCAACTGTCTGATCATGTTAGACAATGAAGGGATAAGCTGTCTGATCATGTTAGACAAAGGGATCAACTGTCTGATCATGTTAGACGAAGAAGGGATCAACTGTATGATCATGTTAGACAAAGGGATCAACTGATCATGTTAGACAAAGAAGGGAGCCGCTAACATGTTAATTATATAGTATCAATGAGCTGTGTGTTAAATCATTTTTACAAGATAATAAAAAGAGGTCAACACTTTATGCACACAATTGGTTTCACAATGAAATAAGGGATTAAACATTACTTGTTTGCAGTAGATCATGGAAATATGACTAACACGAGATTTCTCAGAAGAAGAAAAATATCTTTGAGAATTAAGGAATGTTTTAAGATTATACTGTCCATTAAATTTTTTAGCATCTCAATAAATTTCAAATTTGAACTTAAATTATTCAGGCGAAATTTTATTTTATATTGTACTCCATGACGTTCTCTGGAGCACTGGATACATTTGCATTTCAAAGAACACATAAGAGAACGAGCACTTTTAACCCCTTATATACAAATACTTGGATTTAAGGACTACAGAGAACAAAGTTTTTGAGAACAGTATATGACAATAATGATCACAAAGATACTTACAATGATGCTGATTGTGTTAATATTGCTATACCTAAATATTGATATGTATATTTGATTTAATTATATCTGATCTAATATATATATATATATATATATATATATATATATATATATATATATATATATATATATATATATATATTTCAATTTAATTGTTTGTTTGTCAGTTTAATTTTTTTTATTTTTCATTACATGCTATTGTAATGTAAATTTATTCACTAAAGATGATACCTTTTTCAGAAAATAGTTTGACCTTGATTCAAATCTAGTAGCAACCATGTAAATAAGTTATATTTTATTTTAAAATGATTGGTTGTTGCCGAGGTCATGATGAGACTACTGATTTAAGATGTAAACACTTTTTAAATTTCTTTTTATTTCTTACAATAAAATGATTGGTTTTCGTCAGGGCTACACTGGGTGTACGTGATCTTTAACAAGTTAATAATTTCGACGAGGTTATGGAACATGATCACGTGACCCCCATCCATTGCGTTTTAGAATACGATATAACCTTTGTTTTAGAGAGTTATTCTCCGTAGTTGGGCTTTTTCTTTACACTGGAAGGTGTATGTGTAAATAAACTTACAAAGTCCTCATTATTATTATTGTGCTGTTGGAGTTATTTCAAATTACTTGGATTTTTTTTCCTGGTAAATACGCGTGCTCATGTGAAATTGTTGAACAAGGACAGCTTTTATAAAAATTTACTCAGATTTCCAAAACCGGAGTTATATTTCTTCTTTCTACAAGGAACTGTAGACTTCAATACTACAGATTACAGCATACGTCATCGTCTTCCATCTTGGATTCTTCGTCGCGACTCGAACTTGAAATCATTAGAACACTTTGTTATTAGGACTTCAAAAAATTTATTCGTGGATTATTCTTGGATTATTTTTGGATTTGATTCTTAAAACCGTAAGTTCATACTTTTTTTTAATTTTTACAGAATTTTCCAGGGAAATAAATTATTATATTTTTCAAAGCTTGTTGTTTTCACTCCTTCTTGTCTTACTGTTTATTCGAGCCTAAACACGTAACATAAGAATTGCGTAGCTCGTCCTGAGGATAATTTTGAATTTAGGATGAACTATTTCAGAAAACTTTGTTTTTGAAATTTGAATTCCCTAGTTTTTGAAATTTTTAGTGAAATCGGCAAGCTTTTTCTAAAATGTCATCAAAAGTGGAAATCTTTCTTTCAAATCCTACCCAGGAACAATAACGTCTTTTCAAAAAAGATGAATTGATTCGACTTGCCAGAAAATACGATCTTTCTGAGGTAAAGGCTTCCTTAACGAAACAGGAAATAAGAAATATTTTGGTTCAGTACTTGGTAGAAAAGAATGTTTTGGATAAAAGTGCTTTGGTTTCGATCAGTAAGTGTGTATCAAGCTGACAAAAAAATGAAGGAATGAAGGAATTAGAATTAAAATACAAAATGGAATTGGAGTTGAGGAAGCTGGAACTTCAAAAAGAAGAAAGAGAAAAACAAAAGCACTTGCACTTGGAAAAAGAAAAAGAACAAATGAAATTGGAAAAAGAAAAAGAACAAATGTCATTACAAAAAGAACAAATAAAGTTACAATTTGAGAAAGAGGAGAAAGAGAGAGAAGTAAAGAGAGAAAGAAAAACAAATGCATTTACAAGCGGAAGAAAAAGAAGGAAAGACGGATGCAATTACACGAAAAACAAATGCAGTGAAAAGAAAAACAAATGCAAATAGATATGGAAGAACGAGAGAAAGAGAGAGGATACCAATGTAAAATGGGGGAAAAAAATGGAACTGGCAAGCGAAAAGCACATTCATACTTCAAGTCCAAATTTAAGTTTTGACCTTGCAAAGAATATTAGAGTATTGCTCCCTTTCAGGGAAAAAGAAGTAGACCAATATTTGACTTGTTTTAAAAACGTTGCTGAAAAGTTTGAAATGGCCAATGGAGCATTGGACTCAGTTATTACAATGTGTACTCACTGGTAAGGCTAGTGGCATTTATAATTCACTGTCAGTTCACTAAAGTGGTAACTATGATGTGGTTAAAAAATGCATCATAAGGGGTTATGAGTTAGTCCCTGAAGCTTATCGGCAGAAAATCAGTAACTATAGAAAAGAAGCTGGACAGACTCATGTCGAATTGACTAGAGAAAAGGAACAGTTATTTGATAGATGGTGCTTAGCCAAGAAAGCTGAACGAGCTTATGAAAGTCTCAAACAACTTATATTACATGAAGATTTCAAAAAACTGTGTCCATAGTGACATTAAGTCTTATCTTGAAAAAGCTGCTCGTGCTGCTGATGAGTATTCTTTAACTGATAAAGTTCCTTTTGTAAATAAGACTTCTACTCAACAGTCTTCTGGCAGAAAAGTATTTCAGCCTAATACAGGCCCTTCTAAAACTCAAACTGACACAACTTCGAAAATTCACATTTCAGAGAAGCTTGATTCAAGATCCTTGTCTCTTCCTACGTGTACCTATTGCAAGAAAAAAGGACACGTTATTTCTGATTGCTACAAATTGAAAAATAGGCATCAGAATCAAGATAGACCTATTCCAAATACTCTTACTTCTAAGAGGTCAAGGTCATGGTCATGCCGCTTTGTTAATGTTCCTCATCATTGTGTAAATTTGTTATCAGATTTAGTCTCATGACCCGTGACAGTCGAAACAGTCTCTGTTTTACCCGTTATGGGCATTCATTTATTACTAGGCAACGACCTAGCTGGAGACAAGGTTGTGGTTAATCCACTTGTAAGTGACAAGCCTTGCTTGGATCAGAAAGTCGATCCATTTGAAAAAGAATTCCCTGATTTTTTTCCTAGCTTGTGCAGTTACCAGAGCTATGGCAAAGAAAGCTATTGAGAATGATGTTGATAAGGAAAGTATTCCTTTAGCTGACACTTGTATTGGTCAGGCTTTTGATGAGGTCACTTTCACTCCTTCTTTGGATCAATCAGAAGGTACTGATCACAGTGATCCTCCTTTAACGACTCATTCTCTTTATCTAATCAGGGTGATAAACGACAATCACTTGTCGTCGAACAGGAAAAAGATCCTGAGATCTCCTGATTGTTTCAAAAGGCCATTAGTGAAACTGAAGCTACTGAAGTTCCTGTCTGTTATTTCTTTAAAAAAAATGGAATTCTTATGAGAAAACTGAGACCTCCTGAGGTATCTGCTGATGACGAATGGTCAGTGAACTGTCAAAATGTAGTTCCAAAACCTTACAGACAGGAAATACTTAGTCTGGCCCATGAAACTCCATTGGCTGGTCATTCAGGGATCAATAAAACTTATCACAAGATCTTAACTCACTTCTGTTAGCCAATCAAAAGTGATGTTAGTAAATACTGTAGATCTTGCATACCCGTCAAATGGTAGGAAAAACCGAATCAGAAAATTCCCAAGGCTCGTCTATAACCTATTCCTGCATTTGATGAACCATTTAGTAGAATGATGGTAGATTGTATTAGTTCCTTGCCTAAGACCAAGTCAGGTAACCAATACCTGTTGGCCACTATGTGTGCGTCAACAAGGTTTCCAGAGGCAAATCCTTTCAGGAATATTAAAACTTTGATAAAGTTTTTTTACTCAATTTGGCCTGCCTGAATCTATCCAATCGGGTCAAGGGTAAAATTTTAGGTCTGGAACTTTCCAACCTATTATGCTTAAATTTGGCATTCCGCAATTCAAGTCAAAAGTGAAATTACGGTTTGACAGAATATCAATAGAGAGAACTTTTGAGTTTGGTGATAATAGAGTTCTGTCTCTCTTGCTCATTCTTCAAAATTTCTTCAGATTAGACATTACGGCCCTTACAAAGTTAAGAAGAAAATGAATGAGTTAAATAATAATAATAGTGCTTCTGGGATCTAAATAAATTACAGGAGAACCAGTATATTGAAAGAGATAGACAGGTTAAACACGTAATTAATTTAGTTGTAACTATTCCATTCGGTGAAGATATATGTGAAGGAATATCATCGGATTCTACTGATATTGAAGTGGCAAATCTTCGGAATTCAGAAAATAATGAAAGATCTGGATCAGAAACTTTCACAATTGCAAGAGCAAGAGAGAAATGACCTTAAACAGTTATTATTTTAATATGAGCACTTATTTCCAGATGTTCCTACAAGAACCAACACAATTTTCCATGACGTTGAAATTGTAAATTACAAACCTGTGAAACAACACCTGTTCAGGATGAACCCTCTCAAACAGGAATACTTGAAAAAAGAAATTCAATATTTGCTGGAGAATAATTTTATAAGTGCCGAGTAAAAGTGTCTGGAGTTCACCATGCATACTTGTTCCAAAACCAGATAAAACTTTCCGTATGTGTACTGATTATATGAAAGTGAACAGTGTGACAAAAACAGATTCATTCCCATTGCCAAGAATCGATGACTGTATTGATAAGTTCGGGAATGCCAAGTATGTCACCAAATTTGACCTTCTGAAAGGATTTTGGCAAATTCCACTAAGGGAAAGAGCAAAGGAAATTTCGGCATTCGTGACTCCAGATGGACTTTACCAATATAAAGTAACGCCGTTTGGGATGAAAGGGTCGCCAAGTACTATTCAACGTCTCGTGAATATGATTACCTCTGGTCTAGACAATTGTGATGCTTACATCGATGATGTCATCATCTACAACGACACCTGGAAGAACATTTAGCAACAATTCGGAAATTCTTTGACAGACTCACAGATGCATGTTTGGCGGTTAATTTATCTAAAAGAGAGTTCTGCCGTGCTAGTGTAACTTTTCTAGGACACATCGTGGGACATGGACAAGTTAAACCTATAGATGCTAAGGTCAAGGCTATCTCTGAATTTCCCGTGCCTGTAAATAAAAAGCAACTGATGCAATTTTTAGATATGGTCGGATACTGTCGAAATTTTTGTTCCAATTTTTCTAACATTGCTGAACCCCTAACAAATTTATTAAGAAAAACGAGTTCCTTTGGACTGAAAAATGTCAGGAGGCTTTTGACAAGTTGAAAGCCATACTGAAAAACACGCCAGTTTTTACAGCTCCAAATTTCAGCTAATCTTTTAAAATGTCTGTTCATGCAAGTGATATTGGGGTTGGAGCAGTTTTTATTTAAGAAGTTGAAAATGGTATTGATCATACTGTGTGCTATTTTTTCTAAGAAATTAAATAAGCATCAAAGAAATTATTCAACAATCGAGAAGGAATGTTTGACTTTGATATTGGTATTACAACATTTTGAAGTTTACCTAAGTTCAGCTCCTTCTTTGTTTATTGTTTAGTGACCACAACCCCCTTACTTTCATCGGCAAGATGAAAAATAAAAATCAAAGACTATTAGGGTAGAGTCTGTTGTCACAGCAATATATCTTGACATCAGGCACATCAAGGGAAGAGATAATTTAATAGCAGATGCACTTTCCCCCCGTGTATAACAATGTATTATTTCATGTACACTGTGTGTAATTTATATGTTCTTTTTAACCTCGTGTATAATTAGTCTGTGGTAAAAAAAAAAGCTTTATGTATAAATCTTTCCTTTTCTTTATGGGGGGAAGTGTTATGTATATTTAATTATATCTGATCTAATATATATTTCAATTTAATTGTTTGTCAGTTATGAACTTTTTTATTTTTCATTACATGCTATTGTAATGTAAATTTATTCACTAGAAATTATATCTTTTTCAGAAAATAGCATGACCTCGATTCAAAATTAGTAGCAACCATGTAAATAAGTTCTTTTTTTATTTTAAAATGATTGGTTGTTGTCGAGGTCATGATGGGACTACTGATTTAAGATGTAAACAATTTTTTATTTTTTTTATTTCTTAGAATAAAATGATTGGTTTTCGTCAGGGCCACATTAGGTGTGTGTGACCTTTAACAAGTTAATAATTTCGACGAGGTTCTGAAACATGATCACGTGACCCCCCTTTTGCATTTTAGAATATGATATAACCTTTGTTTTAGAAAGATATTCTCAGTAGTTGGGCTTTTTATTTACACTGGAAGGTGTATGTTGTGCTGTTTGGAATTATTTCAAATTACTTGGATTCAAAAGGATTCTTTTTTTTCCCTCCTGGAAAATATGTGTGCTCATGTGAAATTGTTGAACAAGGACAGCTTTTATAAACATTTATTCAGATTTCCAAAACTGGAGTTATATTTCTTCTTTCTACAAGGAAATGTAGACTTCAACACTACAGATTACGGCATACGTCATCGTCTTCCATCTTGGATTTTTTGTCGCGAATCGAACTTGAAATCATTAGAACGTTTTGTTATTAGGACTTCAAGAATTTTATTCGTGGATTATTCTTGGATTACATTCTTAAAACCGTAATTTCATATTTTTTCATTTTTACAGAATTTTCCAGGGAAATAAATTATTATATTTTTCAAAGCTTGTTGATTTCACTCTTTCTTGTGTTACTGTTTATTCGAGCCTAAACACGTAACATAAGAATATATTTATCAGCAATGTACAAAATATTGTCTACCTATTTGTTTTTGACACACCAGGAAAAGAAGAGTAGCACAAAGAAGAGAGTCCTGTAACTGAAGAAATGAAAGTTCTAGATTTGAAAATATAATAATGTTTTTTTAAATACCAATAAACAAAATCCATGTTGCATATGTACTTACCAGAAAGTATTTGATTTCACTTCACATGCCAAGACTGTGACAGCTGGCAAATTCCAATGAATGTCTTTATCCAATAATTTTGTCTGAGCACTTTTGTATTTCCAGAGAAAATAATCACTTGAATTCAGTAATTGGAAGAAAATAAAATTCAGCCCAAACTGGTCACAACATAATACAACTTAAAGTGCCAGATGTTAAAGCATGACTGGTTAAATCATCACAGTCACAAGATAATACAAATCTCTGCTTGACCTCAGGTCACATTAGCATTTTCTAAAAACAACCATTACCTAATGGAAAATAACCTTCTGGAATAATCTAATAAGCCTTGTTTACTTACAACACAATAGCCTATAAAATTCACATAGGAATCTCCAAAAATCTCTGATGTGATCAGCATATTTACCACTTCTTGTTTACCTGAATAATTTGGTTAATAAGCTCATACACATAGAGAATAATGAAGCTATTATTAGCTGTTTACATAAATGAAATAAAACTTTTTTTTAAAAAGAAGCAGGTCAAGCAGAAATGAACTCAGTTTTGGACAATGTCAAGTCCAGTAAACAATGTTACGATACAATAGCATATCACAAAATATTTTATTTTTAAAAACTAACAGACAAACAATTAAATTAAATACACATAACAAGTAGAAGACTACATAATCTTGTCACTGATGGGAAAATTCATTTGTGCTTTAAATTCTTGCACAATCAAGTAGTATATGTTGTTTCCATGTTTCCAGTATTATTTCAGGTTGGAATCTATTTTCTTCAAATTATTGAATTCAAGTGATTATTTTCTCTGGAAACACAAAAGTGCTCTGATAAAATTCTTGAACAGAGACATTCACTGAATTTATAGTGAATTCAAACCTGGAATTATATTACTGTGATTCAACAAAAGACTGTTAGCACATCAACACTTTATGCGCTATGACAGATACATCATCACCTCCAGTTTTGGATTTAATTTGGACTTCTACTGAATTTTATTCAGGACTTTAAATTATTAGGAACTGAGTCTGTAATTCTATGATTATTTGGGATTTATTTTGTAATACCATAAGTTCCTTTTAATTACATTTTTATTTTGTATTCTAGGGAAATAAATTATTTGTTGAATTTTACAAAGCTTGTTGCTTTTCCATCTTTTCTGTTATTTATTTTGAGAGTATAGACTAGTAACACAATCCTTAAGAGTACTCTAAAGAGAAGATCAATTAATTTTCGTATATAATGGAAGTTTCAGATCTTGAGACATCTGTAAGCTGTGGTTTACCCTTCATTAAGTTACAAGTATATACAGGAAACATTGAATACAAACACAAAGAAGACTTAATGACTTTATTGTTGATCGTTAAACAATAATTAAATTAAAAATTATCTGCTTTTTCATGAGTTAATGTCTTTTTAAAAAAAGCAGGATGGAATATTTTTTGGCATGAAGAATACAACCTATCATGCCAAATTATAAAATCAAGGTCTTGTTTAAGGTAGTTCATAGTCATGTGATCAAAGAAAGTATAACCAGAAATATAGAAAATTAGTAGCAAGGTGTGAAAGAAATTGAAAAATTTCAATTGTTCAATAACTCTGCGTATGCGAGAGATTTTAAAGAGTGATGGGAAGGATGGAAGACATCACTCATCTCAGGAAGTAAGCCCTCCTAGCCAGGAGGATCACATGTAGGGCAAATGTGTGGTCAATAGTGTGTGGGTCATAAACAATCAATCAAATCCCATAAATCCAGATATTTTTTGTACCCTACCCAATTCTGTATGGATACAAGTGAAATCCAAATTAACAAATCACATTTTTGAAAAATATTTAGAACTATGCATTTAGACATACCAGTTTGGATACTGAAACATTTGGCCACTCTCCAGTCTTGATAAATCTGGTTTCACATAACGTTTCAAAGAGGATCTTCAGCGAATTTGAAAATTGTCAATAAATATACAATATTTCTTATGCCTGGAACATTTATAAAAGATCTGATTTATAATATAGACAAATGTTTTGCTCCATAAAGTCCCAAGAGTTTCAATGGCAGACAGTACTGTAGTGCTTGAATAACAATTATATTTCCCACACATTACAATTGCATCCTGTGTCTCCTATTAAAATGGTATTCATGTATTCAAATTATAAATCATTTTATGAAATTTATGCCATATCAGCAATGGCAAAAGATAAATGCTTCCAGAATACATGTATGTTGATGTACATTTTCCTTAACTCTGTATGATTTCAGTGCCGCCATTTTGTCAATTCCATGATAATATTCTACAGAAATGTCTCCGTCTTCACTTTCAGATTGTTTCAGCAGGGTTTTAGCACAAAAGAAGAAAAAACCATTTATCTCTGCATTCATTATTAGAATGGATTCAATTTTGTTATTTCATTTTTATTAATTAAACTGTCTATAAGTGTATTTCCATTCATAAGTTTTGTAGCTGCTATCACATAATCTGTGCCTCCTGAAATTGAATAAAAAGCAAACAATAGAGTTATTATAGCAACAAAAGATAATCAGATAAGAAAGCTAAATAGTCTCATAATTTCAAAAGATATAGGGAATATGGCTTTTAACTTATTTGCCAATGTCTAAGACCCTCCTAAATCCAAAGGGTGTAGACCCGGATCTACATGACATAATGAACCAGCAGAGCCGAATTTGTGCTGCTTGCCTGAAATCGCAACAGTGAATACCTAATACTGCCAATGCATGGTGACAACTCATCTAGTCTATGATATTTGCCGACAGATTTGAGTTTTATAGGAATATATATGTTATGCCCAATTCTATGAACATGTAGCTAACAAATATGCAAATGTGTTAGGAACCATGCAGATCTGATAATCTGAGGAAGATTGAAAATGAAAATAGGTGTTTCCGTTTAAATTGCCTTTCCAAGAGGAAGTCGTTTGGACTGGATGACAACATACAAAACTGGTATGAAGGGACATGCAAGTGTCATATAAATATAAAAATTAGGTCACAGTAATCTAATTTTGTCATGATTCTGTTTCTTAAGAAGCATCCAGATATGAATCTGAAGGTGAAATATGGTCCATGATTTTGAGGGTGTAGTGAACATCTAGCTGAAAAAGTCACTGAAACATGAAAACTGGCTCATATGACCTAGTCTGATGAATTAACATTAACACATATCCACATACATGTACCAATTTCGTTTGTGTAAATGAAACAGGATCTAAGATATTGAGGTTGTAATGAATTGAAAGCTGAAAATAGTAAAGCATACAAAATGAATCATACTGACCTAGTTTGGTATGACAAGTTAATTTTGTTGTGATGTATCAACATACAAATTTTCATGGGTGTAGGTGAAATAGGGTCAAATATTTTGTAGTGTAACAAGTGGGTGGCTGAAATAACAATCACAATCACCTAGTTTAATTATGCTTAAAATACTCTCACTGAATTGTATCCACATAGCAAATTTCAAGAGTGTGGGTGAAATAGGTCCAAGATATTAAGGGTGCAATGAACAACTGAAAATACAAAAATAACTCAAAAATGAACATTAGGTCACACTAACCTCATTTTGGTATGGCTGAGTTACTTTCCATCAGATGCATCTACATACAAAATTTTCATGTTTGGAACTTGCAAGTTAAATGCATTTTGCAGGCATAGCAACAAATAGCCAAGAAAAGTCACTAAAGCATCAAAACTGTGTCACACTTACTGACTTTTGGTATGGTTGAGTTATTCTCCTTGGCATGCATCCACACAAATGTTTGTGTGTGTGATTTGGATTTTTAATGTAGCTTTAACAATTTTTCAGTCATATTGCTATGATGTCTGCAGTGTGACAGTTTATAGTAATGTCTAGCACTGGGGCATCATGCTGCAGACATGTAGCATGATGTCCACCCAGCCACATTATCCTGACACCAGGCTGACCAGTCCTAACACTAACCTCTTAATGCTGAGCACCAAGCGAGGAAGCTGTTAGTACCATTTTTGTAAGTCTTTGGTATGACACGGCCGGGGATCGAACCCACAACCTCCCACGTCCGAGGCGGACGCTCTAACCACTAGACCACCAAAGCAGTTCCACACAAATGTTCATAAGTATAGATGAAATAGGGTCCAAGATATAAGGAGTGTAACAAATGGACAGATGAAAATATTAAAGTAATATAAGCACAAACATAGGTCAAAGTGTCCAGCTTTTGGTATGGTCAAGTTATCTCCTTAAAATGCATTCACCTATTTTCAACACTGTAGGTACAACAGGCTGTGAGATACTGATAGTGTAACAAATGGAAAGCTGAAAATAATAGTGTCACTCAAGCATTAAAATTGGGTCACATCAATCTAGTTTTGGTATTCTGGACATGTATCTAGATACCAATCTTCATGAGGTTGGTTGACAGGACTTAACAAAAGATTAGCTGACAATATGAAAGTCGAACATGCATGAAAATTAGGTTGCAGTGACTGAGTTTTGGTGTCACTGATTTACTCTTCCTAACATGCTTCCACATACCAATTAAAAAATTAACAATGGAATGAACAAATGGGAATGCTACAGTGTATGTCATCTCCAAATGTCATTGGAGAGAATAACCAAGTGTTTGAGGTGATAGATATTCCAATTTAAAAATAGCTGATCATAAATCTACTGGGAATAACATTAAAATCTTTTGAGAAAAAAAAAAAGAACCTTTAAATTAGGCTATGAGAACTTGTTGTAAAAGGACACCTATAATCATTACTATTATTATGATTATTATTCATAACTCTTAACCATAATTTCTATATTCCAATGAATCTAAAACTTCGCATAATGATTTTAACCCGATACATTTTAAACAAAGAGATGGAAGTTACACATAGATAATATGTTCTTGAAACAAAACTACTGCTCTAAGCATCTATAAATGGAATGGGGTAAAAACTGTTACACCTAGATTAATAATGTCAGAAAATAACTTGAAATATGGATTTGGTGATTTGGTTGAGACACCATGTTTTGGTCAAAAATGAGTATATACAGACATTTTTGGACATGAATGGCATGGAATGTAAGCATTTAATATAGCCTGTATGGTGCTGATTAAATGGTATTACCATCAGAAGATAAACCTTTCCAAATAAATGCAGTACAAAAAGACAAAAGCTAAATGCTAAATATATTAAAATTATATAATAGATCTAAAAAAATTAATGCAAAGTATATAAAAACCCTGAAAATATTGTGAAAAATCAATAATGGAAACTACATTCCCTGAAAAGTCAATGACCTTTTACTGGTAATGCATGATCAATTAACTGAGTTCACATAAAAAACTTCTGTCTTTCAGGGAGGATGTCAATACACTCAACAAGTTAGTTTCATGCTAGAATGAAATGGCCAGGTGCATGTTATTTGCAGAAAAATGTTTTTTACTGGTGCGTAAAAGAGAACTTTATACATGAAACATACCTGGACGCTAAAGGCAATATATACTTCTAGAGTATGACAACTTTGATACCAGAAAGTTTACTGCTACAAAGAACACAAGAAGATATAAGCATATTTGTTATAGTAAGAATATGTTTAAAAAAATTACATTTTGAAAAAGTATCATTCTTTTAACACAATATATATATATACAGAAAACTGTATACAGATTTATTTACATCCCCCTTTTTAACTGAGTAAGTTTTCTATTGCACAACTAAGAAACCTGTTGTTCAGTAAATATATATGATCAATATTTTGTTAACATGCATTCATTTTAAATACCTAAATGACAGATTTTTAAATATATTTGTTAATATTGGGAATGTGCACATATAAGTCAATGTATATGCACTGCAACTTGAATTGCAATGTACATGAACCAGTGACTTGAAATTGTTTATTGGGAGTGTACACCTATATTTCAATGTAAATGAACCAGTGACTTGACAATGTTTATTGGTTATGTACATTTATATTTAGATGTACATACAACTGTTGAAACTGTTTATTAGGTATGTACACATATTGCAATGTATATGCACCATTGACTTTAAACTGTTTTTTTTAGGTATGAACACATACATTTCAAGTAAAAGTTCACATTTCACATTTTAAATGATCAAAAATCCAAATGTAAAGATGAAAGATTGCAAAAATAAAACCCTAGGTTGAAAATGGGGCTAAGACGGGGGTGGGGGTGGGAAAACTATGGTCCATGGACAGGAATTGGCCTTTAACATCATAAGGTGTTTAAAAATCACTTATCTGATCCATGCCCTGGAGGAAGCTGCCCATTCCTGGGCTATGAATACTTCAGTCTGACTTTCTTTCCTGCATAATAATGTTAATGATAACTACTGGGAATTAGTGAAAGCAGAGACGATCCTGTAATCACTGATTAAATAAGTTATTTTTTCCTCTGAAATTTCACAAGATAATATACAATAAAACCGTAAGAAATGATCATTGTTGTTGTTGTTGTTGTTGTAGGGTTTAACGTCATTTTTCAGCACACGATAGGCTATACATGGCGGCAAGAAATGATCACTTATGTTTCCTAATTCAACATCTGTATTTTCAATATCTCTAACTCTGAAAAAGGACTTTCTCAGTTTTTATACCCAGTCAAAGTTTATACTTTCATTTATCTATGAATTTTTTCAATACATCAATAAGCATAAGTTAGTTAATAAACTTCTCTCTGGACCTAGGATTATCAGGCTTTCAAATCAATGACCCATAATAATAAATGATGATGACAATACCATCTTCATTATAAATTCTGTTTATTTTTGTTTCTGAATGCCTGAATATTGTGAGCAAGCACAGACTTTCTATCCTCATGTGTGGAGGTATCTCATTACAATACTGATGGAGAAAAATGTTTAGATTAGCAGGAACTCTATATTAATCTGATTGACGAAGTAATGATAGCAGTATATGATGCAGAATGACCAAAATAACTTTGTCATAGGATGTATGTGCGTTAAATTTAAGTGATTTTTTAAAACAATATTCCATCTGTTTTATTCCACTTCAAAGATAGCTAAATTCTATTTCACCTTTTGAGCCAAGGTCCAAAGTATCATGAAGATCAAACTATGTGGACTTTCACCCTTAAACAATATTCATTTCCAATGAGGTGAACAGTTATCACAGGCCTAACATAATAACCCCAATGAGCTGAACAGTTATCACAGGCCCAACATAATAACCCCAATGAGATGAACAGTTATCACAGGCCTAACATAATAACCCTAATAAGATGAACAGTTAGCACAGACCTAACATAATAACCCCAATAATATGAACAGTTAGCACAGACCTAACATAATAACCCCAATGAGATGAACAGTTAGCACAGACCCAACATAATAACCCCAATGAGATGAACAGTTAGCATAGATCTAACATAATAACCCAAATGAGATGAACAGTTAGCACAGGCCTCAAATAACCCAAATGAGATGAACAGTTAGCATAGACCTAACACAGTAACCCCAATGAGATGAACAGTCAGCATAGACCTAACATAATAACCCCAATGAGATGAACAGTTAGCATAGACCTAACATAATAACCCCAATGAGATAAACAGTCAGCATAGACCTAACATAATAACCCCAATGAGATGAACATTCAGCATAGACCTAACACAGTAACCCCAATGAGATGAACAGTCAGCATAGACCTAACATAATAACCCCAATGAGATGAACAGTCAGCATAGACCTAACATAATAACCCCAATGAGATGAACAGTCAGCATAGACCTAACATAATAACCCCAATGAGATGAACAATCAGCATAGATCTAACACAGTAACCCCAATGAGATGAACAGTCAGCATAGACCTAACATAATAACCCCAATGAGATGAACAGTTAGCATAGACCTAACATAATAACCCCAATGAGACGAACAGTCAGCATAAACCTAACATAATAACCCCAATGAGATGAACAATTAGCATAGACCTAACATAATAACCCAATGAGATGAACAGTTATCACAGGCCCAACATAATAACCCCAATGAGATGAACAGTTATCACAGGCCTAACAGAATAACCCCAATGAGATGAACAGTTAGCACAGGCCTCAAATAATCCCAATGAGATGAACAGTCAGCACAGGCCTCAAATAATCCAAATGAGATGAACAGTTAGCATAGACCTAACATAATAACTCCAATGAGATGAACAGTCAGCATAAACCTAACATAATAACCCCAATGAGATGAACAGTTAGCATAGACCTAACATAATAACCCCAATGAGATGAACAGTTATCACAGGCCCAACATAATAACCCCAATGAGATGAACAGTTATCACAGGCCTAACAGAATAACCCCAATGAGATGAACAGTTAGCACAGGCCTCAAATAATCCCAATGAGATGAACAGTCAGCACAGGCCTCAAATAACCCAAATGAGATGAACAGTTAGCATAGACCTAACATAATAACCCCAATGAGATGAACAGTTATCACAGGCCCAACATAATAACCCCAATGAGATGAACAGTTATCACAGGCCTAACAGAATAACCCCAATGAGATGAACAGTTAGCATAGACCTAACATAATAACCCCAATGAGATGAACAGTCAGCATAGACATAACATAATAACCCAAATGAGATGAACAGTTAGCATAGACCAAACATAATAACCCAAATGAGATGAACAGTTAGCACAGGCCTCAAATAATCCCAATGAGATGAACAGTTAGCATAGACCTAACATAATAACCCAAATGAGATGAACAGTCAGCATAGACCTAACATAATAACCCCAATGAGAGAACAGTTAGCATAGACCTAACATAATAACCCAAATGAGATGAACAGTTAGCACAGGCCTCAAATAATAACCCCAATGAGATGAACAGTTAGCACAGACCTCACATAATAAACCAAATGAGATGAACAATTATCAAAAACTTAACATAATAACCCAATGTCTGATAACAAGCCCATCTCCTATTTCTACAAAATCTGAACAAAACATTTTAAAAAATCTAATTGATGAATCCCTGCCCCCCCACTTTTTTCTCAAAAGAATTTACAATGCTTGTCCTGAGTTACTTGTGACTATAATAAAACAGCTGTGGGAATGAAGTACTGAACTATGTGAAAATTGTTTTTAAAAATCTTCACCTTTGTCACACATCAAAGCAACAATTTCCATTCACTTAATTGTATGCCTTGAGCTGTTCCAAGATACTGTCAGCGTTCGATAAAAATGGTAAATGGTGTCAAGGCAAAAAAATTAAAATAGATCTGAAACAAATGAAAATATTGTTTAGACTGTTTATGACCAACCAATGATAACAGTATTGTTCTTGAACCAATTGAGAAAATGGAAATTGTTGCTTCGATGCGTGAGGTAATGGTTACTTATAAGATAAAATGTATTTTATGCAGGAATGGTTGAAAACACAGCTGGTTATGTTTTAAAAAAGAAGTCAAACGAGAATGTGACAGTGAAGACACCGTTATGTTTTGCCATATATGTACAGAGGCTAAAATAAAAAACTCCATGACCAAATGTGCAAAAAGCAATAACTTTCAGAACAGTACACTTGCAAGGCAGGCTTGGTTGTCAGAACTCAAACTGCTGATTGAAGGGTCACAACACCAGGCAGATTTGAATGCTGGTTTACAAAAACATTCTTTTAAACAAAACATAGCAGTGAAAGTGCTACTTAAGTGTGTAAATTGGCTGACTGTAGAAGACATCTATTTTTTAAAATACAAATCTCTTCTTAATTTAATACATGACTTAATGGCTGAAGAAATTGATGCCATTGGCATTTTGAAGAATTGTCAATCAGTATGACTTGGCTACTACCTGTAATGAGTTACTGGTGAGCCTATCAAAAGTTAAGGATAATCTTATACGTGACCTTAATGACCAGCAAAAATCGTCATTTGTGACAGCAATGACAGATGCAAGCACTGACATAGCCAACAATAAACGCCTTATCATATATGCTCAGAATATTTCTGATGACACGAAACCATCAACAAGATATGTAACGAATATAGAATGTTCAGATGCTTCTGGCATGGGAAGTGCCTTATTGGCTTTAATCACATTATATAACAAATATTTTTGATTATTTTTTAAAAACTATGGAAAACTGATAATTGGCTTGAATAAGACTCATAGGTTTGGATTCTGACCCACTGTTTTCTGCCTTAATGAGTCAAATGACTTACATAAATCCATTTGTAGATAAAACTCTGAAGAAGTATAAAAAAATCTGCAATTCACTGTTCAATTCAAACAATTAAAGTGCATGTACAAGATGATTTAAGTAGTTCAGAGGCAAATTACCCTTGACAACTGCATACTTTGTGTACAATACAATCTACCATCTGTGATAAGTAAAGCTTCCATATCAAAACTTATTTTTTCAAAAATACCTAAAAATATTACTATAATATAAATATGCTAATCATAAACAGAGATATATCATATAATGCTGTCCTGTGGTCCCATTTTGAGCTGATGGTTTACATCATTATTCTCAAAGTACCATATATAGTCATGTATAAGTCAAGTTCAACTGTAAATAACATAGACCCTGATGTGCCATGAAATAATGTACTGGCAGATCAAAGTCTATGTTGTTTGTTTTATTGGTTACTCCTAACAACCAGCAGAGACCCAGATTCACTTGCACAATATATGAGGGGCAGATCTGGGTCTAGGCGGTTTATGATGGAATTGACTGATATGCAAATAATAGCATTTTTAGGTTTCTTCATGGAACTTAGTTCATATCTACCCATGTATGGCAAACATGAAATGTACTGGCAGGTCAGAGTCTATCATTCAGATCAGACCATGACCTGCTTTAAGCACCTGATGTAGGTATACACCCTTCACAGCTGGGTGCACACTAAAAACATAATTAAGTATAGTTATACCTCCCTATAGAACACCTCAATATAATGCATTCCATGATACAACACAGGCACAGTCATGGATTCCATTTTAAAGTGATCCCTCACAATAAAGCATCATGGCATAATACAATCCCTGATATAACACAGGTATAATCATAGATTCTATTATGCATTATACAGTGATGCCGCTCTATAAGCAGATGAGTATAACACATTCCCTAATACAACACAGGCATAGTCATGCATCCCATTATACAGTGATCCCTCACTATAAAGCAAGTCAGTGTAACACAATTCCTAATACAACACAGGCATAGTCATGCATCTCATTTTAGAATGATCCCTCACTATATAGCAAGTCAGTATAATACAATTCCTGATACAACACATGCATAATCATGGATTCCATTTTATAGTGATTCCTCACAATAAAACAAGTCAGTATGACACAATGCCTAATACTGATAAAACACAGGCATAGCCATGGATTCAGTTATACAGTGATCCCTCACAACAACACAAATCAGTAAACAAAATCCCAGATACAACACAGGTATAGTCATGGATCCCATTATACAGTGATCCCTCACAACAACACAAATCAGTAAACAAAATCCCAGACACAACACAGGTATAGTCATAGATCCCATTATACAGTGATCCCTCTCTATCAACAGACGAGTATATCATATTAATTGATACAACACAGGCATTATAAAGTCAAGGATACCTTTATACAATGAACCCTTGCTGTAAAGCAAGACAGTATGACACAAGTCCTGATACAACACAGGCATAGTCATGGATCCCATTATACAGTGATTCCTCACTATAAAGCAAGTCAGTCTGACACAATTCCTGATAAAATGCTGGGATAGTCGTGGATCCCATTATACAGTCATCCCTCACTATAAAACACCCCAGTATAACACAGTCACTAAATAATACAGGTACAGTCATGAATCCCATTGAACTGATTGAAACATACATTGTTCCTCAGCATAAAATGACCGTAATAATATAATATTCCATCTTTACAATACTGTCCATGGAGCCATAATGTACACCACCTTATAGTGAGACCAGTTTATAATGGCATACATTGTACATATAATGTTACTATTACATAATGAAGTTGAATCCATGACCATACATGCCTTGTAACAGGAATAGTGTTATATTGAATGTCCTTACAGCAAAGGAATGTTGTATTATGGCATACTTTATCCCTGAAGTGTCATAGTGAGGGAACACTTTGTTGTATATTTCCTGCTAAATGTGTATTCCGTTGCACTAAGTAGGTTTATGAAAATGAAAATAGTTTTCATCTTAATGTGATCTGCTTCATAACATTTTATTGAACTCTTGGACAAAGTATGTTTTGTGTGGTCTTCCCAATCTCTAACTTTTGTTTCTAGAGATGATTTCTTCAGGTTTCAATAAAACTGAATAAATGGTATTATACTACTACTAATAATAATAATAATTATCATCATCATCATCATCATCATCATCATCAAAATCATCATCTTAAGTCATTATTTCCTGCAAAATAAATGATGTTCATCATGCATGCATATCACAAGGTAAACTAACTGGCAAGAAGGTCAGCATGGCTCAATCATCACTGTACACAACCCATTCTTCATTAAAGTCTAAAGCATAAAGCGTGTGCAATGGTAAAGTGAAGTCTAAAGCAGGAAGAATGTGCACTTGCAAAGTGAAGTGTAAGGTGTAAAGCAAGTGCATTGGCAAAGTGAAGTGTAAGGTGTAAAGCAAGTGCATTGGCAAAGTGAAGTGTAAATCACTGTCATAGTGTAACTTTTAGATAATTTCTGCACCTGACCTAAAATATGTTCTATCTCAAAAAGTGTCTTTCACCCAACTGAAAATCATGTTAATATTTGGAACACAAAACATGTTTACAATCTTAAGAAACAGTAAATACATTTTCACAACCACCACATCACATAATGTAATCAATTCCACTGTTTGTACTATAAACATGAAGCAGAACAAAATAAAAATATAAAATGTTAAAATCTTGGAACTCTGTAAAATGTAATAAAGTAAAAGAATAAGGTAAGAATAGATAATCTTTAAAAGATATCCTCAAAATGAATTATAAAAGCTG
The DNA here is from genome assembly GCA_028554795.2 of Sinohyriopsis cumingii. NCBI lineage: Eukaryota > Metazoa > Mollusca > Bivalvia > Unionida > Unionidae > Sinohyriopsis > Sinohyriopsis cumingii. Next base: position 203,867 of record JAPYKE020000198.1, on the reverse strand, counting down.
AATTTCCTCATAAATCTTGCTGAGTGTGGTAACTTTCACCTTGTCACACAAGTATTTTGATGCACCCACCACCTGACAAAATCTAGGAATTGTTTGGGGAACAAAGTTAAACAAAATTTGAACATTTGTTTTATGGAATTCATTAAAAAAATGGGTGAAAACCTTAATAGTATTAAAACTGAAAAATAATGTACAGCAAAAGGTACACCTACAGCACAACGCTAATAATTGTACCAAGAAGTGTAAATAGAAAAAGGCACATCTAAATCACAACTCTAATAATTGTACCAAGAAGCTAAAATAGAAAAAGGCACATCTAAATCACAACTCTAATAATTGTAGAAAGTGTAAATAGAAAAAGGCACATCTAAATCACAACTCTAATAATTGTACCAAGAAGCTAAAATAGAAAAAGGCACATCTAAATCACAACTCTAATAATTGTACCAAGAAGTGTAAATAGAAAAAGGCACATCTAAATCACAACTCTAATAACTGAACCAAGAAGCTAACATAGAAAAAGGTACATCTAAATCACAACTCTAATAATTGTACCAAGAAGCTAAAATAGAAAAAGGCACATCTAAATCACAACTCTAATAATTGTACCAAGAAGTGTAAATAGAAAAAGGCACATCTAAATCACAACTCTAATAATTGAACCAAGAAGTGTAAACAGAAAAAGGCACATCTAAATCACAACTCTAATAATTGTACCAAGAAGTGTAAATAGAAAAAGGCACATCTAAATCACAACTCTAATAACTGAACCAAGAAGCTAAAATAGAAAAAGGCACATCTAAATCACAACTCTAATAATTGAACCAAGAAGTGTAAACAGAAAAAGGCACATCTAAATCACAACTCTAATAATTGTACCAAGAAGCAAACATAGAAAAAGGCACATCTAAATCACAACTCTAATAATTGAACCAAGAAGTGTAAATAGAAAAAGGCACATCTAAATCACAACTCTAATAACTGAACCAAGAAGCTAAAATAGAAAAAGGCACATCTAAATCACAACTCTAATAATTGTACCAAGAAGTGTAAATAGAAAAAGGCACATCTAAATCACAACTCTAATAATTGTACCAAGAAGTGTAAACAGAAAAAGGCACATCTAAATCACAACTCTAATAATTGAACCAAGAAGTGTAAATAGAAAAAGGCACATCTAAATCACAACTCTAATAACTGAACCAAGAAGCTAAAATAGAAAAAGGCACATCTAAATCACAACTCTAATAATTGAACCAAGAAGCTAAAATAGAAAAAGGCACATCTAAATCACAACTCTAATAATCGAACCAAGAAGTGTAAATAGAAAAAGGCACATCTAAATCACAACTCTAATAATTGAACCAAGAAGTGTAAACAGAAAAAGGCACATCTAAATCACAACTCTAATAATTGTACCAAGAAGTGTAAATAGAAAAAGGCACATCTAAATCACAACTCTAATAACTGAACCAAGAAGCTAAAATAGAAAAAGGCACATCTAAATCACAACTCTAATAATTGAACCAAGAAGTGTAAACAGAAAAAGGCACATCTAAATCACAACTCTAATAATTGTACCAAGAAGCAAACATAGAAAAAGGCACATCTAAATCACAACTCTAATAATTGAACCAAGAAGTGTAAATAGAAAAAGGCACATCTAAATCACAACTCTAATAACTGAACCAAGAAGCTAAAATAGAAAAAGGCACATCTAAATCACAACTCTAATAATTGTACCAAGAAGTGTAAATAGAAAAAGGCACATCTAAATCACAACTCTAATAATTGTACCAAGAAGTGTAAACAGAAAAAGGCACATCTAAATCACAACTCTAATAATTGAACCAAGAAGTGTAAATAGAAAAAGGCACATCTAAATCACAACTCTAATAACTGAACCAAGAAGCTAAAATAGAAAAAGGCACATCTAAATCACAACTCTAATAATTGAACCAAGAAGCTAAAATAGAAAAAGGCACATATAAATCACAACTCTAATAATTGAACCAAGAAGTGTAAATAGAAAAAGGCACATCTAAATCACAACTCTAATAACTGAACCAAGAAGCTAAAATAGAAAAAGGCACATCTAAATCACAACTCTACTAATTGTACCAAGAAGTGTAAACAGAAAAAGGCACATCTAAATCACAACTCTAATAATTGAACCAAGAAGCTAAAATAGAAAAAGGCACATCTAAATCACAACTCTAATAATTGAACCAAGAAGCTAAAATAGAAAAAGGCACATCTAAATCACAACTCTAATAATTGAACCAAGAAGTGTAAATAGAAAAAGGCACATCTAAATCACAACTCTAATAATTGTACCAAGAAGCTAAAATAGAAAAAGGCACATCTAAATCACAACTCTAATAATTGAACCAAGAAGCTAAAATAGAAAAAGGCACATCTAAATCACAACTCTAATAATTGTACCAAGAAGCTAAAATAGAAAAAGGCACATCTAAATCACAACTCTAATAATTGTACCAAGAAGCTAAAATAGAAAAAGGTACATCTAAATCACAACTCTAATAATTGTACCAAGAAGTGTAAATAGAAAAAGGCACATCTAAATCACAACTCTAATAATTGTACCAAGAAGTGTAAATAGAAAAAGGCACATCTAAATCACAACTCTAATAATTGTACCAAGAAGTGTAAATAGAAAAAGGCACATCTAAATCACAACTCTAATAACTGAACCAAGAAGCTAAAATAGAAAAAGGCACATCTAAAACACAACTCTAATAATTGTACCAAGAAGTGTAAATAGAAAAAGGCACATCTAAATCACAACTCTAATAACTGAGCCAAGAAGCTAAAATAGAAAAAGGCACATCTAAATCACAACTCTAATAACTGAACCAAGAAGCTAAAATAGAAAAAGGCACATCTAAATCACAACTCTAATAATTGTACCAAGAAGTGTAAATAGAAAAAGGCACATCTAAATCACAACTCTAATAATTGTACCAAGAAGTGTAAATAGAAAAAGGCACATCTAAATCACAACTCTAATAATTGTACCAAGAAGTGTAAATAGAAAAAGGCACATCTAAATCACAACTCTAATAATTGTACCAAGAAGTGTAAATAGAAAAAGGCACATCTAAATCACAACTCTAATAATTGAACCAAGAAGCTAACATAGAAAAAGGTACGTCTAAATCACAACTCTAATAATTGTACCAAGAAGCTAAAATAGAAAAAGGCACATCTAAATCACAACTCTAATAACTGTACCAAGAAGCTAAAATAGAAAAAGGCACATCTAAATCACAACTCTAATAATTGAACCAAGAAGCTAAAATAGAAAAAGGCACATCTAAATCACAACTCTAATAATTGTACCAAGAAGTGTAAATAGAAAAAGGCACATCTAAATCACAACTCTAATAACTGAGCCAAGAAGCTAAAATAGAAAAAGGCACATCTAAATCACAACTCTAATAATTGTACCAAGAAGTGTAAATAGAAAAAGGCACATCTAAATCACAACTCTAATAACTGAACCAAGAAGTTAACATAGAAAAAGGCACATCTAAATCACAACTCTAATAATTGTACCAAGAAGTGTAAATATAAAAAGGCACATCTGCAATGTAAACGGTATAGACCCTGCAAATCAGTGCCCATGTAAGAGTGCCCTTCTTTATGACAGTGATCAAGCAAGCTATAGAATCATTGGCATTTTAATGTGTGTGTGTGTATGATTTGGATTTTTAACATAGCTTTAACAATTTTTCAGTCATATTGCTACGATGTCTGCAGTGTGGCAGTTTATAGTGATGTCTAGCACTAGGGCATCATGCCGCAGGCATGTAGCATTATGTCCCACCCTGTCACATTATCCTGACACCAGGCCAACCAGTCCTAACACTAACCTCTTAATGCTGAATGCCAAGCAAGGCAGTTGATAGTATCATTTCTGTTAATAAGTCCAATTAGGCCACCAGAGCAGTTGCATTTTAATTGAGGTCTCTTTATATTGAGGGATGGTTATACACAGCAGAGTCAAAACAGAACATTTAAAAAAATTGTATATTTAATAATGTGAAACTATGAAACATTAAGTTCTCAACAGCTGAGACCAAAATGCAAATGAAATAAATTTAGCTGCAATAGTAGAACAAGGATATGAAATCCATAAAAAATATTTGTGTTATGAGAGGGGCTCTGACATAATGATGAGCCTTACAGTGAGTGCCAGTATAATTACTTGAAACCATATGTGAAGTGAACATCATGGATCTGGTTACACATTATGTAACAGCAGATATAAACGCATCTTCTGTGCAAAGTTAAGCAGGCTGGTACAAGTGAGAGCGATATAAATCTGCATTTTAACTAAAAATGATAAGAAATATTTTATAAGACAATGATAAAGGAAGGAAAAATTTACTAATGCACGTTCCAGAGAATGTGGGTCTTGAATATATAGAATTATAATGTTAATGCCGAGCACTGACTTAAAAAGGAATCAAAGTGCGGATGTAAAAAACTTGCTTTAAGGCAACTCACTATCCTAAGATTCTATTACTAGTGCTATCCATAATAACCACCTGGGCAATTAAGGCTGCATGTACTTGGCATAATTCTTAATGGGGACACACACAAATAGGTAAAATAAAACATACATGTCTTCTTTCTTTACTTCCTTTCATTTTATTGGGGTCATTTAATAAGAATGCTATATAGTAGCATTGGAAATGTTTACACTATACATTGGAGTGTTTCACTGTGCTTCTTTCTAAGGATCACTGGAAACAAATTTCATAATCAGCAGAATCATGTAAAACTTGTGTGGGTACTTCAAACACAAATAGCATAGATAAGTTGGTCATACTTGTGGCCTGTTATTCTTATTGACCAGACAAGTGGTTAGAAATACACAAATACAAAACAGGATCAACAAATTAGCATTTTATATTTTTGTTTTCATGAATTTTCAGATTGTACTTTTGTGCTGTGCCCTTCCTACCATGTCTTGAATTATGTATACAAAATTAGCCTACTTCCTCCTTTTGTCTTGAATCAGGTACACACAATTAGCCATAATGACTCCTTTTGTCTTGAATCAGGTACACACAATTAGCCATAATGACTCCTTTTGTCTTGAATCAGGTATACAAAATCAGCTCTACCTAATCCTTTTGTCTAGAATCAGGTACATAAAATTAGCCCTACCTACTCCTTTTGTCTTGAATCAGGTATGCAAAATTATCCCTAATGAATCCTTGTCTTGAATCATGTATACAAAATTAGCCCTACCTACTTCTTTTGTCTTGAATCAGGTACATAAAATTAGCCCTACCTACTCCTTTTGTCTTGAATCAGGTATGCAAAATTAGCCCTACTGAATCCTTGTCTTGAATCATGTATACAAAATTAGCCCTACCTACTTCTTTTGTCTTGAATAATGTATACAAAATTAGCCCTACCTACTTCTTTTGTCTTGAATCATGTATACAAAATTAGCCCTACCTACTTCTTTTGTCTTAAATCAGGTATACAAAATTAGCCCAACCTACTCCTTTTGTCTTGAATCATATATACAAAATCAGCCCTACCTTCTAATTTTGTTTTGAATCAAGTATAAAAAATAGCCCTAAATACACCTTTTTATCTTGAATCAGGTATATAAATTTTAAAGAAAATGAAAAAACTTGAGGTGAGGAAAGGAAAGGCAATGCATTAAGGCTGTTTTGCTGATTTGAGGAGAAAGACATGTACTAACAGATTACCGCTGTGCCATGGTAGAATTGTGAATCAACCAGAATGGTGTTTGGATCCGAATGCAAGAGGGTTTTAAACAAAGTGTTACCACTGACCAACTTAGTAGTAGCAATAAGATAATCTGTGCCTGGAAAAAATATACTTGTGTTCAATATCACAAGAATTGATTATTGTGTGAACACTGGATACATCTGTATTCATACAGTTATTGTGTGAACAGCAATGATACATATTTATTTATATGTTATTATGTGAACACTGACGATACATTTTTATTCATACAATTAATGTGTGAACACTGGATACATTTGTATTCATACAGTACAAGTTTTCATAGATTTTATGGTAGTTACAAACTAAAAATATAAAGACCAAAAATATGTGAATAACAAATGTTGCCATCCAGCCCCATACGAGGTATACACACTAATGAATAAACTGTTTGTTTTGTAAAGCCACAAAAAATAGTGCCAATGAAAATCAATGAATTCACAGCATTCATTTTATCTGGGTTTGTCCTTGCTCCACAAGGTCATAACTTGGAAAACATTTAGTTCCTCACTCAGTGGAGCTGTCACTCAAAGAAGCTATGGTGGCTCAGCATTGTACTCTTGACCAGAAGGTTCCAGGTTTGATTCCCACCATCTGGTCACGACTGGATCCCCATTAGTAAAAATGGATCTTGATCATAATCAAATTCAACTGAAATTTTAATAATACAAGATTACATACCAAATCTGATAAAAAATAAGGCTTATAGAGTGTTCACAAGCTCAGCCAATCAGATGCATGATTGCCTCATTAACATGCATGCATGCTAAATATAACTTAAGTCATCACAGAGGTCTTGATGATAAAGTCTAGATACCAAATCAGTTTAAAAAAGTCTTATGAGCAAAATGCATTTCAGATTTGAGTATGAGGTGTCTGTTGCTCAGAACTTAACAGACCTGAAATCACATGCCAAATTTGATGAAGATCTGATCACAAATATGGCCTCTAGAGTGTTCACAAGTCCAGCAAATTAGATAAAAGAGCACCTCATTAATTGATGTTACTCGTTATATCAATTATAGAAAACAATTCAAAATTCTCACAATATTTGTTTTTTGTCCTTGCAAATTTTGTGTGTTAACCAGATTTGGCTGTCAGGACCCAGTAACCTAGGTTCAACATTGGTAACATTAAATAAGAAATGCGACACTGTGACACTTATTGTATATAAAGATGACATAAGAAAACATGCCACACTAGAAGCAAAATTTTGTTTAATAGAAGCTATTTGAACCAGATTATCAGTTTATCAAATCCTCAGATACCCAGGCTTGATGAACTCTACTTCTCTACATTCATATGGGCCAGTGAACTTAACTTCTATGTCAGGGTTAATGAACTACATTTTGATGCATTCATCAGGGTTAATAACTACACCCTGATGCATTCATCAGGGTTAATAACTACACCCTGATGCATTCATCAGGGTTAATGAACTACACCCTGATGCATTCATCAGGGTTAATGAACTACACCTTGATGCATTCATCAGGCTTAATGAACTAGACTTTAATGCATACATCAGGCTCAATGAACTAGACTTTAATGCATACATCAGGCTTAATGAACTAGACTTTAATGCATACATCTTGGTTAATGAACTAGACTTCTATGCATACATCTTGGTTAACTCATCAACCCCTGAAGGTTTGTATCGTTTTTGCCTGAAATGCGAGTAGGAAACACATTTTGTGAGCTATTTCTAAATACATCCTAATACATCGAATTTCCATATATTAATACATCGGATTTCCATTAACCTAATGCCTAGCTGTGTTAGAAACATCATTTTTCATTGGCTATTTCGCTTGCGCATGAGCAGATGGGTAAAGGTTGGAGTTCTTTTTTTTAATTGCTTAACAGATTCATCATTTTTGTATCGAGACCACTCTTTATTTCAAATGCCCATATTATCCTACTTTTTGCAAAGGTTCATCTCTCTGTGTGCAGTTCAGACCAGTCTGCCTTAGATCTGAGGCCAAAAAGTCATAAAATCTAAACACAAAATCCGATTCTGACCATGGGCAAATTTTGGATGGAAAAAAATTGAGTCCAAAAAATCAGGTTTTTCCCTCTGTATTTTGTAGTGTAACTAGAACTTCCAGATTATTTGGTTTCAATGTAGAGCTACATCTGTCTACCTTTTTATAATATCACTCACTTTAGTGTGTCATACATGACCTTGATGCTACAGAGCTCAACAGTAGGCTACTAACTCCTGCCACGTAAATGTGGCGCTAGGGGTTATTGAGTTAATGATCTAGACTTCTATGCATTCATCTTTGTTAGTGAACTCTACTCCCATGCCTTCATTAGGGTTAATGAACTCCATTTCTATACATTCTGTACATTCCTAAGGGCTGCTGATGTCTACTTCTATGCATTTATCTGGGTCAATGAAGTCTACTTCTATGTATTCATCAGGGTCAATGAACTCTACTTCTCTGCATTAATCAGTCAATGAACTCTACTTCTGTGCATTAATCAGGGTCAATGAACTCTACTTTTATGCATTCATCAGGGTCAATGAACTCTACTTCTCTGCATTCATCAGAGTCAATGAACTCTACTTCTGTGTATTAATCAGGGTCAATGAACTCTACTTTTATGCATTCATCAGGATCAATGAACTTTACTTCTATGTATTTATCAAGGTCAATGAACTCTACTTCTATGTATTCATCAGGGTCAATGAACTCTACTTCTCTGCATTCATCAGAGTCAATGAACTCTACTTCTGTGCATTAATCAGGGTCAATGAACTCTACTTCTATGCATTCACCAGGGTCAATGAACTCTACTTCTATGCATTCATCAGGGTCAATGAACTCTACTTCTATGCATTAATCAGGGTCAATGAACTCTACTGCTATGCATTCATCAGGGTCAATGAACTCTACTTCTATGCATTAATCAGGGTCAATGAACTCTACTTCTATGCATTAATCAGGGGCAATGAACTCTACTTCTATGCATTCCTCAGGATCAATGAACTCTACTTTTATGCATTCATCAGGGTCAATGAACTCTACTTCTATGCATTAATCAGGGTCAATGAACTCTACTTCTATGCATTCCTCAGGATCAATGAACTCTACTGCTATGCATTCATCAGGGTCAATGAACTCTACTGCTATGCATTAATCACGGTCAATGAACTCTACTTCTATGCATTAATCAGGGTCAATGAACTCTACTTCTATGCATTAATCAATTAATCAGGATCAATGAACTCTACTTCTATGCATTCATCAGGGCTGATGAACTCTACTTCTATGCATTCATTAGGGTCAATAACTCTACTTCTATGCATTCATTAGGGTCAATGAACTCTACTTCTATGCATTCATTAGGGTCAATGAACTCTACTTCTATGCATTAATCAGGGTCAATGAACTCTACTTCTATGCATTCATCAGAGTCAATGAACTCTACTTCTATGCATTAATTAGGGTCAATGAACTCTACTTCTATGCATTAATCAGGGTCAATGAACTCTACTTCTATGCATTCCTCAGGATCAATGAACTCTACTTTTATGCATTCATTAGGGTCAATGAACTCTACTGCTATGCATTAATCAGGGTCAATGAACTCTACTTCTATGCATTAATCAGGGTCAATGAACTCTACTTCTATGCATTAATCAATTAATCAGGATCAATGAACTCTATTTCTATGCATTCATCAGGGCTGATGAACTCTACTTCTATGCATTCATTAGGGTCAATGAACTCTACTTCTATGCATTCATTAGGGTCAATGAACTCTACTTCTATGCATTCATCAGAGTCAATGAACTCTACTTCTATGCATTAATTAGGGTCAATGAACTCTACTTCTATGCATTAATCAGGGTCAATGAACTCTACTTCTATGCATTAATCATGGTCAATGAACTCTACTTCTATGCATTAATCAGGGTCAATGAACTCTACTTCTATGCATTAATCAGGGTCAATGAACTCTACTTCTATGCATTAATCAGGGTCAATGAACTCTACTTCTATGCATTCACCAGGGTCAATGAACTCTACTTCTATGCATTAATCAGGGTCAATGAACTACTACTTTGCATTCCTCAGGGTCAATGAACTCTACTTCTATGCATTAATCAACAAACTTGACTTCTGCACATTCCTAAAGGCTGATGTCTACTTCTCTAGATTCATCTGGGCTGAAGAACTCGACTTCTATGCATTCATCAGTTCTGGGAACATGGACCAGCAAATCCTCCATTTACATAAATATTCATAAGATGGCACAGACAATTGATTATCCAAACAGTTCTTGCATAGTAAACTTCACGCTCATTTTTCAGTGCAATAAGAAAAAACAGATATACTAGATACAAATGGTGCCAATTTTTAAGTGAGTAAAGTGCAAACAATTGTGTTTGATTGATTGTTGTCTTCATCTAGTTAAAGAATGACCAAGTGGTCACTGAGGCAATTTTAATTTCCTGAACAGTTTTTGTATAGTATCCAATGAGATCAATCAAATGGTTTTAAGAATTATTGATGAGACCACTTCTTAATGGATGAATGATGAGAAGCAGTGTTCATTGCGTTGGGTTTCCAGGATGGATTATATGTCAAATTTTTTTTCAAATTTGTGTAACTTATTCAAACTCCCATTTCTCCAAACGTTTTGTGTCCCTAAAGGGTTTCAGATAAACAAAACTCAACTGTATTAGTATGGAAGACAACATGCAAATATCTGAGCTGATACACAAGTCCAAAGACATATGCATGCTTACCATCATCCTGTTGTGCTAAATATCTAAGGGCAGATACTTCTGCAAACGTAACTCCTCCCAAGAAAAAGACTAGTGTTACTTTCTGATCAGCCATACTGGAATGTGATGAGGAAACTGAACCTCCTACAAACAAATAAAAAAAATCACTTATACATGTCATAAAAAAGACCATCAAGCATGCAATCAGAGAAATCCATGTGACTAATCATCAAAAAAGAGCCTTTTATTTACAAAAGTACCTGTCACAGGAGTTACGTCATTATCACATATCAATTGGAAATCACCAAGATGCATCAAGACAATTGCTGATAAGCTGACCATTGAGAATCAGCAATCTTGGCATATTTTATTGAACCAGAAAGTCAGCCTGGCAGTTTTATTTGCCAGCATACTGATTCTGAGGCAGCCTACTCACACATTGCCTGTGACTAAGTTAGGACTTGAAAGTCAGCATATCATGTTAGCTTACAAATAGTATTAACGAAAAGCAACTGATAACAGAGAAAAATATAAATATTTCTACCCTATTTGTTAACAAGCATTCACACTATTGAGTCTGCATAAGAAATGCAAGAGTGACCATGACACCATGACAAGGACTATAAGAAAGGCTGCAGATTTTGTTGTTGTCTTTACAGGGTTTAACACCATTTTTAAGCACAAGATAGGCTATACATGGTGGCCAGTATAAATGGTTGGAACAGAACACTGGGAAAACCCCAGAAAGAACCACTGACCCACGAGACGGTACCTGTAACTGCAGATTTTGATGGCTGTATTTTGAAATGATTGATAAATGACTGAAATTGTGGGCATTTAAGTAGCAGAAGCATGGGAGATACATATCAGTGTTAAATGCCAAGTTCACAGAATATAAAATTTCAAAACATAAAGCATTATGAACTGAACATGATGTTTCTCTATCCAATACTTTTTTACACTTGCCCTTGAGCAAGCACCTTACAAACTCACAAACTCATGCTTACTGGAGCTGCATCTTACCTGTCCTGGGTATCAAAGCAAGTGGATTTATTCAGCTGTGATATATATAATATGGAAAAATGTCATGAACTAAACATAAATATTTGAAGGGTCAGTGAGACCTCTCTTTGCGATATGGATGTGATATTTACTAAGATGCATTCCCTCCAGTATAGGTAGATTAACATCTAAACAGTATGCCCAAAACCCAGCAATCATAAGCAAAATGCAATAACTTACTCAAAGTCAGTAAAAGATAAAACATAGGTCTCAGTGAGCTTCTCTGGTAGTAAGAGACTGGTACTAACAAAGAGGCATATCATCATCAATTTTATGATTATAGCATGAACAGTGCTTGAGAAATGAATAACACCAAATGTAATCCAAGTCAGTGAAGTGCAAATATTGGTTACAATGTCCTATTTCTACAACCTGCTCATCAAGATGCATCCCTTCCCAAAACTATATAATTATAGATAGGACATCATGCATATAATCTACACAAAGAGAGCTGGTCATAAGTATAATGCAGAAACTCTGTGTAAGCCAGTAATACATGAAATATAAGTCACAGCAACCTTCTATTGTAAGGATGTTACTAAATGAGAGTTCATCAAAATGCATCCCTCACCAAGCTTCGTGATTCCAAGTACAAAAGTATGTATATAGCATACACAAATAATGTATATGTATCAATAAAGTCAGTCACCATAGCGCCCTCCCTACGGGGTGGGCTCTGTGAAACCATCTTGAAAATGTTACCCTGGATATAAAAAGAACATTTGACATGCAGTGAGGCTGTACATATGTATATGCCTTTATATGTGTGGCAATATCATTGGGTAGTACAACAGTTCTCCTCCACTTCAAAAAGCCAATAAGTAATAATTCCTATTTTCAATGCCAACATTTGTTTGTTTAAAGAGAGGTAGAATATCACTACAAGCTCAATTAGAGTTTCAGAAATTTTACATTTTATTTTTCAAGTAGTGACTTTAAAAAAACAATGAAGTTGTGTATTTCCAGTCACAGAAACACTTTAAAAAAAATAATGTTCACCAAGAAATTCTGGAATAAAATTCATGAAGCACGTTGTGCAAATAACAGCATTATGAATATCAATTAAAGTTACACTAAATTCAGATATAAACAAATGTCAATCTGTACAAAGACAGAAAGCAAGCCTACTTTGCAACTGTAAAGGTTAAAGCCTTTCCAGGACCTACAAGTAGCCCATAATTCTCAATCTAATTGAATTTCATAACTTGAAACAAATGACAGTGCATGACATACTTCCCTTGGATATGGTGCCAGTCCATTGGAGAGTGCTACTTCCCATTTACAGCTGGATTAAGTGGTACAAGGAAGATTATCTCTTACCAAAGGTTTACATCTCCAATTTTAATTGCAATAGTCAATTCAATAAAAAAAGTTCTGAGGATAGGATTGTAAGATTAAGCTAATACTTACTCCTCTTTCTAAGGGCCACTGGAATTTGTTGAATCTCTTCAATGGTAGCCCCAGGCAATTGGTTAAGGACCTCAGTAATGCTTCGCCAACCTGGTCTGGCCAACTGCTGGGCCAACCTCACACTCAGGGGTGCATAACCACTGTACACATAGGATATGTCATTGGGAGCCTTGAATGAATGATGGCATAATCTTAATATTAACCACATTTATTTGCCAAAGTTACAACTAATAGACTGGTACCTGTCATAGTTCACTATACCAATAAACAGTTCTGCCATCTTAAGTACAGAAAATACAATGGGTGAGAACCACAACTGGTTTGTATACAATTTTACAAGACAGACATTCACGAGTCCATTACTCCTATGCTTAAAAGTGTTATTTACTCAAATTTTTATTAGAAATTCCCTCTGACACCCTATATCTGATTGCATGCTATGTTTAATGAATTTAAAATGTATAATTTAAATCAGTTATGAAAGCAGCTTCCTGCATTTATACTGTTCAAGGAGAAAAATAAATTTTTAAGTCTAATGAGGCAAGGTTTGAGGCTCTAACTTCACAATACTTAATTTTACCAAATATTCATAACCTGACATGGTGATGACAAAAATGTAAACAGCGAAAGATGACCATAATTCGGGCTTCATTACCATTTCATTGACATCATCTACTGTTAATTTCAGAGTCTTACGGATGACGTTATAATTCCTTGTTGAGTGGGGTCGTAACAGTCCTGCCTTCTCCAAATTCATCAGGGTAATCATATGTTGAAAGCCGTATGTCTAGAAAACAGAAAAGCAATCTTCTGAGGCAATTTGACAGGATCCTGCCACTTGCATATCTTTTTTGATGTTATATATGTAGAAAGAAATATGTTTTCCATATAAATGGCTAAGATTACAGATATCAAGTTCCAAAATGGCCATTTGCTGGACATTTTCTATCACAACTCAGCATGTTGGACATGGAGGAATGCTGCCTATATTATGTAATGCAATTATTCCATTATGCTTCCATTTATTTAATAAACAGTCCACAGCCATGCTGCATAATATAATGGCAATGTGAAATCACTAATTACTATCACAATTTTTCAATTGAATGATTACTTCCAGCCACTCCTGCCTTTTAGTGATGCCACGGTTCATCATTTTGATGTGTACCATTGTGTCAGTACAGGACTTTTATAGAAAACATGTCTCTAGCCTATATTAAAACCTGAGACAAAATCTAATCAATCCATCTATACTTAAGCAGCAGGGAAGTTCTACAGACCAGACCCCCAGACCAAAATAAAGCTTCCTACGAGAACTTTCTCCGTAGAAGCCTCAGATTTCAAAAATAAGCCTTCCTGCGAAAAATAATTTGCGTAAATTTGTCACCGATTGCAATTTTTGTGTGCAAAAATCATTGATTTTGGACAGCAATTTTGGGGGGGGGGGGGTAGGAGAAATTTATTCCATCGATGAAGTTTGCGAAGATTTGGCTGCCTTTTCATGAATAAATTTGATCGAGACCGATTCGATATCTACTACGCGGATCATGAAGATTAATCGTGATGAAACCATGCGGTATTGCCTGAGCGCGGCTGAAGAAATTTTTAAATTTGTTTATGTCCATATCGCCGTTGCACCAAGTCTGATGAATATTTCTCAACGTGTGAGTATCGACGCCATTGAACACCGATAAGATATTACAATTGTCCCTAATTACCTTTGGAATTTGCGTATATCGCTGCGTCACGTAAATCACATCGGTGTTCTTGTGTCGGCCACGCAAGAATATCCTAGCCGGATTAGTTTGCTTATCCAGCATAACATCATCGAATACGACAAGATTATTAATATCGCCATCTAAATTTTCCACGGATGGGGTTTCATTGATGTCTGTGATGAATTCGATTGTGCCTTCGTCGGTATTGTCACTGAATTCCTTTAGCACTTGATAACATCGCTGATCATCAACAGACGGTGCAACCAAATACAATTTGTCCCATTTTAGCCATCGCATTATCAAATTTAGCAACAATTGAGTCTTTCCAGAACCAGACGGGCCAATAATTATCATCCTTATCGAATTCGGTAATACCGCGTTGTGTTTCGCTTGCTCGCGTTTCTTCGTGGCGGAAAAATCAATTACATTCATGTTACTAGAATACATGGATCTATATTGTGTTAAGTGTCGCACGCGCACAGCTACGATAAATCCAACCGAAATCGTCACACGCAATAACAGGAACGCAATTGCAGGAGAATGCGAAGTTTGTAAGACACGCAAGTTTAAATTTGTAAAAAAAAAAATAGAAGAACCGGAGGAGACATTGCCGCCTTCTTGTCAAATCTACCCGGAACTCCTTGGGCGAAATATCCCGGAGAAAAGCATCTGCCAGGATACAATTACTGCGGACCCGGCACAAGGCTCGATATAAGACTCAACGATAATAATCAACCAAATCCCGGCGAAGATCCAGTAAACGCTATCGATAACGCGTGTTACTATCACGATCTTGCGTATCGTAGCGGGGATTTACAACAAAGACATCTCGCTGATATTAGGCTAATTCATGCAATAGACGCGATTCCTGACAAAAGTTTCAAAGAAAAATTGGCAACTTGGTTGATAAAAGGCGCAATGAAAGGTAAATTAGTACTCGGCGCTGGTAAATAATAATGGAGCAAATATATTATTCTCCGCGAGGTTTTTGGCGAGGAAAATCAGCAATAGCCAAACTCGCCAAGGCCGCTAAAGTAAAACAATCCGTTGCTAAATCGTGGCTATCGAAACAGGCAGTCTGGCAAATTTATCTTCCTCCACCTAAGAAAATACCGTACGCGAGTTTCTCTGTCAGCGTCCCTAATGAAGTTCATCAGGCTGATTTAATGTTTCTTCCTCATGATACCGTTGACGGAGTCACATACAAGTATGTGTTGACGGTTGTTGATATCGCTAGCAGATACAAGGAAGCGGAACCGTTATCGAATAAAACAGCAACAGAGATTGCTAAGGCGTTTAGCGAAATTTATTCACGATCTCCATTAACATGGCCGAAGCTTCTCCAGGTTGATCCAGGTCGAGAATTTCTTGGCGCGGTTACTTCACTGATGAAAAAGAACAACGTGAAAATCCGACGCGGTATTGTAGGTGTTCATCACAATCAAGCTATCGTCGAAAGATTCAATAAAACGCTCGCGGAAAGATTATTCGGATATCAGTACGCGCGCAAATTTATTCAGGATAATCGATCTCATGATTGGGTATCAAGATTACCTCACGTGATTAACGCGTTAAATAACGAAGTAACTCGAACAATAGCAATGAAACCCTCAATTGCGATTACAAGATCGAAAATACCCCTAAAGCGAGATTCCGCAATTCCGCCTGTGCTAGGTAGCGTCACGGTCAGGTATTTATATAAAGAAGGCGAGGCCGAAGGAGGAAGAAAAAGAGCAACTGATCCAACCTGGAGCGTAACAACACACAAAATATCCGCCGTAACAAGATCGTCAGGGAGACCAGCAATTTATTTCCTAGATTCACTAGCGCCACAACGCGGATTTACCAAGGAGGAATTACAAATAATACCGAAAGATACTCAACTACCGCCAGCGTCATTAATGTGAAACCGAATTCTACCTAACTGAGATAATTTTCTTACTCTTGACACGGCTAAATACACTAAATTTGACCAGGAAATTCTATCATCGACGATCCAAACTTGGCCATCCACGGTTAATCCCTGCGATGAGTGTATCGTTGTTGCGTAGCCTAATTTCCATGGTGATCTTTCTTCGTTTATCGCGTCATTAACAAGATTAATATCAACAAGAATAATATCGTTCAGTACCAAAATCTTTTCCTCTCCGCAGGGTAAGGTAACACTAATATTTTGTTTTCTGGTATCAGCGGGCCTGTAACATAATGGCACCTGTAATGTTGGAAATTTCTCGCAATGAAGTTTGAATAATTTTTCCTGAATAACATCACGAACAATTTTCCTACTAGCAACGATCAGATGATCGGGACGCCATAAATTTAGAAAAATATCCATCGGAGTCTCGTCAATTATTTTTCTCATCACATCGCATTGAATTTTATTCGGTTGTAATCGAATTAATTTCTTAAATTCAGTCAGTAAAATATCATCGGATCTATAATCGGCGTTGATTTCCTCATAATAGTCAACAAAGTTCCTGAGCCATTCGTGAGGAGATTCACCATCAATCGGATCAGGTTGGCCATGATCTCCGCACGTTATCACGGCTGTATTTTTCTCCTCCAGCCAGGTTAGGAACGATTTTAATACAACTAAATTTACTGTGCAAATTTCATCAAATATTATGATCTTGTTGATATATTTATTTCCCATACGAGCCGAATCCCATAATCCACCGCTGTATTTGAAATAACTATGATACGTACCAGAATCAACGCCGCGTTGCCTTATTTCTCGCGCTAATCTGTGAGTTGGAGTCAACACTATCATATCAGATTTCGCAAATAAATTTATCGCTCGCGTTGTTTTACCGCTACCGCCAGGTCCATTTAGGTAAACGAATTTGTTACGTGAAATCGGGTCAAATGCGGATGCAGCCGTCGATATTTCCTCAAATTTATCTCGATGAAATTTATCGCAATCTTCGACATCGGCGTCCTCACAGTAATCTAGGATATCCTCGTTTTTTATCCTCCAAGTGCCCCAAGAGCCATCGGAGATTAAATTCTCCAGCCTATACTGATATTTCTTATCGATATAAAACGAGTCCGTTGCGACCCTTACCGCGATATCAGAAAATTTATTTATCATCGACAGTAAATTTATACTCACATAAGCGAGCATCGATGATCTCAAATGCGTATACTGCGCTGATTCTCCGTCGAGATAGCTAATTACGGTACCTAATTTTTCTCCGTCAATAATAATATTCTCTCTGTTGCAGAATATTCCTCGCGACACTGTATCGGCTATAATAAAGTCCATCTCGGCATCGTTGATAAACAATCTAGCGTGTCGGTGTTTATGATCAACGGATCCTCCTTGAGTAAATTTGCCAATTATTTTTCTTCCGATATCTTTCGCGTTTTCACAATCCGTCGGCAACCACACTTCAGTTTGTTTCCTGTATGATATAATCGCCTCACTCACCGTCAATGATATTAACATTGACGAATCCAGCATATACCTCAACAACACAATAGGGACCCATCTGCGTTGAGATAAATGCCGACCAAACCAAATATAACAAATTTTATGTAAATTTTCAGCAAATTCGAATGAGGTAACATAAGCGAATCCGGTCATGACAAAATCTGGCAACGGTCCGTTAATTGCCACTCTCGTCATCTCGCTGGTGGGATGGCCAAATTTAGCAAAATAATCCGCACAATCGCCATATCCAAGGAAACTTCCAGGATAGCACGCGCTCATATCAACGGAGATCATATCTTCGAAGTAATATTTGGTATTCCACAATCCGCCATGGCCGTATTCGATACAGCTAAGTTGAATATCAGCGAGGTATTCGTTTCTCGTAGGTTTCCACGAATTTCTTTCTCTGGCAGCATGAGCGGCAACAGACGGAACAGTAAAACAATTTGTTAGTAACTGATCGGGATTTGACGAATATTTCACCGCGATATTTTTCATAGATTCATGTAACTTTTCATCACGGTAAATATCTCCTCGCGGCAATATAAATTGATCATATTTTTCTTCGCTCGAAAATAACCAAACTGATATCGGATCAGATGCGGCTAATATTTTGATATATCGGAACATGGCATCGGAATTGTCCTTCGCAGAAAATTCCGTAGAATT
Organism: Sinohyriopsis cumingii; assembly: GCA_028554795.2. Classification (NCBI taxonomy): domain Eukaryota; kingdom Metazoa; phylum Mollusca; class Bivalvia; order Unionida; family Unionidae; genus Sinohyriopsis; species Sinohyriopsis cumingii. The sequence goes on along the minus strand of JAPYKE020000198.1, from coordinate 185,035 downwards.
TTCAACGGGATAAAATTTAACAGCACGATTTCGCGGGAATATCATTACCGACTGCGACCACACATGTGAATTATGATCAACAATCTCGATTGGTACTCCTCGAGATTTATATGGCGACGAATATAATATTTCTCCCGATAGCGTTTTCACCGTGATAGGAAATTTAAGTTTCTTGCTCAACACAGCAACATCGTCAATCGATGCGCCATCAACAACTGTCTTCGCCCATGAATTAATTTTATCCAGCCTCAACTGGGTCAGACCAGATCCACGACGAGCGTTTTTCATGTGCTCGATAACGCGCTCAGCCACGCAGTTTATCATCGGTGATTCTTTCATCGCAGGTAGATTTTTCACATCCGGGTTGTTATTTAACCGATAAATTCCATAGACAACAGCGCTAGATGGGTACGCCCTGGCATAATAAGGACCATCGATTCCCAATAATAATCCCGGCTTCGAATTTTTATCAAGAATAACATTTTTCTTACAACCACGCACGGGATCTCGTTTATCGCGAATAATCCAAGTGTCGTCAGGCATTTGTGCAATAAATTTTATCCCAAAGATAAATCGCTCTTCCTTGTGTTCGAATTTTATATGCTCGATTATCTTCTTGGCCCGTTCCAGATTCATCGTAGCATCAACAGAGTTCGTTTTCCATGTCGACCAAGTGTGAATCGCTCCATCATCGAAAAATTCTTTTTTGGCACGATCAACCTCAGGAATGATATATTCTGCCTCATCAAGATCAAATGTATCCATTATTATATTTTAGACAAATGTTTAAATTATATAATGCAATGCAAATGGATACCAATCGGATCAACAAAATCATGTGACAAATCCTGCAGAGGCGATTATTGTGGTGCTCATATATACGCAATTCGACGAGGCAGTAAAGGACCACAACGTTGCTTAGTTTGCCAAGTTGGCACGCGAGGAAAAACTCGATTGTGTCTGGCTTGTGGAGGGAAAAATTATCGGGAATTGCTCAGATATTACAAAAAAAGATCCTCGTCGGTGATAACATGCGAAGAGGATTACATTAATCGATTCAAGGCAAATTATGATTTAAACAAACAGAATATTGTATATGGAAATGAAATCGACGATTCCTGCAATGAAAATCACGCACGAGTATAGATCTCATCCAACTATCGAGGGTTACGAGGCTTCATCGGATGGTATTGTCAGAAATATCAAAACGAAGAAAAATGTTGGTAATGTTAGTAATACTGGTTATTTGATATGTAACTTCAGTAATAATGGGAGAAGAGGTATAAATTATCTTTCTCACAGATTTATATTCGAGTGTTTCCATGGACTCATCAAGAATAATTTGGTCATTGACCATATCGACGGAAACAAACTCAATAATAAACTATCCAATCTACGCGCGGTAACTCCGAGTGAAAATTGTATATATGGTAATACTGGCAAACATCCGAAATATGCCAGGGCGGTCAAATCGATAAATCAGGAAACGGGCGAGGAGATGATATTCGAATCGATGAGCGCCGCTGCAAAATATTATAGTATTCGTCCAGCATCGGTGCGACAAGTGGCAGAGGGAATTCAACATGCGTCATTTTCATATGATATCGGCACTTGGATCAAATTTTATTATATACCAATAATATTCGATTCGGAAAGCGACGAAGAATAATTAAATATTACAAAATTAATATAACATGGACGAGGAAAATATAAGCAATATTATCGAAGCTATCGATGACCTGAGAAAAAAAAATATAAATCTTCCCTCGGAGTTGGACACGAATAAAATCCGATCCGAATTCGAGACGATTGTTCAGGGGAAACTTGAATACAAATACACGCTACCATCCGAATACAAATTAATAAAGAAAATTCAGATTGCGATGTATCAATCACTTGCGACAGTCAGCGATGATCGCATCGAGGATTTTGTTAAATTATCGACGCTAGTGGAGAAAGCTAGATTGATTTTATCAGAAGCATACGAATCAAAAAAAATTACAAGCTCGCGCATCAGACAACTGAAAAAACTTGTCGATGAGAGCAAGGCCAAGGAAATATCCTCCTGAATATTTCCGCAAACAAAAAAAAACAAAAATTAAAAAAATATATTAATTTTGAAAATTTCCCTGGATTTTATTTATTTTTTTGGCTTGTTTTTCCCCGTGGACAGATTTACGATTTTACTAGTAGATTGATACTAACAGTTTCCCCGCGGATATCAAGCAAATTTCCTTTCTGGTCCGTTAGTTTGAAATTTATCTTCGACAACAATCGATTATGACATTTTAGGTAAAACGGATTCACCGGCTCTTTTATTATCAAATAACCAGGAGAAGCGCTAGGTGAAAACGAATACAAGATAAATCCCTGTTGCGCCTGATTTGACACAGACGAATCCACGTTGTAGCTGCCCTCGACAACATCCGCGTGAAGATAAATCGCGATAACTTCCGTTATATTAACGATACCTGGCGAGATATGCCGCCCGCCCTTGGTCGGATCATTATCGTGTCTGAGAAACAGCGCCAATTGTTTTTTCTCTTCCCATGCGGCGTGTAATTTCGGAAATAACTCATCGATGGTATCAGTGACTGATTTTCTTAGTTTATCAACATCATAACCGGGAAATTTGAAATTTGGTAATGTCTCCGTGGTTAATTTATGTAATGTCACAAATTTTTTCTTATTACCTGAGTTTTTGATCAATGTGTGGCCGTAGAAATTAAACCCAGCTGATATATTGTCGATGATAGCCCTAATGAACATACCGTGATAATATTCAAGATCGTTCGCGAGTCCATTTAAATATTTCACATATTTGGAAATTAATTCACATGAAATTGATTTATCTGAGATACATTCGTTGAATAATGTTCTCACGTGAGATAGATACATTTTATGTTCCGCGTTAAATTCGTCGATAGTTTTTTTTATATAATCGCCGTATATTATGGTCGGGTGCTTATTTGCACCGATATAGACGATTTGTGTATCCGAGGGTGTGGAGGGGACGGACATAAATGTTATCGATTCCTCATCAACGGAAGTAAAGGCGATTATTATTTTGCCGGATTTATGTTGATTAATGAAATCAATAGCTGCACTGACTCGATCCAAGTGATATGAGAGAACTTCATACGATACCTCGTCCGTGGTAAAGTCGGATTTTTTTGGTTCGGGTTGCCTTGATGAATCCTTCGAGGTAAATCCTGGAGTTGTATCGGGGGATGTTTCCAGGAGTGGAATTTCAGGCCAACCTAATATGGTCCTAATCGATGATTGGTAAATATCTACCATATATGGTGATTTCACTTCTATCATCGATGATAGCGTTGGTTCGTGCGCAGATATCTTTATTCCCGGAGTAGCATCGCCGGTTATATTTGATATTCTGGTGGTAAATTCCTTATCCAGCTGATCAATTTCGTAACTGCCTGTTGGTATACCAACATGTATCCAATCAGGTGTTCCATCGGATTTGTTTTTGTTGGCAAAAACAAGTGAATTATTTGACAATAATTTACCGAATGACGTCGATCTAACATTAGGCCAACTGTTGTAGACACGCAATTGTGTTAACGCAATTTCTTTGACGCTGATTGGTGTTGGAAAATTAATGCTAAATTCAGGTTTGGTTGAGCTTAATGATATTAGTGTTGTTGTCGGCGGTGTCGTGTTTGTCACGATCTGAGCTAGTTCGGACATTATTAATATTCATTTGTTCAATCTCCGAGTAAATACTTATCATTGCCGAAAATTCTAGATCGGAGATAACGCCATCATTGAGACTCTCCGAAAGCAGCGATGATAATCTCGAATACGCGTCGTTGACCTTGGATAGTTTATTCTTGTACAATGATAACTTTTCACTCGTGCACGAGGAGATTTTTTTTGCGATGATATTGAGAACACCAGCGATTGTTGTTGTCGACGAGATTATTATCGTTGCAACGATTGGCGCTATTGTTGTTACCGCGGATAAAATTATTCCAGCACCAGCGACTACCGCAGATACCGCGTACACAGCGACGTCAATGATAACTAATCTACACTGGTATTTTTTTATTTTTATCTGATACTCGTCTAGGAGTTTTTTTAGCGAATCCTGCCATGACCTCGCCTGATTGTAACGGTAGTCAGATGCGGTCATTTATTAATCTACGATAACAATTACGGATAATATGGCGTATGTTCGTATAAAAATTCGAAAATTACAGAATAATACACTGATCTCATGGTGGTTCTGTCTGGCGGTTCTAGCGTGAATGTTGTTTTGCTATATTCACTTAACGAAATAATAATAAAAAATCCAGGGCAGAGTTCATAAATTTTATTATTCTGATCCGGTTGTACCTTAAATTTTATATCGGAGATAATATGTACTCGATATGTGCCAGCAATTGGCGCGGTAAAGCTAAATGTGTTATTCTCGGGTGTCCAGATAAAATCATTTATGGTTAACACAAATGTTAGATTGTATCGCAAAATTCTGTCTATCAATTTATTTGTCACATATAATTTCTCCAATCTTGGGATATCCAACGATGATATTTTTGTGTTAATATCGTTAATTTTTTTAGTCGCATTGATAAGATCCCCGCTCAATTTTGATACTTCACCGAGGTAAATGAATCCGTCGACCTTTTCATTCACTAATGCGCGTACCACGTTAATTTCATCGTTAATTTTAGTAATATCCTCGTCGATTTTTCTTGTTTTCTCACTGAGGTCGTTATGTGATGTTCTATCGGTTTTTTGAAATATTAATGCGCGTGCCGATTCAATATCTTTGTTGATTTGGGCGATATCTTCGTTGATTTTCTTTGTTTTCTCGATGAGGTCGTCGATTGATGTTTTATCGATTTTCTGACCCATCGCGGTATTTATTTTGGTAATATCTTCGTTTATTTTCTTTGTTTTCTCGATGAGATCGCTGTGTGATGTTCTATCGGCTTTTTGAAATATTAATGCACGTGCCGATTCAATCTCTCTGTTGATTTGGGCAATATCTTCGTTTATTTTTCTTGTTTTCTCGATGAGATCGCTGTGTGTAGTTGAGGAAGTTTCGATGAATTTTTTTATATCCTCATCGAGTTTTTTATTGAGATTTTTTGATGTATCGTCTAGTTTTTTAAGATCGTTAGTTAGCTTGGTAAATCTTTTTATCATTCTGTCCTGAAGATCGTCGTGTAATGCTTTATCGGCCTTTAGAAGCATCGCCGCTGATAGCTCTTTGTCGGATTTTTCTACATCCGCGATATTAGCCTTTAGTGGCAATACCGCTAATAGATCAGTAATATCAGCTATAGATTTCAACACTAATTCTGATTGACGAGTAAACTGACTAATATGATCATTATATTCTTCTCGCTTGATTATATCAGTTATTTTCACGTTGCTGGTTTGTAATCTTCCTTCGGTATTTTGAAAAACAGCAACTTCGCCAGGGTCCACCTCTGACAGCGATAGAAGATTGTTAATATCGCTCTTGGTTGCGAACTTTGATAGATCGACGTCAGTCACTTCTGCTTTTTCCTTCCTGTAGATAAATCTACCGTAAATATCAACCATGATATTTATCTATGACATATTCAAATACAATTTTATGATACGGACCGGATGATTTTGAAATTGCATCGAGGACGTTAATTGATTCAGGGCCGCATATTGGTGGATCCGCTAATGTCTGCGTTGGAAGTGTCGAATACCAAACCGGAAGTTTCAGCGAAGACACATAGTTGATAAATTCATTTGGCGGTGCTAATCCGTACGAATCAAAATAAACGACTTCGCGAGGATTAATCGCGTAGGCAACCCAGTGTGTGCCAGGGCCGGTATTTTTATCGAGATTAATTATTCCTGTCTCGGTAGAGTTTGGTTTGTCTGGTAGTTGATCTCGCATAAATACACCTCTGAAAAATTTTATTTTTTTATTCTTTGTTTCGCTAAGTAAATCTAAATTTGAATAGGCCGTGCTAATCTTAGGCCGGATCCGTATGGGGGGCGTCTTAGATAAAGGCCGTTCCCCTTTTTTTTACTGTATCTTCCTCCGGTAAATTTTCGCATTACTGTGGAGCCTAATTCAGAACCTAAACCTCCGAGCGCGCCTAATCCGAATGCCTTTCCAATCGCCGGAAGAGCCATTTTCGCTAGCCCCAATAGAGCAGCAGGGAAAATACCGCCTGTTTTGACCATATCTCTGATGGCGCCTATGGAAAGGCTCACATGAACGCCAGAATTTGCTGATTTGGCCTTGGTAAATCGTTCACGTTGACCTCTAGTTAGCGACAGTTTGTTAGGCCCACCGTGAATCTGATCGTTTTTCAGTGTTAATTTCATACCGCATCGCTTTGATATCGCTGTTTGGAGTTTTTTCATCTGACCTGGGGTCAGAGTTACACTGACGTGTTCGTATGGCATATTAATAATCGCTTAATCTAAATTTGGAATTTGTCACATGTTCTCGACTGGAGCATCGATGACTCTCATTCTGCCGCTGATTCCTTCCAGTATCATTGTTCTATCGCTGAGGATTACCGCGATGGCTCTTGCTACTTGTCCACCTGTGTCAATTCTGGCTTTGAAATGGATATCAACGACGGATTGTTTTACCAAATCGAGATGCTCCAGGGAAAAGTAATAGATAGGATAGCGAGTATTAAAATCCAACTGTGATATTTGCAATCCGGTATCGATATTTTGATCGCGGCCCATGAAACTTAGCAATCGATGATACGCGCGGGCAGTCGAATAGTTGTCAAAATTAATTGATATTTCCTCCGATGGTTCTTGCTGGCCGTTTATCCTTAGTGAAACGTTTGTTGCATCGAATCTATCGAATATCATGTGACTGCGATTTTGATTATATCTATCTGCGTTTTGGAGAACAACGAAGATGTGCCTAGGTGCCGAAACGCCTTGTTGTGACGCAATTCTCCAGGTAAATATTCCGTTGATATTAACATCGCAGGAGTCCGTCATCGTTGTCAACCAGGATATGACGGATTTTCCGCCTTGATTCATGAATGATAATAATTTTTCTTCCTCGAGCATCGATGGAGTTATCGCTGGCATCCACAAGGTAAATTTTTCAAGGACCACCTTACCAATATTAACATCAAATGCGCTCACTTCTCTCCAGATAGCTCTGTTATTACCTTCAGGGTCTCGAATAAAAGTCATCGTGTGTTTTGCCCCGTAAATAACTTTTCTGAAATGTCTGCAAAATCCAAAAATGTGAGATAGCGGAATTGCACAGGAGAATCTTCGTTCATCGACAGTCAGCATAGCTCTCCGCGTGGCAAATCCGAGGTTATAATCGACATTGGAGCCAACTATTATATCCTCAAAAGCAGCAACAACAGCAGGAGGAACAGCGCGATCAACAGGTTGTCTTTTTTCATAAAAGGTAGAATCAGGAAAGTCGGAATTATCCTTGGCGAACATCATACTAGGACCGGCTGATCTGGTAAAATCATCCGAGTACCTGGCTAGGCCTATAATCGTCGTTGCTACATCAACGTTGTCCGTAATTGATTCGATCTCTCTTCCGTCAATCATGTAAGTGGCGCTCTTGAATAAAGCCATGATACCATTGTTAACGAATCCGACTTGAAAATCTCTTTCATAATTGGTATCGTTTGTCCTAACAATTTTACCAACAACTTCGATATACGCCTCAGATGGAAGAAAATATCTTGTTGTATCGTGAACTTGAATTTCCAAGCGATTATTCATATTCGGTGTCACTGCTTCGTACGAGAAATACTGGAAATCCCGCACGGATGTGTCTCTACCTACAGGCTCGTCCATGTCAAACACTTCATTTGACACTTGTGCGAACATTTATTATTAAGAATATCATCTAAAACGAAGACCGCTGCCTGAAATGAAGCTTGTATTTGCTAGATTTGTCTTAGCAACTTTATTTGCTAGATTTGTCTTAGCAATTTCCTTTGCTAGATTTATGTTAGCAACTTCATTTGCAAGATTTGTATTTGCAATTTCCTGCGCTATATTTGTCTTAGCAACTTCCTGCGCTAGATCGTTTATTTTTTTATTTGCTGCGTCGTTTATGGCTTTACTGACTTTGGGTGGCATTTCTCTGGTGATGGGTAATTTGACGGGTTGTTTTTTGCGCACTAAATTTAATATTTTACTTTTGACAGCATTGAAACCCTTGCTGGCCAAATTACCGATACCAGAAATGGCAGTCTCGCCGATCTTTCCTATTGCTTTTAACCCGAACTGTTTGATCACGGGTCCGATTTTAGGTATTATTCGCGTAACGAGACTTCCAATGATATCACCGAATCCATTGCCGTGGATATATTTGTACACGGGCAATCTAGAGTTTACTATGCGGACCTGTTTGGGTCTGTGCTGATGTTTGTGAACAATCATGTTATTTCAATTGTGTTGTTTTAATCGATGAGCTCATCGACAAGTTCCTTGTAAATGTGAGAATTAATGATGCCACCGCGGAATAACCGCTGACAAATATCTGAGGCTTCGTTGATTACTTCGCGAGAGTTATTTCCGGCTCGTTTTCCTCCGATTAATACCTCAAGGCGAGATACATCGTTGACAACACTGTCAGGGCAAATTGTATATCCGCTTCCTGTTTTTGGTTCTGAAAATGACGATGGCGATAACGCTTCCTCGAATACTTCTCCTGACGATGTCCCTGATGACAACGTTAATGGTGATTCTAAGGGGAGTTGAAAGGAAGGGGGGGGAAAACCCGGGATTAATATATCACTCTTCCTTGTAGATGATAGACTTTCCCTTAGCTTCATTAATTTATAATCACCAACATCCGATATAAATTTTTCAAAATTTTTATCAGAATAGTCTATTGGTTTTCCTAAAGTGCCAAAATAAATTATCGCCAGCCAATCAACTTCTTCGACTTTATCAGCAATAAATCTTCTCAAAATAAATCTTCTATTTTCAATAGAATCATCCGCAGCCATCTGAATTTTTGAATCATAGTTTCTAAGTAAATGCAATATGTTCGTGTTCAAATAATTATCAGCGGTTACACTAGTATCAAGTTTTATTGGATGAAGTTCATATTCTTCCTTCATCCTTATATCTTCGGAAAGTTGTGCCTTAGGTTGTGCTGGTTTAACTATCGGTGCCTGTGATTGAATATCTTCTTTTTTCCTTCTTGATTTTCTCTCTTTTTTCTGAGGTGGAATTTTTTCTTTTGGTCTAGCTCCTAATTCCTGTGGTTGAACTATCGGTTCCTGTGGTTGAACTATCGGTTCCTGTGGTTGAATTATCGGTTCCTGTGGTTGAATATCCTCTTCCTGTGGTATTACTTTTCTCTTCCGTGTTTTAGTTTTTTCTTCCTTCTCCTGTTGTTTTCTTTCCTTCACGTGCTGTTTTATATCTTCCGCTAGTTGCTTATTATGATTATATCTATCGTCTGCTGCTTCTAAAAATCTTCTAAAAAATGGATCCCTTTCACTCGCCTGTGTTTTTTCCGCATAAACTTTATATAACATACCATACCAACTATTACGGGTTTTATATTTTCCCTTTCCTATTTCAGTCAAATATTCATTTCGAATAGTAAACATATCTTCCGCAAATTGACCAATTCGATCTATGGAATACAGTGTCGAGAGCGGTTGTGATATTATTTCCCATTCCTCATCGGTGAAATTTTCTCTTAAATTCTCGATATTAAACTTCCCTTTTTTTACTTCCGGTTTTCCTACTACGGTTTTTCCCTTATCTGCTCCAGAATCAATTGCAAGTTGTTGCCCCTGTTGTGCTGCTGCTATTGCTAATCGATCGGGTAATGTTCGTGATTGTTCCTCAATACCTTTCAACATAGGAAAAATTCCCTTTTTCCTGGTATCTGGATCTTTTTCGTCGCCAAATACAACTTGCTCGATTGTTCCGGTAACTGGCTTCAACCATTTCGATGATACCTCGGAAATTCCATGTTGTACATCTTCGTAACCACGAACATTTCTCTTAAATAATCGTTTTGTCGGGATAAGCTTCTTTAATGCCGCTAATTGCTCTCGCGCTAATCTGGCAGAATGAGGCTCTCCAACTGTACTAGCTTTCGGACTCATATTATTTTCAAATATATTGTTTTAATGCGAGGTAAAATTAGGATCCGCAGCCAAATCTTCGCAAACTTCATCGATGGAATAAATTTCTCCTACCCCCCCCCCAAAATTGCTGTCCAAAATCAATGATTTTTGCACACAAAAATTGCAATCGGTGACGAATTTACGCAAATTATTTTTCGCAGGAAGGCTTATTTTTGAAATCTGAGGCTTCTACGGAGAAAGTTCTCGTAGGAAGCTTTATTTTGGTCTGGGGGTCTGGTCTGTAGAACTTCCCTGCTGCTATACTTACCTTAACTTTGATCCATCTAACATGGTGTTTTTACTAAACTGTACTATGAAAAAGGATTCTGTCACAAAAGTCAAAGTCCAAGAAGTTTAAATGTGTTTAAAGTATGGGATAATTTCTGTACTGGTCTGAAAATAAAATCAGGATTTATATAGATAAAAACAAAAATGCTTACCAATCTTCAGGTTTTTCCTCAATTATGCTAATAATATTTTTGTCCAAAAATTAAAAAATGTTTAAAACAAATGTAAACATTGCTTGAAAATTTAATCAGCTCATCTACATAATAATATGCCATCTCACCTCTGTCTGCGTGGGTTCGAGTCTCAGATTCAGCCAATGTGGGTATGTGAGAAAGCTTGCCAGTAGCTTTTTGTGGGTTGGTGGTACTTTCCGGGGTTTTTCCGGGTTCTTCCTCCACCATTAATACTGGCCACCATGTATATCCTATCATGTGCTGAAAAATGGCACTAAATTCTACAACAACAACAACATAATAATAAAAAAATGAGCCAACTAAATTTCACTCATCTCAATTAATCTTCCTTAATCATACTTATAAACTTTTCATCTCAAAAAACGATAATACCAAAAAGCATAAAAATCTGCAAAATTGCTAAAACGACCAAGAAATCTAATCACAGGCACATTAATACAAATAAACTTGACACATTTTAATGTCTACCTGAATGATTTTGAATTAATTTTCCTCATAAAGCTTATGTAAAACAAGTCCAAACAATTCAAAATTGTGTACAAGTTTTCAGACACTTGAACCATAAAAGGTATTGGGACCCACCCAAGTTATTTCAATCTCAAATTCGGTCTGGTTGGTCTGAATATCTATTTTTAGCTATCTTGCTTACAAGAAAGTGTTATAGATAAGCAGACAGACAACAGTTTGATGGAAAGCATGAAAGAAATATATTTCATCTCATTTGTGGGTAAATTCTACAGTACAATTGTCTAAAAGAAAGCAAATTTTATAGTAAATTAAGCTTCTCCGAGAATACATTCCCTAATCATGTTAACATTAGGGATAGAAGACTTTTACCTCCTGAAACCAGCACTTCTAAAAGACAAAACTTCATGACTTCTGTCTATAACATGTAGACAAAGGTACTAACTCTTGACCATTACCTTCCCCTGCCACTGTTTTTAAGCTAAGCGAACTACCAACAAGGATGCTTGCATTTTTGGGAGGGTTTTGAAGTAATGTGATCAGGTAAATATTCGTGCAGAAACATAATTTACTAAAAATTTTGCGTTCTCCTTTACATTAATTACCCAATCACATTAGAAGGATATGTTGTTGTTGTTGTTGCTGTTGTGGGGTTTAACGACATTTTTCAGCACACGATAGGCTATGCATGGCAGCCAGTATTAATGGTGGAGGAAGAACCCGGGAAAACCCCGGGAAGAAACACCAACCCACGAGAAGCTACTGGCAAGCTTTCTCACATACCCACATTGGCCGAATCCTAGACTGGAACCCACGCAGATAGAGGTGAGATGGCAGTGATCCATAACAGAGAGCGCTTTAGACCACTTGGCCACTCGGGGCCCCAGAAGGATATGTAACAGTTGGAGGAAATGCTGTGCATCTTAGCTATAAGTTGGGTATTCTTCAAGTGTGCATAGTAAGACTTGACATTAAGGACATGGTGATTCAGCAGAAAAGCCATCTTTAGTTACTTAGTATGTATAGCAAGACTTTACATTATGGACATGGTGATTCAGCAGAAAAGCCATCTTTGGTTACTTAGTGTGTATAGCAAGACTTGACATTATGGACATGGTGATTCAGCAGAAAAGCCATCTTTGGTTACTTAGTGTGCATAGCAAGACTTGACATTATGGACATGGTGATTCAGCAGAAAAGCCATCTTTGGTTACTTAGTGTGTATAGCAAGACTCGACATTATGGACATGGTGATTCAGCAGAAAAGACATCTTTGGTTACTTAGTGTGCATAGCAAGACTTGACATTATGGACATGGTGATTCAGCAGAAAAGCCATCTTTGGTTACTTAGTGTGCATATCAAGACTTGACATTATGGACATGGTGATTCAGCAGAAAAGCCATCTTTGGTTACTTAGTGTGCATATCAAGACTTGACATTATGGACATGGTGATTCAGCAGAAAAGCCATCTTTGGTTACTTAGTGTGTATAGCAAGACTTGACATTATGGACAGGGTGATTCAGCAGAAAAGACATCTTTGGTTACTTAGTGTGTATAGCAAGACTTGACATTATGGACATGGTGATTCAGCAGAAAAGCCATCTTTGGTTACTTAGTGTGCATAGCAAGACTTGACATTATGGACATGGTGATTCAGCAGAAAAGCCATCTTTGGTTACTTAGTGTGTATAGCAAGACTCGACATTATGGACATGGTGATTCAGCAGAAAAGACATCTTTGGTTACTTAGTGTGCATAGCAAGACTTGACATTATGGACATGGTGATTCAGCAGAAAAGCCATCTTTGGTTACTTAGTGTGCATATCAAGACTTGACATTATGGACATGGTGATTCAGCAGAAAAGCCATCTTTGGTTACTTAGTGTGCATATCAAGACTTGACATTATGGACATGGTGATTCAGCAGAAAAGCCATCTTTGGTTACTTAGTGTGTATAGCAAGACTTGACATTATGGACAGGGTGATTCAGCAGAAAAGACATCTTTGGTTACTTAGTGTGTATAGCAAGACTTGACATTATGGACATGGTGATTCAGCAGAAAAGCCATCTTTGGTTACTTAGTGTGTATAGCAAGACTTGACATTATGGACATGGTGATTCAGCAGAAAAGCCATCTTTGGTTACTTAGTGTGTATAGCAAGACTTGACATTATGGACATGGTGATTCAGCAGAAAAGACATCTTTGGTTACTTAGTGTGTATAGTGAGACTTGACATTATGGACATGGTGATTCAGCAGAAAAGACATCTTTGGTTACTTAGTGTGTATAGTGAGACTTGACATTATGGACATGGTGATTCAGCAGAAAAGACATCTTTGGTTACTTAGTGTGTATAGTGAGACTTGACATTATGGACATGGTGATTCAGCAGAAAAGACATCTTTGGTTACTTAGTGTGTATAGAAAGACTTGACATTATGGACATGGTGATTCAGCAGAAAAGACATCTTTGGTTACTTAGTGTGTATAGTGAGACTTGACATTATGGACATGGTGATTCAGCAGAAAAGACATCTTTGGTTACTTAGTGTGTATAGCAAGACTTGACATTATGGACATGGTGATTCAGCAGAAAAGCCATCTTTGGTTACTTAGTGTGCATAGCAAGACTTGACATTATGGACATGGTGATTCAGCAGAAAAGCCATCTTTAGTTAGTGTGCATAGCAAGACTTGACATTATGGACATGGTGATTCAGCAGAAAAGACATCTTTGGTTACTTAGTGTGTATAGCAAGACTTAACATTATGGACATGGTGATTCAGCAGAAAAGACATCTTTGGTTACTTAGTGTGTATAGCAAGACTTAACATTATGGACATGGTGATTCAGCAGAAAAGACATCTTTGGTTACTTAGTGTATATAGCAAGACTTGACATTATGGACATGGTGAATCAGCAGAAAAGCCATCTTTAGTTACTTAGTGTGTGTAACAAGACTTGACATTATGGACATGGTGATTCAGCAGAAAAGCCATCTTTAGTTACTTAGTGTGTGTAACAAGACTTGACATTATGGACATAGTGATTCAGTAGAAAAGACATCTTTGGTTACTTAGTGTGCATAGCAAGACTTAACATTATGGACATGGTGATTCAGTAGAAAAGACATCTTTGGTTACTTAGTGTGTATAGCAAGACTTAACATTATGGACATGGTGATTCAGCAGAAAAGACATCTTTGGTTACTTAGTGTGTATAGCAAGACTTAACATTATGGACATGGTGATTCAGCAGAAAAGCCATCTTTGGTTACTTAGTGTGTATAGCAAGACTTGACATTATGGACATGGTGATTCAGCAGAAAAGACATCTTTGGTTACTTAGTGTGTATAGTGAGACTTGACATTATGGACATGGTGATTCAGCAGAAAAGCCATCTTTGGTTACTTAGTGTGTAACAGTATAGCAAGACTTGACATTATGGACATGGTGATTCAGCAGAAAAGACATCTTTGGTTACTTAGTGTGTATAGCAAGACTTGACATTATGGACATAGTGATTCAGCAGAAAAGCCATCTTTAGTTACTTAGTGTGTATAGCAAGACTTGACATTATGGACATGGTGATTCAGCAGAAAAGACATCTTTGGTTACTTAGTGAGAAGTGGGCTACTGGTGTATGCACATTTCTAAAATTCAAATGTACAGCAATTCTTAATGATAACTGTGCAAGTTGGTGTACATAAGAAGAAAATTATAATTTGGCTATCATGCTCACATCATAAATTGCTCATACAGTTTTTACGAACAAATAAAATTAACAATAAGATACAGAAGAAACTTTAGCATACTAACCTGAATAATTTCTCTTTTGTAGTATTCCAAAACTTTGGGTTTAAAACCATTATTACAGTATGACTGGATACATATCAATCTAAGGACCTGCAACAGCAACAATTTTATTTAATACTGTAAACAGTATAGATACAGAGAAACTGGAAACAGAATGAATGTATAATAAAAGGGGGAGACATTTTAAACAATTCTGGAAACATAATTTCCTGCTCATGTCAAGACCCTGATATAGCCACCTTCAATACAGAACTATATTCCACTGGTCTCCAGTGAACTTACACAACAAAAATGAATAGCCCCTTCAAAAATCATAATTTAGAAATCAATGCACTAAATAAGTCAACTTAAACATAAAATTAACTTATTGTAGCTATAGTTAATGAAAAATGATATATTTTGAAAATAAACTGAAATTATTTTGTAATGAATCAGATATAATTTGTAATGTCTTGATTGGCAACACACAAGTCAAAGGTAATTTAAATGGTGGAAAAAATAGAAAAAATAATTTCGCCTTATCCCTGTATGAAAATCTCTTGGTCTAAATATCAATACATGTCAAATCCTAATTAAATTTTCTGTGGACAATTTAACGTAGCATTCCAAATACCAAAATAATGTTTATATTTGTCTCCTAAGTACTGACTTCTGCACTAGCATATGAACTGAGAACTATTACTTTTGGCTTGTCATCCTTCTGAAATTTTTCCAAATAATATTATTTAAAAAAAAGAAAATCACATACTTTGATGAGAGGCTCTTCCTTTGCTATACAGTCTTCTATGTATGGGCTAACTTTATCCGTTTCTTCACCTTTGAAAAACTCTGAAACCCATTCAAACAAAGTTATAACACAGTAATGTGGACATAATCATTTCAGAATAATACAGTAATACAACATACCTCAAGACCAAGATTAAAGAATTGCTGCAAAATATGACCTTGATTCCAAGGTCACAAGATTGAATGAGCATATTTTACCTTCATCATGATTCATCCCAAATATGAGCAAAATCCACTAAGATAAAGTGTTTTGCTGAGTGAACTAATTTAAGATTCAAAAAGATTAATTTGATGTATAAATAAACTTCATCAAGGGATTTAGAAAATGTTAGCAAATGAAAAATAAGAACCAAAACCTTTTTCTATCACTGTGAACTTGACCCAAGTGAGCATATCACAGAATGAATTGTCTTAGCTTCACAATGATTTATGCCAAGTTTGATGAGAATCTACAAAGGGTTTAGGAAATATATGCAAATGTAAAATTGTACATAAACAATAGCAATAACAAGATCTTAAGATGGACACTCTAGTGGCCATATTGGTTGTCAAAGTAGAAACATTTTCATTTAGGACCAAGACTTCAACTGAAAACCCACCTGTCAACTTGACTTTTCCTTCAAAAGGAAAGATGACAAGATTTTGAAGACTGGTGCCACATTGGATTTCTGAAATGCACCATTTTAATTTGGACAAATGGACTGACCTTTGCTCCAGTGTGAGTGTGGTTTGGACTAGTCCAAACGATGTGTGGTCGATAATGAATGTTGTGGTGTAGTTAATACGTTTTATCATGGAGTTCTTTGTGATGACAGCAATTCCACCTACGCAAGAATTACGGGGGAACAACTTGATGGAGTAACCAGTGGGTGTTAGATCTGCACACTTGGGCTCATCGCCTGATGTTTTTAGTCATGTTTCTGTCAGGAAAAATATGTCAACATTCTGGTCGTTGATAAAATTAACTATTTCTGTGCGCTTTTCCGGTGGTCCTATTGATTGGGCATTGAATAATGCAATGCGCAGAGGTATTTCTTGGATAGTTGACATAAAGGTTGATGAATTAATAGGGATTTGAATTAGGTTATCTAAATTAATGGTCAAATTTTTTTTAAATGGTTGTGCCGAAATAAGGGAGATAACTGGCATTCTTCTTCCTGTTCTATGCTGGCCAGCTTTGAAACAACTTTTCTTTTTTCGCTTCTGTTTACATTTAGGTAATGATGAATGTAGTCCCAGTTCGTTTAGAGCACAATGTAGTGTGGAGAGCCAAGGAGTGATCATTTAAAGCAATTAATGAGGGTCCATCGTAGCATAAACGGGTTGACTAGTGATATTATGTGATGGCGGTTTGTTAAAAAACAGTGGAGCAAGACAGCTGAGAAAAAGTCTAATTGTTCTCGTTTCCAAAACAAGGAGATGAAGAAACACATACAAATTTAACAGCCAATACATAATGAACATAATAATGGAGATGAAAACAGGCAACAGGCACAAATATCATGAAAATGGCACTAAAAAATGGAACAGCTGCTTCAAGCCGGTTAAGCGATAGCGGCCATCTTAACCTGATTAATACTTTACACACCAGTTTTTTAAAAAGTAATTAATAAGTAAATGCTTGTAAATAAGCCACTGAAGATAAATGTTATCTGCTTATTATCTTATTTTGATTGATGTCCACAGATTTAAAAAAAAAAAATCAAGGCTCTGTTAACTAGGCATGTGGTTTAGTTTTTCAATATAAGCACTAATGAGTAACCATGATTGTCATCTGTCTTCACTTGTATGTCAAGATGTCAGATCAATGATCTAATCATGCAACCATGGCTGTGATCTGTCTTCACTTGTATGTCAAGATGTCAGATCAATGAGCTAATGAAGCAACCATGACTGTCATCTGTCTTCACTTGTATGTCAAAATGTCAGATCAATTAGCTAATCAAGCAACCATGACTGTTATCTGTCTCCACTTGTATGTCAAGATGTCAGAACAATGAGCTAAGCAAGTAACCATGACTGTCATCTGTCTTCACTCGCATGTCAAGATGTCAGAACAATGAGTTAATCAATATAGGATTGAAGTTGTTGTAATTGTTGTAGGGTTTAACGCCATTTTCAGCACACGATAGGCTATACATGGCGGCCAGTATTAATGGTGGAGGAAGAACCCGGGAAAACCCCGGAAAGAACCACTGACCCACGAGAAGCTACTGGCAAGCTTTCTCACATACCCACATTGGCTGAATCCTAGACTCGAACCCACGCAGACAGAGGTGAGATGGCAGTGATCCATAATGGACAGCGCTTTAGACCACTCAGCCACTCGGGGTCCCCAATATAGGATTGAATTATCCTAACAGAATAATGTTATTCTGACTTTGCCAAAACCTACACTGAAGAAACTTGTAGAAGAATTTGGCACAAGAACATTATGAATTATATATGGTGTACTTAAACATTATGGATTATCATTCATAATTCTAATGGATTTATTATAAAGTTACACAAGTTGCTCATTCATTATGTGTTTGTTATTTTTTTGTGGAACAACCATATTTATTCATGGGACTAGATGTGATTTTTTGGAAGGAATTTACATTATTCAGCTTTATACATAAATTATAACAATTTTCTCTTATAATTACATTCTACCTCTCAAAACCAAAACTAAAGTTGGTCCCAAGCATTTTCAGTTTTGAGAGCTTTCACTGTAGTTTCAATGTATTTTTGTAAATAAACACTATATCATCATTATTATGTCAATTTCTTCAATGTTCATTGGGCAAGATATAAATAACTTCATTACATCTACATACAACACTTGTATATGCAAACAAACATTTGCTAGACAGTTAGGTCTGAATCAAAAGAGCCTGCACTAAATTGTTCTCAAACATGAAGCAATGTTAACATGTTACAGTAGAAATCAGCTGATCCAAACTGGCCATTGGACACTCACTGGTCTGGATATACAGGTGTATGGACATACAGATGCTACCAAAATAAATGGATCTGTACTGTAGGACGATAAAATACATCCAATGAAAGGGACTGAACTGTAGCCTTTTGCAAATGAAATGAGTTACCTTGTTGGCATCTTAAACAGTCCATGAACTCATCTGAATCTGTAGCTTCTTTTATAAGTTCTGCTATGGAGGTGTCTGAAAAATCAATAGATATTCTAAGTGAGCAATAACTGTGAATACATACATTTATGTAGACTTGAGTCTTGGGTCACTACCGATCTGGTTTTTCTGGTAGTGATGTACTGAAAAAGAATACAGTCATATCCAAGTCTCAAGACCCTCCACCACTGGCTAAAATACCTACCGAGTGATACACATCATTGGAATTTTCTTCCCAATATAACAAGTCATACGAATCATAAGTGTAAAATGCAAATCCCTTACCAAAATAACTAGTCATATCATTAATAAGAATTACAATTCATATCCCTTGCAAAAATACCTACAGAGTGATACATATCATTAATGTGCAATTCACAACCCTTGCCTAAATACCAACAGAGATACCTATAATATGTGTACAATTCACAACCCTTAACTAAATACCAACAGAGATACCTATCATTAGTATACAATTCACAACTCTTGCCTAAATACCAACAGAGATACCTATCATAAGTGTACAATTCACAATCCTTGCCTAAATACCAACAGAAATACCTATTATAAGTGTACAATTCACAACCTTTGCCTAAATACCAACAGAAATACCTATCATAAGTGTATAAGCCACAACCCTTGTCAAAATACCTACAGAGTGATAAATAAGTGTACAAGTCAATTCTTTGCCATAATAACTAATAACTAGAGTCATACCTATCATTAACATACAATCCACATCCCTTGCCAAAATACCTAGAGAATAATAACTATCATAAATATATAACTGCAATTGCATTAGTTCATAAAATTAGTGAAGATTCCCACAGGACAGAATGGAACCATATCATCTGGCTGAAACTGTAAGGAGAACAACTTTAAACCAACTTAACAACCTTAAACCAACTTCTAAAAATAGTGTCATGTGCAAAGTAACCAATATAAGTACTGAAACAGAATGCATACACACTTCAAAATGAAATACAAATGTTGCTGGGGGGTGGGGGAGAGGGTCTACTGAAAATTTGATAAATTTAATAAATAAATTGACTTTGACAGAATCAAACAGCAAATCTTTGGAAAAAATTCTGAACAAAATCATTCTTTCTTTGAATATATTTAATATAAACCGGGAAAAAAGGCTGCATATATGTTAGGTCAAGGTCTGTTGTGTCGCTGGCTTTCTGCATGCAATTGTTGTGTCTGAAATGGCAGAATTCTGAAAATTTTCACTAAATTTGCCATATCAGATAAATTTCACATAAAGAGACACTGAACATAATGATCCATCAATATCTGATGTGTTTTCTGAAGTGGACGATATTTCACTTAATTATCAAACATATTTAATGAAACAACCAAATTTTAATCTCATGGCAGTTGAACAGCAGGATGACCACAAACCAAACCAATTTAAGACTCTCAAAGAGGAAGGATGACCATAAACCAAAATGATATAAATCTCTAAGAAATAAGATCTCTTTAGACCCATAACTTAGAGGTGGGAAAGTCTAAATCTACCAAGAAGGACATAGGGCCTACAGCATTTTCCTTGCATTTCATCAGAAATGAAATTAAAACTAAGTAAATGGATATAGGTATGTTTTTTTCTTCTCCAAAGACTAACATTATAACACTTGGACCCATATTCCTACAATGTAAGATGCCAACCCTGATAGTGGAAGGTGAGAGATGGATCCCACCCCTTACCCATATTAACTGTCAGAATTGATGTCTTTGTATTGGACTACCATCTCTGTAACAATTTAACAACAGTCTTCATTTCATTTGTAAGGAGCCCTAATAGGTAGCCTAACCTGTTAATGAATATGAAAACAGGTTTAACAAAATGTGTATTAGTTTTTCACAAGTCTAACAAAAATAAACTGGCCAAATCACATTCAATTCATCCATGAAAGCATCAAATCCAAGAGTCATTTCTATGTCCAACAAAATAACGCATCCTTTGCTATGAATTTGCTTCTACTCAATAGAGAGAAACATAAGTGAACAATTCAAATTCCATGCCACAAAATACATGTAAAGTAACGTCTAAAATTAGTCATCCCTTGTCAAAATACATACACAGTGACACCTTAATGTACAATTTACATCCCTTGCCAAAATACATACAAAGTGACACCTAACATAAGTACACAATTTACATCCCTTGCCAAAATACATACAAAGTGATACCTAACGTAAGTGTACAGTTTACACCGCATGCCAAAATATATACATAGTGACACCTAACATAAGTATACAATTTACATCCCATGCCATAATACATACAAAGTGACACCTAACATAAGTTGACAATTTATATCCCATGCCAAAATACATAAAAGGTGACACCTAAGTGCACAATTTACATCCCATGCCATAATACATACAAAGTGACACCTAACATAATTGTACAATTTACACCGCATGCCAAAATACATACAAAGTGACACCTAACATAAGTGTACAATTTACATCCCTTGCCAAAATACATACAAAGTGATACCTAACATAAGTGTACAGTTTACACCGCATGCCAAAATACATACAAAGTGACACCTAACATAAGTGTACAATTTACATCCATTGCCAAAATACACACAGTGACATTGAACCTAAGCGTAAAATTAAAACATTTATGACATACATTTAATCTTACCTTTTTGAATTGGCATTTAATATCGGTTTTAAAAAGGTATTGCCATATAAAACATGAGAAATATGCCCAATCTTGAACAATTTACCACATTTAATTTTGTTTATGATGCTTAGGTTTTTCAATCTATCTGTTTATGTCTATCAAGATTTTCACAGAGAAATTATATTGCAACAACATCTGAATCTAAAAAAACAAAGCAAACCTGTGGTGGCTGTTTTTCTTTCTGTCTGTTTTTGGAAATTTTTAGATGTGCTTTTAACAATTCAGTTTCTAAATTCTAATTTGCTATCAAAGGTGCTTATAATACACATATTAGAATATGTGGAGAGTGTAATAAAACGAGTTATGCAATAAATACAAAGTCATGCTGTTGCTTGTTCTCAGCCAGGAAAAGAAATCATTTTATTTGGCATAGGAATTTGTCTTGGTCTACATCATATCAAGCTTGTTGTCAGCCAGGAAAAGAAATCATTTTATTTGGCATAGGAATTTGTCTTGGGTCTACATCATATCAAGCTTGTTGTCAGCCAGGAAAAGAAATCATTTTATTTGGCATAGGAATTTGTCTTGGTCTACATCATATCAAGTTTGTTGTCAGCCAGGAAAAGAAATCATTTTATTTGGCATAGGAATTTGTCTCGGTCTACATCATATCAAGCTTGTTGTTAGCCAGGAAGAGAAATCATTTTATTTGGCATAGGAATTTGTCTTGGTCTACATCATATCAAGCTTGTTGTTAGCCAGGAAAAGAAATCATTTTATTTGGCATAGGAATTTGTCTTGATCTACGTCTACATCATATCAAGCTTGTTGTCAGCCAGGAAAAGAAATCATTTTATTTGGCATAGGAATTTGTCTCGGTCTACATCATATCAAGCTTGTTGTCAGCCAGGAAAAGAAATCATTTTATTTGGCATAGGAATTTGTCTTGGCATAGGAATTTGTCTTGGTCTACATCATATCAAGCTTGTTCTCCTGCTGGCTCAGAAAAAAACAAATACCATGTATGTTCACTTGTAAGTACTGTTGAGTCCAACTGCAAACAACAGAGACTGATCTGCCATCGCATAATGCACTGGTATATCAGGGTCTACGTTGTTTGTTCTAATGAATACTCTTATCAAAATGCACAGACCCAGATCTACTGGCACATTACGTGATGGCTGATCTGGGTCTGTGTTGTATGCAGTTGGATTTGACTTATAAGCAAGTATATACAGTATTTAACTTCATGTTCTTTTTGGCCAATCAGCCTCATTTACAACAAGTTTTTCTAAGGCCTGTTTATGCATCAGCTCTATGGAATCTATAATCAACCCGTCTCTAGTGATCACTTCTATATCTCAGCTACCTATAAACTACTATATGTACTTGCTTATAAGCCAAGTGTAACTGCAATTAGCACAGACCCAGATCTGCCATATCATAATGTGTCAGCACATCTGGGTTTATGCAGTTTGTTTGGAGTATTTAGTAAAATAAAACATACCCCAATGGATTGGTTGATTATGTGATGGCAGATCAGGGTCTATGTTCTTTGCAGATGAACTTCACTTACATGCAAACACAGATGGTAAGGTGATGTATGTAAAACCAATTAATGCATAATTATATAAAAAAGCACCTGCTCAGAAAGGGCAAAAATCCTTGGGTGACCTTTAATAATAGGTTTGAATGTACATGAGCTTCCTGTAATCTGATCATGAAATCAATCTCTTAATTTTAAAACTGATGATAATTTGTTTAAGTTCATAATAATGGTAATAAAACATTTACGTATGGCCAGTGATGTCCTTTCTTTCTGAAGATGAGGTAGCTTTGTGACAAACTCCTTGACCTCTCCAACAGTCTTGGCTGCATGTCTTTCCTGTAATATATAGTAGATTTATTATACTTATTAGCAACCAACTGCATAGATCCAGGTCTGTCCACATGTTATGTGATGAGAGATCTGGGATTGTCCAGTCTGCAGTTGGAATCAACATAAAATCAAGTATATATGGTAGCTAAGCATCATTTTCTATTGTGATGTTTGAGTATGGCTGAGATAATAAACTGCCTGCATCATCAAACCAGCTGAAAGTGTCTTGATCAAGTCTACCCCAATCTTTCATTTCTGTTTCAACATCATGGAATACCACAAAAGTAACTATGTATTCATTTTTGCTACATTGATTAGACTGATGAAATCAAGACTACCTAGTACAATAAACAGTAATTAATTCACATTCTGCACAAGTTTTTGAATTAGAATCCACTATCACTAAGTTTGACCTTAAAATACATGAGTTCACTGAAAGGACTGATGCTGTATTGGCTCAAAAGTATTTCCAAGAATCTAAAATAAGACCATTTCTTCTGTTCTTTTAAGTTGCCAAGCATTGAAACTATCTTTGGCATTCTTGAGAAGCTGCCATAAAACACCCAACTAAACCAAAATCAACATACCAAAATTGGTAACAAAACTATTTTCTCACATGTCTGAGTTGACTTGTTCATAAGCTACAATTCTGTCATGGCATTTGATCTTGAACCTCATATCACCAAATCATGGGGAGAAAATCAATGAACTTGTTTCAGACAACAATGTCAATATATACATACAGTCTGGTCAAAGTTGTGCTGTAATTAATATTTCTGGAGAAAAAAATCTTTCAAAGTACACAAATGATATATCCACAATCTGAGTTTAATCAAACTCCATTCATAAATGTTTTCCTGCACTCAACAGCCAGCACAGCTAAAAGCCTGAGTCAATACTTTCGACCTTAAAATCAATGCGGGACTACTGAATATCAACTTGTTCAATGGAATGTGGTTAAATGCCACTTTTCTATCTCAAGTCATTGTGTTAATAAGCTCAGTGAAGTACAAAAATGCAAGCACTGACCTTTGACTTGACCCATAGGTTAATTCAGTGGGGTTTCAAAACTTATAAATGTCCAGATATGTTGCTGGTAAGATGTTTACTTTTTGCAATCAGAATATCAATTAATTACTGCAAGAAGTGTTTTAGTAACATCCAATGTCAAAAACACCACTGACAGAAGAGGAGTAGAGATAACAAATTGTTTTAGATGGAAACTATGTTTTTAGATGGAAACTATGTTGAATAGTTGGAGGTCAGATAAACACCATTTTTATTAAGAAGTACATATTACTATAATTAGCTTTTCAATGAAAACCCAATGTAAATATGACCATCAATTCAAGAGAAGCAGACATACAAAGATTCATAGAGGCCATTTTGGTGGTTAGATCAGTATCACTGTAATACTGGAATAACTATATATTGCAACAAAAAAAAAGCTTTCTTCTTTTCGTGTCTGTCTATTAAGTAGAAGTAGCTGTTATGAGAGTTAAGATTTAGAGCAGTCATATTGACATTTGTTTCCAGTTAGGATCAACTATATACAGTCAGAAGTGTTTTTTATGAAAACATATTTTGATACAACCATCCCCACAAGAGGAGTAGTGATAATAATACTTTCAAGATGGCCATCATTTAGCAACAGCATTTTTATTTAGGAGCAACAAGTTACAATACAAAGTTTGTCAATGAAAACACTGTCTATAGGACCTTCTTCCTTGTAGAACTAGCCACAAGATTTTCAAAATTGGTTACCATGGTAGCTAGGTTATGGGTCTGATTGGCACCATCTATACTTAGAAAAAAAAACTAGGTATCAAAAATTAGTCTTAAGTAGAAAGAATAAAAATTTTAAGATTGTCACTATGGCATCTTATCTGATTTACAAAGGGCACATTATGTAATCTGGACCAACCAGACTTCATAAGAAACCAATTTTCTTCTATGAAAATAAGTTTCATCAACAAGACTTGCCTGATCAAAATAACTTAGAAGAACTACTACTACCTTGCAAATCCTGTCCTCCCAGGCTAAAATGTCTTAAGTAAAATAGTTAAAAGCTATCTGCACACCTAGGTGGCAGTTACGAGTCATCTCTTGATACAGGTACCAAATCCCATGAATAAGCCAGTTACTGCTCTATATATGGATATAAATGCAGTAATGGTGGGAGGGTGTATGTGTATTATGATCATGAAAGTATTATTGAAGAAACATATTTTACTAGAAAGCGGTTTCTTTTTCAAGTACATCACATGATCCTAATACCTTTAATACCTTAAGAGAATATAAGTGGTGGAAGGAAGGGAGTTACATCCCTTACCCCAGAGACAGGCAATCTCTATTCTAAATAACCCGAGTGGAGAATGGACTCTATACGTCAGGAAGCATATTTAAATGGAAAAAAATTTCACACCCACAAATCCAACAGAATTCATGAAGCTGCATCCTTTAGAAGCTGTTAAATTACCTGGAAGGTAACCACTTTTGCCATGGCTATAGGTCCTACCAGGTCAAACTGAACCTTTTGGGATGAAAGATCTTGGATATAAAAGATGGAGAATGTGGATTCCAACCTCCTTCCCATGGCATGGATAATGTCAGTTTTGAAACAGTTCAGTTTTGTTCAGATGAAACGCTTGTTGTGCATGTCCTAACTTTGTGAGCCAAAATGCATTGCAATTTTATTTAATCTGGGTTTATTTCTTGATAGTCACAGTAAATAACCCATTTTATCCAGGACAAAAGGGCCTGTGCTGATGCGTCATCTTTTCCCTCTATAAGAAGTTTAGAACAGACAGGATCTCCCTCAAAGAACTATCACAATCATTTTTAAGTACCACAACAGAGCTTGTACTGGGACATGTAGACGATCTTGAGATAAAGTGTTCAAAGTAGACAGGAATTTTACTACAAAAGTCTGATTCCCTATCAGCTAGAATCTAACAATGAAAGCAGGGGCTATCATGAGTGATACTGATCCATCCTGTCGGAACTGTAAGTAGTTCTGGTCAACAGAAGAAGCTTGTATCATGCTGCCTGCCTTTCCAAGTGAGTAGGAATCTGGTCTTTTATGAGGTGACCAATGAAGTCCTTGTGAGCAGTTCAAGCAGTGTATTATTCAGCCACGTTATGAAACAGGGTAAGGGATACGTAATCTTAATGACCAGTCATTATCTGCACCATACAAGTCAATAATATGTGAAGTACTTACAAGGGCTTCACCATTTCCATGACTGATCTGTCTCTGTAATTCTCTCCAAGTCAGCCACACAACCCAACAGTGATAATGGTTGAACACTGGTTGGCCTTTGTTCATTAGCAAGGACCAAGCTGTTGATGAAGAAGCAGGAGGAGAACAAAACTCTGTTGGCAATAAGTGAAAGACTACCTCAACTGATGGCAGAGTCTTCTCATGTGATAGCATGTGATCTAGCAAAGACGATGGAGCTTGTGGGCATACTTCAATGTCTCTAGATGAATGGGGCAAAGCTGATGCTTCCTGGGCAATCTGTGATGAAGCTGGAGAAGACTGTCTAAAGAGGCAGCCCACCACACTCACAGAATGTCGATAATGGGATAACAGTTACTTCCAAATGATCACTGAGTGTTCCCTTTGAGTGGCAAAGACAAGAGAATGTAGCAGATCATTATCCTGTGTGGACCAGGGCCCTAAACTGGGCACCAGGTGCATTGAGTGACCTATGGCTGTACAGTGCTTCATTACTTGGTAGCTATAAATGTTAATTTGGTAGGCCTTTCAGTTATTACCTGGCCTAGAATTAAAAAAGCTGCAAACCTATATGAAATTTCCAGATCAAATATGTAGAATGCTAAAGATTATAACTACCTAATATTGTATTGGCAGCTCTTGATACTCAGGTAACTCACATTCCTGCACATTTTAAAAGCTTGGCTTGGATGGAACTATGACTTCTACCAAATGAGATAGGGGCCCTGAGTGGCTGAGTGGTCTAAAGCGCTCTCCGTTACGGATCACTGCCATCTCACCTCTGTCTGCGGCGGTTCGAGTCTAGGATTCGGCCAATGTGGGTATGTGAGAAAGCTTGCCAGTAGCTTCTCGTGGGTCGGTGGTTCTTTCCGGGGTTTTCCCGGGTTCTTCCTCCACCATTAATACTGGCCGCCATGTATAGCCTATCGTGTGCTGAAAAATGGCGTTAAGCCCCAAAACAACAACAACAACCAAATGAGATTTGCGGAAAAGTCTTTTATTTGAAATATTTCAAGATGAATTCCTGGCCTGATATGTGATTAAATGATTTTGGACAAGATAGGTTAGAGGTTTTCTCTAATTTTGAAATGAGATCTTTTAAATCACTGCCTATTCAATCCATTGTCACTGAAGTCATATTTGTTACAATTTTAATAATAGGACTGAGGAATTAGCTTACAAATATGTGCCCAGAGTGTGCTTGACGGGATCTTACAAACGTATGCCCAGACTTTGCTTGAAGAAAGCAGCCAAAATCAAGGGAAGAAAACCTTAACTAATATGTAAGTGATTTTAACAACAAAATGATAGCCCATTTTCTTACTAAATTTAATTTCGCAATTTCGTATCTGTATAGTTTAACTTTAAAATCTTTCAAAAATTTCAAGTTTAGAACATTTTACCTATGATGTTAAAATAGTGGTGCTCTAATAACCTGATAAAACCACAGATTAAATTTGTTTTCTTTTTTGATTTTTTTTTTAAAAGTCAGTTATTAAAATCTGCTTCCCTCATTGTTATCCCAACAAAGCAGATTTTGTTGGGTGAAAGTGACAGGCTTTTAAGCAACAACCAATATTAGAAGCATATTTTAATATTCATCAGTAATTACCTTTTACAACAGCCAATGCATGAAATGAAAAGCATGCAGTGCATTCATTTAATTTCTATACTCATTCCCACGTACAATACCTAGTTAACCTGTTGGGGGTAAACTATCACAATATACAGTGTGCAGTCAATAAATATGGAAAGTTTACCATGGAATAAATACAATTCTACTTTCAACTTCTAGACTAGAATGTATATAGCATCATGAATATATGTAGTCATGAGCTAAAAATGCAACAATTTAACCCCTGTTAGAAAAATATAAAATCTAGGTCACAGTGACCTTTGGTTGTAAAGCTGTAGTACTAACAGAGATGCATCCAATTATCAACTTTCATTCTTGGACCATAAACACCACCAAGTAAATTTTCACAAAATTCACTGATGCATAATATAACTACACAACAAGAACTTTTTTCTTATCTCAGTGGTAAAGTACTTTATCACACTGCATCACCTCACCAACTTAAATGCAGTAGGATACCACCAAGACCTTTTTCTTCTTATCTCAGTGGTAAAGTACTTTATCACGCTGCATCACCTCACCAACTTTAATGCAGTAAGATACCACCAAGACCTTTTTTCTTCTTATCTCTGAGGTAAAGTACTTTATCTCACTGCATCACCTCACCAAGTTTAATGCAGCAAGATACCACCAAGACCTTTCTTCTTCTTATCTCAGTGGTAAAGTACTTTATCACGCTGCATCACCTCACCAACTTTAATGCAGTAAGATACCACCAAGACCTTTTTTCTTCTTATCTCAGTGGTAAAGTACTTTATCACGCTGCATCACCTCACCAACTTTAATGCAGTAAGATACCACTAAGACCTTTTTTTTTCTTATCTCAGTGGTAAAGTACTTTATCACACTGCATCACCTCACCAACTTTAATGCAGCAAGATACCACCAAGACCTTTTTCTTCTTATCTCAGTGGTAAAGTACTTTATCACGCTGCATCACCTCACCAAGTTTAATGCAGTAAGATACCACCAAGACCTTTTTTCTTCTTATCTCAGTGGTAAAGTACTTTATCTCACTGCATCACCTCACCAAATTTAATGCAGTAAGATACCACCAAGACCTTTTTCTTCTTATCTCAGTGGTAAAGTACTTTATCATGCTGCATCACCTCACCAACTTTAATGCAGTAAGATACCACCAAGACCTTTTTTCTTATCTCAGTGGTAAAGTACTTTATCATGCTGCATCACCTCACCAACTTTAATGCAGTAAGATACCACCAAGACCTTTTTTCTTCTTATCTCAGTGGTAAAGTACTTTATCTCACTGCATCACCTCACCAACTTTAATGCAGTAAGATACCACCAAGACCTTTTTTCTTATCTCAGTGGTAAAGTACTTTATCACGCTGCATCACCTCACCAAGTTTAATGCAGTAAGATACCACCAAGACCTTTTTTCTTCTTATCTCAGTGGTAAAGTACTTTATCTCACTGCATCACCTCACCAACTTAAATGCAGCAAGATGCCACCAAGACCTTTTTCTTCTTATCTCAGTGGTAAAGTACTTTATTACACTGCATCACCTCACCAAGTTTAATGCAGTAAGATACCACCAAGACTTTTTTTCTTCTTATCTCAGTGGTAAAGTACTTTATCATGCTGCATCACCTCACCAAGTTTAATGCAGTAAGATACCACCAAAACTTTTTTCTTCTTATCTCAGTGGTAAAGTACTTTATCACGCTGCATCACCTCACCAAGTTTAATGCAGTAAGATACCACCAAGACCTTTTTTCTTCTTATCTCAGTGGTAAAGTACTTTATCTCACTGCATCACCTCACCAACTTTAATGCAATAAGATACCACCAAGACCTTTTTTCTTATCTCAGTGGTAAAGTACTTTATCATGCTGCATCACCTCACCAACTTTAATGCAGTAAGATACCACCAAGACCTTTTTTCTTCTTATCTCAGTGGTAAAGTACTTTATCACACTGCATCACCTCGCCAAGTTTAATGCAGTAAGATACCACCAAGACCTTTTTTCTTCTTATCTCAGTGGTAAAGTACTTTATCACACTGCATCACCTCACCAACTTTAATGCAGTAAGATACCACCAAGACCTTTTTTCTTCTTATCTCAGTGGTAAAGTACTTTATCTCACTGCATCACCTCACCAACTTAAATGCAGTAAGATACCACCAAGACCTTTTCTCTTCTCATCTCAGTGGTAAAGTACTTTATCACGCTGCATCACCTCGCCAAGTTTAATGCAGTAAGAAACCACCAAGACCTTTTTTCTTCTTATCTCAGTGGTAAAGTACTTTATCTCACTGCATCACCTCACCAACTTAAATGCAGTAAGATACCACCAAGACCTTTTTTCTTCTTATCTCAGTGGTAAAGTACTTTATCACGCTGCATCACCTCGCCAAGTTTAATGCAGTAAGATACCACCAAGACCTTTTTTCTTCTTATCTCAGTGGTAAAGTACTTTATCACACTGCATCACCTCACCAACTTTAATGCAGTAAGATACCACCAAGACCTTTTTTCTTCTTATCTCAGTGGTAAAGTACTTTATCTCACTGCATCACCTCACCAACTTAAATGCAGTAAGATACCACCAAGACCCTTTTTCTTCTTATCTCAGTGGTAAAGTACTTTATCACACTGCATCACCTCACCAAGTTTAATGCAGTAAGACCTTTTTTCTTCTTATCTCAGTGGTAAAGTACTTTATCACACTGCATCACCTCACCAAGTTTAATGCAGTAAGATACCACCAAGACCTTTTTTCTTCTTATCTCAGTGGTAAAGTACTTTATCACACTGCATCACCTCACCAACTTTAATGCAGTAAGATACCACCATGACCTTTTTTCTTCTTATCTCAGTGGTAAAGTACTTTATCACACTGCATCACCTCACCAAGTTTAATGCAGTAAGATACCACCAAGACCTTTTTTCTTCTTATCTCAGTGGTAAAGTACATTATCTCACTGCATCACCTTACCAACTTTAATGCAGTAAGATACCACCAAGACCTTTTTTCTTCTTATCTCAGTGGTAAAGTACTTTATCACACTGCATCACCTCGCCAAGTTTAATGCAGTAAGATACCACCAAGACCTTTTTTCTTCTTATCTCAGTGGTAAAGTACTTTATCACACTGCATCACCTCACCAACTTTAATGCAGTAAGATACCACCATGACCTTTTTTCTTCTTATCTCAGTGGTAAAGTACTTTATCACACTGCATCACCTCACCAAGTTTAATGCAGTAAGATACCACCAAGACCTTTTTTCTTCTTATCTCAGTGGTAAAGTACTTTATCACACTGCATCACCTCACCAACTTTAATGCAGTAAGATACCACCAAGACCTTTTTTCTTCTTATCTCAGTGGTAAAGTACTTTATCACACTGCATCACCTCACCAACTTTAATGCAGTAAGATACCACCAAGACCTTTTTTCTTCTTATCTCAGTGGTAAAGTACTTTATCACACTGCATCACCTCACCAACTTTAATGCAGTAAGATACCACCAAGACCTTTTTTCTTCTTATCTCAGTGGTAAAGTACTTTATCTCACTGCATCACCTCACCAACTTAAATGCAGTTAGATACCACCAAGACCTTTTTTCTTCTTATCTCAGTGGTAAAGTACTTTATCACACTGCATCACCTCACCAAGTTTAATGCAGTAAGATACCACCAAGACCTTTTTTCTTCTTATCTCAGTGGTAAAGTACTTTATCACACTGCATCACCTCACCAAGTTTAATGCACTAAGATACCATCAAGACCTTTTTCTTCTTATCTCAGTGGTAAAGTACTTTATCACACTGCATCACCTCGCCAAGTTTAATGCAGTAAGATACCACCAAGACCTTTTTTCTTCTTATCTCAGTGGTAAAGTACTTTATCACACTGCATCACCTCACCAACTTTAATGCAGTAAGATACCACCAAGACCTTTTTTCTTCTTATCTCAGTGGTAAAGTACTTTATCTCACTGCATCACCTCACCAACTTAAATGCAGTTAGATACCACCAAGACCTTTTTTCTTCTTATCTCAGTGGTAAAGTACTTTATCACACTGCATCACCTCACCAAGTTTAATGCAGTAAGATACCACCAAGACCTTTTTTCTTCTTATCTCAGTGGTAAAGTACTTTATCACACTGCATCACCTCACCAAGTTTAATGCACTAAGATACCATCAAGACCTTTTTCTTCTTATCTCAGTGGTAAAGTACTTTATCACACTGCATCACCTCACCAAGTTTAATGCACTAAGATACCACAAAAAAAATTCATGTGGTCATGAGGTAAACCAAAAAAATGAATAAAGCCAATAAATGATTAAATATGTCATGAAGAGTTTCTTTTATTAAAGGGTGTGGTACTAATAAAGGTGCATATATATCATCAATTTTATAATTCTAGCATAATTGTACTGAGAAATAAACTCCAACATAAAATTTAAACAAGTCAGTTTAGTGTAAAATATGGGTAAATATGACCTACTTCTACCAGAGGTCATCAAAAAGTACCCCTTCACCAAGTTCATGATTCTAGATACACAGCATTCCCTCACCACATTTCACGATTCTGTATTACAGTATTATATACAGGGTACCAAAAAAAATATCTGGATATGAGGTAAATAAAAATACTTTACATGAGCAAGTAAAATGGTAAATATAGGCCACAGTGACCAACTTCTGATATGAGGTTGTGGTACTTATTGAGATAGATACAATCATCTACTTTGATGAAACTAGCATGAACAGAGATTGAGAAATAAATACAAATTTTAGCCAGTCATTAAATATGGGTCATGGTAACCAATTGTTTTTAAAAGAGAATGTGTTACTTGTCATGATGCATCCCTACACCAGGTTTCATGAATCTAGGTATAACAGTACATATCATGGTATATTAAACCTATTTGGCCATGAATTAAGTGCAAAACATAGCTTAAACCATTACAATGTGAAATGTAGATCATTGTAATCTTCTTTTGTTGTAAAAGTGTGATACCACAATTAGCTCTCCTTGTGATGGATGAAAATCAGAAAGATATTCCTCAAACATAGGCAGTACTTAAAACTTTATAAAATTATACTGACTGTTAAAATTGCCTATTCTACAAAGAACACAGCAAATGCCATGTAAATGCATGTCATTCAGGTATATTTCTTTTACTTCCCAAGACTTAGTCTGTTTACCATATTAACAAACAAAAATGAGCTGGAAACCCTTGAAAAATCTTTCAGGATTTTGTGCACTAAGGTGAAATAATGTGTGCAGAAAGATATAAAGATCTATCAGTCATTGCAACAAATACACTATAATGAATGGTAATACACAAAATGGAGGGAAATTATTGTGGTTTAAGGCTAGATATGTCACTCTTAAGAGGGGAACATGGCCCTTAAATCTCTCATTTTCAGCATACAAATGAAGCCATGAACTTGAAAACTCTCAAACTTCTTGTCTATGTTATTCAAAAATTAGCATAATATGTATGATCTGATATTCTGAAGAAAGAAAACTAGAATTTAAACTTTAAAAGTTTTTATATGAAAAATGTAAAATTTAAAATACTTGAAATATTTTTTAGCTTGGCAACATTTAAATTGCCTTAGCTTGGTGGCAGGTATTCCTCATCACTTCTTACAGCTTCAATTTCAATATTTTGTCCTGAAAGTCATGGTGCAGATCTTTATTTCAGAACATCATTTGATTTTTGTGCCTGGGGTTCAATTACACTCTTTTAAAAAAAGAAAATCAAATTCAAGCGGTTAAAGTATGTGATGATGATAGTAACAAATATCATCTATTACAGGATCCAACAACTGCTTATTAGCACACTTACATGGTACTTAATGACAGGATGCTACATGGTACTTAATTAGAGGATGTTTACTAAGCTTATTAGCACACTCACATGGTACTTAATGACAGGATGCTACATGGTACTTAATGATAGGATGTTTACTAAGCTTACTAGCACACTTACATGGTACTTAATGACAGGATGTTTACTAAGCTTATTAGCACACTTACATAGTACTTAATGACAGGATGTTTACTAAGCTTATTAGCACAGTTACATGGTATTTAATGACAGGATGCTTACTAAGCTTATTAGCACACTTAAATAGTACTTAATGACAGGATGTTTACTAAGCTTATTAGCACAGTTACATGGTACTTAATGAGCGGATGTTTACTAAGCACATTTACATGGTACTTAATGACAGGATGTTTACTAAGCTTATTATCACACTTACATAGTACTTAATGACAGGATGTTTACTAAGCTTATTAGCACAGTTACATGGTACTTAATGACAAGGTGTTTTACATGGTACTTAAAGAATGGATGTTTACTAAGCTTATTAGCACACTTACATAGTACTTAATGAGAGGATGTTTACTAAGCTTATTAGCAAACTTACATAGTACTTAATGACAGGATGTTTACTAAGCTTATTAGCACAGTTACATGGTACTTAATGACGAGGTGTTTTACATGATACTTAAAGAATGGATGTTTACTAAGCTTATTAGCACACTTACATGGTACTTAAAGAATGGATGTTTACTAAGCTTATTAGCACACTTACATGGTACTTAATTAGAGGATGTTTACTAAGCTTATTAGCACATTTACATATTACTTATGACAGGATGTTTACTAAGCTTATTAGCACACTTACATAGTACTTAATGACAGGATGTTTACTAAGCTTATTAGCACACTTACATAGTACTTAATGACAGGATGTTTACTAAGCTTATTAGCACACTTACATAGTACTTAATGACAGGATGTTTACTAAGCTTATTAGCACAGTTACATGGTACTTAATGACAAGGTGTTTTACATGATACTTAAAGAATGGATGTTTACTAAGCTTATTAGCACACTTACATAGTACTTAATGACAGGATGTTTACTAAGCTTATTAGCACACTTACATGGTACTTAAAGAATGGATGTTTACTAAGCTTATTAGCATACTTAAATGTTACTTAATGACAGGATGTCTTTTTTGCTTATTAGCACACTTAAATGGTACTTAATGACAGGATGTTTACTAAGCATTTGTGTGTGTGTGTGTGTGTGTGTGATTTAGATTTTTAAAGTAGCTTTAACAATTTTTCAGTCATATCGCTACGATGTCTGCAGTGTGGCAGTTTATAGTGATGCCTAGCACTGGGGCATCATGCCACAGACATGTAGCATAATGTCCCACCCAGTCACATTATCCTGACACCTGGCCGACCAGTTCTAACACTAACTTCTTAATGCTGAGTGCCAAGTGAGGCAGCAGTAAGGACCATTTTTTAAAGTCTTTGGTATGACTCGGCCGGGGATCAAACCCATGACCTCCCACATCCAAGGCATATGCTCTAATCACTAGGCCACCAGACTGGTTATAAATATCAGTGACTGTGGAAAGACATGTATAGAATGTACAAAACATAATCTTTATATCAACTTATCAACTCAGATGCAGAAAAATACATTCCTTTCTATTTTTAATTTTGCTGAGACACTGGTGACAGTGCCAAAACTGGGCAGAAGCTACTATCATATTAGCATGAACCATTTACCTACTAATATTTCATCGGTAAAAATTAGGGAAGAAATTAAAAATTTTAGTTCAATGGCCCTAAAAGCATTTTGTCAAAAACAGCACCTGGCTGAACACAAAACACTACAATTTCTAATAGTGTCTCCTATATGCATGTCATTCAGGCATGCTTTTGTTACTTCTACTGCAACAATCTATTTACTGCATTAATACATAGAATGAGCAAGTCAAACTTGATGAAACTTCAAGCACTGTGGTGAGTTAGTGTGTACAAAAAGTTAGGGACGTATCAATTATAGTAGCAAATGTAAAACTATGAATGGTTACACATAAAATAGAAGAAAAATAATTGAGATCTGATATGTACAAAGAATTTCCCATAACCCACTCCAAACTAAAGCAGAGAATATAGGAAGAAAGAATGGTTGAAATGCAGCGAGGCAGAACATAAGTACATATCTCTACAGAATGCTTTCATCTGTGCAGATAATTATGCAAATAAAATAAAGGTGAACTGAAAAGGCACCAACTAACAACAGCAACAACAACCCTGTTTAATAGTCCTTACAAAGAACTATACTGTGAATAACTGAACCCCTTCCAAGCATAAAATACACATGGGAAACAGTTATATAAAACCATGTATTCCAGAGCTATCTGCTCTTAGGGCTCATATTTTGTTGTGAAACCAAGGACAACTTTGAACAAGAGGCCCTCGAAGGGATGGACACTACTAGCTGAAAAGAACTTCCAGGATTTCATATTTCTTCCTTTTAAATGTAGCGTGTCAAAACCATCTTTGATATTCTTTAGCGTTAACAAGATTTTCAAATTAGCTATTGTGGTAGACATACCGGATGTTACCTTGGCACAATTTTTATTTAGGACCAGCAAGGCATCATATTAAGTCTTCTGGTAAAAAACCCATGTTGATATGACTTTCCACTTTGGAGAAGCACTGATATGATTTTCAACATGGATGCCATTTTGGACATATTAAATTTCAGATTGGCACCATTTCTGCTTAGTACTAGCTAGAAAACATAAAAAAGTCTTTGGTAAAAGCACAATGTCAATATGACCAACCATCTAAAAGTTGTGATAGTAAGATTTTCAAGATGGCCTTGGTGGCATTCATATAAAAGTCAGAAAGCACCATTTTTATTTACAACCAATTAGACATGTGACATTTTTCGGTGAAAAACCCCATCCTGATATGACCAGTCTTCTGGTCAAAATCCTATAGCTATATAATATTTTCATTCAGGAGGATGCCAAAAACAATATTTTCAAAATGGTCACCATGTTGACCATACTGGACATCAGATCAGCACCATTTTTATTCAGGGTCAACTAGAAAGGCAAAGTTACATTTCAGTCTCAAGAAGTAGCAATTACAAGATTTTCAAGATGGCTAATCTGATGGCCAGAAAAAGACATCGACTAGCACTATGTTTGTTGAGGAAAAACTAGACATCAAAAAAGGTCTTCTGGTAAAAACATGTCAATATCACTTTCTGTTCATAAGGAGTAGTGATAACAAGATTTTCAAGATGGCAGCTGTGGCAGCCATGATGGACATCAGATTGGCCCCATATTCATTTATGACCAACTAGACATCATAAGACATATTTTAGTGAAAACACCATGTTGATAAGATTTTCCCTTCAGGAGGAGTAGTGATAACAAAAATAGTCTTTTAGTGAAAACGCCATGTTGTTCACCATTCAGGAGGAATTTTGATGACAAGACTTTCAAGATTGCCTAGTAGCTATACTGGATGTCAGATATGCACCAGTTTCATTTAGGACCCAGCACATATCATGATAAGTCTTCTAATTTGATCTGACCACCAATTCAGGAGTAGTAGCAATAACATGACAAGTCTTTTAGCGAAAACCCCATGCTGATATGACCACCAATTCAGGAGTAGTAGCAATAACATGACAAGTCTTTTAGCGAAAACCCCATGTTGATATGACTACCCAGGAGTAGCAGTGATAAGATTTTCATGATGGCGACTTTTGTGGTCATTTTGGTTGTGTGAGTGGCAACATTTTCATTCAAGACCAACAAGACCATGGCATGAATGTGTGTGTGTACAGTTTCATGACAATCCTCCAAGTAGTATAGGAGTTGCAATAATAAATTTGTGCTAATAGATGGGTGGACAACAGATTATGGATGGATGATGGACAACAAACCAGACCATAAGCTCTTCTGGTCTATGACCAGAAAAGCTAATAACTGCTAACAGGGCATGCAAATATCATTCAGACATGTTACTTAATCCACTTACATCAAATCCTTTAGTAATAATTTTGGCCTTTTTGCTAACAATGGAGCCAACAGCACTGAAGTTTTTATCACGGAGATCTGCATATAGCTCATTACTGGAGTTGAGAATGAACATCTTTGGTTCTGTCGGCACTTCCTGTGGTCCCCCTTCCTTCTGACTACTGCTTATAAATTTCTCTGGTGGCAGCTTGACACTAGCTGAAAATGAAGAACACATTTGGTAAACATACATTCCAAAGAACACAGTGTCTTGACTTTGAATGGTGTTATGAACAGCATTGCTGTTTGTTTCTTACTGGGGGTACATGCACCCAAAAGTAGTCAAAACTGAGGTTTCATGGATATAGTAAGGATACAGTAGTTTCAAAATCTGTGGTATGTATGTGAATCTTTCATGTAATATGTACAATTCATGACAGAATTCTATCCATTAACACTGACTTAAGGTCAGATGTGTTTGCTTTCATTGTTAATTCCTAATAATGACTATAATCTTGATAAAATGTACACAACTGATCTGATACCTTGAAACATTCCTAATTTACAGTCTGCCCAGAATAACCAACAGGTCCTACTTATCTTTGCTTGTACTGGGCAGTAGTTTGCAAAACATTTTCAGTTGTTACCTTATTTAACAAACCATCACATTCATCTGCATAACATGTCCACCATAGGTAATGTTTTAATGAATGATTGATATGACCAGATAAAAATATACATAACAACATTTACAGCATGGTATCTTGGCGTGCAAGTCACTTGATAGGTACTCTGGTAATTATGAGCAAAGCACCAGGCTGAACATATTAAATTTGCATATGCAGAAGAAGTGAACTTTATAAACATGTGTGAAAAAGTGTTTCTTTTATGTTTACTCACAACAATGATTAGTAAATGTCATTCTGTGTGTACATTCAACCATCTTTAGTAAATGTATGCAGACAGCAGTTTTTGTATGCAAATTACATACTATAATGGTACATAATGGGAATGGTGATGATAATTCAGACAGGATGTGCATATGCTAATCTTTCTAAATGTATATGCAGACTTCACATTTTTAGAAATGTATATGCAGATTTCACATTTTTAGAAATGTATATGCAGATTTCACATTTTTAGAAATGTATATGCAGATTTCACATTTCTGGAAATATATATGCAGACTTCACATTTTGTATCTCAATTACATACACCTCTCCCTTGATAACTCGCACACAACAGGGTCCACAAACACAGACCGCACTATAAGTGAGGCGCAAGTTACTGAGGAACCTCCAAAAATTTAGAAAAAAAAATCGCTTTGACATCAAGCAAACTAGTGGGGGGGGGGCCAATCGTGAGACAATCGTCTACGCTGAAGCTCAATTTTTGTATTGTACAATTTTGATGTCGTGAATTAATTGGAATTAATAATGAAACTTCTTATCATCCTTGAGGATATCTCTAAGTGTGAGTTCAAGAATTCTCTGAAACTCACTTGCCCACAATGGTCCATATCTTTGAAATCAAAATCTTCATTTTACAAAGTATTCATTTCGCTTGGCTGCCTAGTTATCTTTGATCACAGTTATGAAAGAGTTGGTTAATTTAAGGTAGTTTATGTTACACGCAATAACATTTATAAGTATTTGATTGATCAAATGAAGTGAGTTCACCCGACATACGACGGGGCCGCTAAAGTTACAGTTTGTAGGATTTTTGTGCCTTTTAACTTTTCTTTTATTTCACCTCCTTTATTTGACGCAGAAGACATAATTAACGTGATAATATAAAGAAGACCAGATTTTAATATTCAGTGCAACAATATAACAAATACTTCTGGAAGTCAGTTATCAGAACATGGTCGGCACTTAATTAGGTCCTCAGAGAAATGCTCATGGACATAGCTGTTATGGTAGATTGACGCATTTTACATTTAATTACAAGAGGACACATTACATTTATGATGATTACACTTAAAAGGAACTAAAAGACAGAACTAGAACACAAATTTCAATTGATAAAAAAATTATATAATTTGTATTTATTTATTTATTAAAGAACTGCCTCCACTCAGAATAAGTAACATTTTCAGTGATCGAAATTTCCTTACATATCATTAATTGCAGTGTACTAGGAATGTCGTTTGGATACAAAATGACCTATTTTTAAATTTGATATTTCATAGTGTTGATTAAAATTTCTGGGTTCTATCTACCATTTTTGATGATAAAACGAGTGATACATCAGTTTCCGTTACCAATTCTGATCGTGATTTTCATCAAGTTCAAGAAGTAGGTATCAATTTTTGGGGTATTTTCTAGTTTGAAAAATGGGATCAATGCCTGACCCTGCATTATAAGCAGGTTTGCGAGTTATCGGGGCACGAGTTATCGAGGGAGTGGTGTAGTGTAATATGTGAATTGGAATAGTGATGATGACCCAAGTCATGCATATACATGTAATAATCTTCAAAAACTTGCACACACTAGAGTTTCTGTATCTAAACTATGTACCAGGTTACCTGAATAGGAATACTGTTTATGGCCCAGGTAAGCCATGCATGTCATTTCCTTTAAAACACTACAGAGCAATTTTTCTGTGTTTAAATTATGTACTGTAGTACCTGATTAGGAATGCTGTTTATGACCCAGGTAAGACATGCACATAATTACCTTTAAAATCGTACAGAGCATTTTCTGTATTTAAATTATGTACTGTAGTACCTGAATAGGAAGGCTGTTTATGACCCAGGTAAGACATTAAAATTACAGTCCAATTTTTGGGACTTTCAGCTTGATTTGTTATGCCTCATTGCAAGGCGAATTCTGTGGCCTTATGAAGCTGGCAGTCTAGGTTCATAGCAGGTACATTACCCGTATTACTGATGATTACTACCTGATTTGGCATGCAACAGACATTACAATGTCAGATTTTTTCATCATTTACAAAACATTGGCATGAGTGTGATCAAAGTGAAATGTGCTATTTAGTTTTAGTATTATATGTAATTAGAGTTTTGCTTACTTGAGTCATTTGTGGGAGATTGTTGGACAATATGTAACACGGTCCCCCACACTCTAAAATTTGGGTGTCATGCAATACGTTAGGCACATAATATACAAGTATAGTCCTAGTTCCCTCTGATCTTTCCCACTCCACTGTAGATATTTTGACATTTGTGTTTAAATGTGGTGGGAAAGATCAAACAAAACATTTCATATTATTAATCAAGTATTCATTAAATGTCAAACTGTGTACTGAGTTCATTTTGTCTTTAATTCAGTCACAAAATAAATTAAATCTTGTATGTCATAGGTGTGACTTTAAGTTTCAAAACAGGTTATGCTAGCAACCATCAAGGCATGACAATGCAATTCTACAAACTACCACAAAACTTCAATGTTTTCACTACTAGATACATTAATTTAAAATGGATATTACTTGCCATCTTATCAATGTTATTGCTTTTAGCGACTTTGGCTATTGTTAGTACCAACACAGATGTGGATGGACATCCACTTTAGAAAAATTGGAGACATATTTTGTATTATTATTGTTTCACTGTGAACATGTATGCCAAAGTAGGATACACAAGGTCAAGATTTAGGGAACACAGGGCAAACAATTTGTGGGGAACCTGTGATTCCACACTCGGTATGCACACTAGGTAACACTGAATATCAAATAGAAATAGATCAAGGTAATTTCAGAAAGTAACAATTTGCATGATCAGCTTATTAATGAGAAAATTATTTTTTTTAAAAACAAATATTCGAAATTCACTTTTTTGGATTTTATTTTCATGCATTTTGATTTGACTGGCACATAGCTGTTTCACAATACACCCAAAAATGTACAATGCCAAAACATTTTTTGATTTATTCATACTGGAAGGAACGAGGGAGGGTGGGAGCAAGAGAGAAATGAATTAAATAAGAAAAATAAACCAGATCTAAGGGAATTATTCCTTCATAGAAACAGAAAGTATAGGCAGTTCTAGAAGTGATATCACCACAATGGCAATACCATTTATTGGCTTAAATGCTTGTGATCCGAAATAAATGTTTCAGTCTTTTGTTTATCTCTCAAAATGAGAATTATACAAAAAGCCATAAAATATTTTATCAGAAGACTACTATGATAATAATGAAATGAGGTTCAGCAAAGTTTTGAGTGTTCACATTCTTCTCTCTTTTCTTATCTCCTTTCTTACTGATGAGGGTAAATGGGACTGATTAGCATAGTGTGAACACATGCTTTGTACTTTTGCTGTCTGAGGCTACAATGCAATTCGGAAGCATGCACTGACAACTGATAATCAATACAGAGCTGATGGTATTCTTAGAGGTTCTAGTTCTCTCTGTCTCAAAGACTGCTTTAGCAAACATTTGAACTGACTTCTTTATATCAGTTGCCAAAACATGCTGAATGTCTGAGATAAAATAAAATGAAAAGACACCTTACTATTACTGATGCCAAACGTTTCATCAATGAGTCCTTCATATGTCAGCTGTGTCAGCATAGGAGTGAGAAGGTCCACATTGCGGTCCAAGATAAAAAGATTATCTATCTGAGTGGTTATCTGTGGTTCCTGGCCACCCAGTTCTCGCCTCATTCGTAACATCATCTCAACAACATGCTACAACAAAGTAAAAAATACTCTGATTCATTAAATGACTGGAATGAAAATAAATTAATTCAAAAGTGATTTTAATTGCCTGCAAGAATCAGAATGTTTCACTCAAGATACAGCAATTTAATATTTGTCATGATATAAAAACCAAGTTTGGAATGAAAATGTTTCCTTTTCTTATATAACGGTTATCCCAAAAAGCACCAAAGTTTATTCACTACCTGACAAAGTAAGCCTTCTCAAACTTAAGAAAAACATTTGCGTATGTGTTTTGTCTTGTTTTAGCAAGATAAGTGTGAAAAGTTTGTCTACATGCCTTGAAGGAAGTCAGACAAGAGTGGTCTGTGGTTGGGTATTGTGATTTATGCCAAATTCCATCAAACCATTACTTACTACCGGAATTGATATACATGCTATTCTACATCACCAGGGCAACCCTGAGAATGTCTATTGCTAGAATGAATAGATTTGTAAGAGCTATCATCAGAATTTTGATGCAGGTTTGGGCCCTTTATTTTCTGGATCAATCTTATTATCAGATGAGAAGGCACAGCCTCAAAACCTGTTCCAACCGACTGACAAAATGGCCATGTCCCTGACCTATGGGTCTAGATGTAGGAGATGGCATTGTGTGATTCCATCTCATTGTATAGAAATTGAACACTGGATGCCACTAGTGGCCCCAAGTGGCCAAGTGGTCTAAAGCACTCACCATTACAGATCAATGCCATCTCACCTCTGTCTGTGTGGGTTTGAGTCTTGGACTCAGCCAATGTGGGTGCATGAGAAGCTTGCCAGTAGCTTCTCATGGGTTGGTGGTTCTTTCAGGGGGTATTCCTGGGTTCTTCCTCCAACATTAATACTGGTGGCCATGAATAGCCTAACTTGTGCTTAAACTATTGTTAAACCCTATCACAACAACAACAACTTCTGTACCTGATCTAAGGAGTAAGGCTGACACCAATCCGAAGAGAAAGGTCACCCCAAATCTGATGAGTAAGATCAGTCATTAGCAGACCTAAACTTCCATAAAGTTAATCCTTCCAGGAATGAAAGGCATTGATTATAGCTCTCACTTCCATGTGGTTGATGTGAAGGGCACTCTTCTCTGGTCCCAGCTTTTGATGACCATGGTGAAGCTGGGAAACAGGTGGTCTCCCCAACCAGATGAATTGGCATCAGTAATCTCTGGTTGGTGTTTCTCCAATGGAATTCATACTGTAAGCCATTGAGTGCCTCACCACTAACTAAGGACACATACAGTGGCAGTAGAAGACAAATTACAATGCATGCCAGACAGACATGTATCATGCATATCCAATATGGCTTTAAAATCTTGCACTTGGCGCATTATGTCATCATTGTTTTAATTGGAGAAATATGAGTGACAAAAGTATTG
The DNA here is from genome assembly GCA_028554795.2 of Sinohyriopsis cumingii. Lineage (NCBI taxonomy): Eukaryota > Metazoa > Mollusca > Bivalvia > Unionida > Unionidae > Sinohyriopsis > Sinohyriopsis cumingii. Next base: position 140,949 of record JAPYKE020000198.1, on the reverse strand, counting down.
GAGAACAAGAACCCCAAAGTGTCCACATATAACAAGAGACCCAATGTGTTCACAAATGATAATAACCCAAACGTGTTCACGAATGATATTAACCCCAATGTGTTCACATATGACAAAAACAACCCACAAATTTTCACATACACCAATAATCCCAATGTGTTCAAATATGACAATAACCCAAATGTTTTCACATACAACAATAACCCCAGTGTGTTCACAAATAACCCCAGTGTGTTCACATGATTATGACAATAACAATCCAGAAGTTTTCACATAAAACAATAACCTCAATGTGTTCACATATGACAATAACCCCAATGTGTTCACATATGACAATAACCCCAATGTGTTCACATATGATAATAACCCAAATGTGTTCACATATGACAATAACCCAAATGTGTTCACATATGACAATAACCCCAATGTGTTCACATATGACAATAACATCCTCTTTACTTAAACAAGTGAATAAACAAACATCAATGAGCATCAACAAAACTGTTCCGCATTCCCACAATTTTTTTAAAGAAAACCTTCCAGGTCATTTCCAGGTTTTTCCTGAAAGAAATTCATTTTTTTCAAGGTTCACTTATGACCATTACTGAATGGAATTTTTAGAAAAACATTTGGTCAAAGAAAATGTGCATCTTTTTTACATGAAAAGCTGTTTCTATTTTGAGACTATCACGTAACATTTGAATTAGACATATAGTTGACCATGTACGAAACCAAAGGATGTCCCACTAGAAGCAAGTATAACCAATGAAATTCGAACAAGTCTGCATGTAACTCGTAATTTACAGAATACAAATGTTTGTCTGCTTAATTGTATATAATAGTATCAAGAAATATTTTAGAAAAGAATTGTTTGAAATTTTGATAACAAACCCCCCAAAATAATATACCTGTATCTGAAAAGAAAGAGTGATTATATTTTTAAATCCAAATATGCAGGTTTCAGAAATTGTTTTACATGCATTCTTCCTTACTATGAGTGAGTCGCAATTGATAGTCATCCATAAACATCAATTTACTCAGCACAGTCAATTTATCACAATCACAACACTACCTTTGATTTTACTAAAAACCTCTGGAACCTGACACAAGCTTGAAATTAGAAGGCTTTGTAACCTCCTGACTTAATACAATATTTTCATGAACACATTTTAAGATCAAGTGTGTGGCGAGTGCCTGTGTGAAAAGCAAAGTTGAATTCTCTTGTGACATGTTCTAGACTGACAAGTAGGCAAAAGACAAAACTAGATGATAGTCAACTGTGGTAGACGAAAAGCACTGTTGAGTGACAGTGCTGAAAACAGCACCAGACATTCAAGGTGAAAATTGGACTATACTCAGCCCAGAGGCATGAAAATAGTGAACACTTTCTTTGGCACAGCCAAGTTTTATGTGGTCAGGATGAGAGAACTAGAAGTTTTCCTGAGCCCTACTAATGTCCGGTAGGGGCCCAGATGGCTACTTTCAATGTAATCTAACAATGTATTCTACATTAAATGCAGTCTTTGCTAAGGGCATCCCAAACATGTGATTCTGGATTGAAAATTACCCCAACATTTCTATGTATTTAGTAGGGTCTGAAAGTAATGTTCACTACAAAGGTGAGTTCGGGTCATCAAGGTTACTGCTAACTATGATGCTTAACACCATGTTCCCAGTGCAAACTACCAAATAAAAACATAGCACATGACACTGTTGTTAAATTTACAAAAGGGAAACTGATTATGATAAGCTTTATTATTTTTCTCTCTTATTCACGTATTCATGGATATCATACACTGCAGAAAGCATGTTGTAGTAGTGTGATGCCATACTGGTTTTATCTTCCATATCTGATATGCTTGGATTGTCACTTCAAGCATACTTAAGGCAAGTACCCAAATGGTCCACACATCTCATCTGCTTCCACAAATTCTGGTGAAAATTCAATAAACTTAACTTGTGATCCATTAAATTACTACTCAATTATGTATTTTTTTCCCGTCATCAGGTGGCAGCTGAAAATTCCCAGTTTACCTCTGACTTTCATCAGTATTTGCAAACTTTATGGGCTTTTCCCGATTTTTCAGATTTCCTAGCAGCATGGGAACCCTCTGTCTTGGAGCACAAAGTTGGAATAACAAAATCCACAACTGCACAAAAAATATTCATCTAAATGAAAAAAAATAATGACTACAACATGTAGCGAATACTATAATACAAAATACCATACTTTCTACAAGGATGGGTAAAAACATAAGAAGAATATCCTTGGATTACAAGAGAACAAGCATTACAATCAAGATCATAGCAAGCAAAACCTTATTGGTAAATATGCAGTTCATGGACAGCCAAAGAGTGGTAAGGGGAGGTGATAAGTAAGAGTTTGTTCCCTTTGCCTATCTGGTGTATAGCTCGAAAGGACAAAATTGTCATCTTTCTGTGAGGGCTTCATTCAAGAGGTAGCAGAGTTTATTTCCTAAATTTAATTTGTCAAGCATATGAATAGCTACACTTCTTAAAACAAGTGTATAATTGATTTGTTGTCTGCAAGAATAATGCAGAAACCTGCAAGTATCAATAACACCAAGAATTAATGGTAAATAAAACCAAAACAATGGCCACAATCGGTGAAAAATTACAAAAATTAAGTTATCTATATTTTGCAGTAGCCTTTATAAAAAAAAATGTAACAACTTTACATTGCAAAGAGAAGACTTAATAATGATCTCTGATGGCTGTTGAAAGGCAATGCAGTACAATGATATTCATACCACAGCAAAAGAATAACACTGATAACATCCAGAATACTGGCAGCCACATAGCGGCAGAAGGGGCATGTAATACATATACAAAAAAGATGAAGGACAAATCTGAAAGGCCTCATAAACAGTGCAATGACCAGGCACAAGTGGAAGTAATAATCGATGACTGAGGATTTGGCGAAACTCTGTCTATTCAAATGGAGGTCACACTTATCTGAATTCCTGTAATGCAAGCAGATGACCTTTCAGTACTACTGTTGTACTCAGACTGGATTCCACCTATCTCAAATTCATTTTGAAACATGACAAAATTTAGATGCATACCCAAGTTTTCAACTTAACATCTCCCACTGTTTATTATAAATTTTTCCAATAAAAATGAAGGCATTTGCTGTTTGTGGATACCATTTCCCTCCTCACAGGTGTTGTGAATCTCAGCATCAGGTATCATTAATAACTATTATTATTAGGCTTCATTATTATTATCATTGCTGATGTTATGCATTAAATCATTATACTATACTTTTCATGACTGAGTGACAGATTCTTTGTTTCATGTTTTTATTCATTGATTCTGCCATCTAACTGTCCTACATGTACATGTTTCAGATCTGATTTTGCTCTTCCCTATCGCTATACTGAATCTGATTCAGGTACAAAGTTGTTGTTGTTGGTGGTGGTGGTGGAAGTAGAGTCAGTAATCAGGAAACCATGTTTTCAATAAGTCATCAACATCTAATGATAAGGATTATAATTAATCCCACATATTCCTGTATTACATTAAATCAGCATCATGAGCCAGCTACCTTTAAAATAGCTTTATATCTGTACATACAGATCAATAACGAACTGTGGCAATTGCTGCTGATACCAGTACAGTTATCCGACTGTGACATGTACAATAGGCAGCATGGATAACGTGTTCCATCTGTTTTAGGATTAAAGGATTAAAAATGTCTGTTTTAGGAATCTTGATTATTCCTGTATTTTAATGAACAAATGCATGATGTCTGAATAGATAAAATACACTGGTAACAGAAATAATTTCAGAAACAGCCTAGTAACCATATATACTTATTGATAATATTAGTTAAGTATTATATTTACTCAGCATTTAGAACTTAATTAGAAGAAAAAAAAGGATTTTAAGCAACTTAAAAGATTTCCATTTACTCAGTACTTAGTAATTAATGTTTACCAAATAGGTTTGATAATTACTTAAAATTACTCTGTGAACATTATGAACAGTTTACTTAAATTAAATAATACATGTCAGTTTTGAGAATTACTTAATACATTTTTTTCTGGAGGAGAATAATTTAAATAGTCCATTGGAGTCTGTTATTAAGCGTGCATCCAATGGTTTATAATTTTCAATAAAGATAAAATGCCAATACAGTATATACTCTCTTTTATGTTGAGTCCAACTGCAAACTGCACAGACCCACAACATACTATAGGAATAATCTGCATAACAATGCAGACCCTGATCTGCAGGCACATTATGCAATGGCAGATCTGGGTCTACATTGTTTGCTGTTGGAATGCTGAAAATATATACCATATGATAACTGTCAAAGATAAATTTAAATCTTACCTTGGCACAGTCCCCTTTACCATATATGTTTGGAATGATCCCATACAATGATTGCAATGTCATCAAAGACTGGGCTGCATAAAACATGGATGTCAAATCATTCTCCACGTAACATTCCTACAGTTAGAAATGAAAGAAATTCATCATTTTTTTCAAGTATGTGTTTTATTACCATTTGTACTCACTCACAAGTCAGATCCAACTGCAAAAAGCACAGACCCAGACCTGCCAATGATGTCAGCAGATCTAGATCATGTTGTTTTGTACTCAGATCTGACTAACATGCAAGTATGTATGGTAATCAAGATATAAGTTCTGCTTTGAAAGTACTAAAATGGAAAGAAAAGGTCTTGTACAATTAATGCAGCTTATTAAAATGTGATACTACAGTTGGGCAACATTCTTGTATAGTAATGCACTTCACACCACACTACAAACTTCAATTTCGACAACACATCATTTGAACTAGTCCAAATCACACTTACACTGGAACAAAGGTAAGTTCATTTTTTCTGCATCTACCGCCCTCCTCCTTGTAGAACAAACAAGCTGACTGAATCTCTCTTTTTGGAGCAGTTTTAAAATCCTGGAGCACGGAAATTTGATAGGTGGCAACCTGATTATTCTTGGAGATTTCAACTTTCATTCTGACTGTCCTGGAAACCCATACACATCAAAACTCCTAGATTCCATTAACATTTTCAACCTCAAACAGTCAGTTAGCCAACCCACTCATAAACATGGTCACATTTAAGACTGGATTCTTTATAGACAAGATGATAATATTCTACAGTGACCTGGTGTCCCACAAATTTGCATCAGATCACCTCTGCATTATATGCCATCTTGACATATCAGTCCCTAACCCTCCACCTTTATTTGCTACAAAGAGCAACAGAACCCATCTAATGCATGAAGTCCAAGCAAACCTAACAACTGTGTTACCGCCTACAGCAGAAAAACTTGGTAACTGCCTGTGTTCATTGCTTGACAAACATGCTCCAGCAACCAAGCACAGAGTATCAATTCAAAAGTGTTATCCGTGGTATAGCAGTGTTAGGGACCAGCTTCGCACTGCTAAAAGTGACCGCCGTAAAGCTGAGAGGATTTGGCTTTCCACGAGACTCACTATTCATAAGCAAATCTATGACCCCGCTAAGAAGAATGTCACAAACATACCAGTAGTCCATGCAGCAAAATCAGCCCACTACACTACTAAGATCATGGAAAGTTCCAGCTGCAAAGAGCTATTTGAGATTACTAACAAGCTAATGTCAAGGAACAAATGTTCACCACTTCCAACTAACTTCTCTCCAGTCAACCTTCTGGACCTGTTTGCAAATTTCTTCTGTGATAAAGTACAAACCATTAGAGATAAGCTTGACAACACAATTTCAATTGACTCTTCATCACCATAAAGTCGCAATAGAAAATTTCAGTGGCAACTGTTAGCAGCATTTGAACCTGTCTCTATGGATTTAGTACATAAAATCGTGAAGAAGAGTGCACCAAAGTCATGTCAACTTGATCCGATTCCAACATCACTCCTGCTTGAGTGCTTAGATCCAATATTGCCTTCACTAACTGATCTTATTAATACCTCTCTCTCATCTGGGGAATTCCCATAATTTTTCACAACTGCCATTGTAAAGCCTCTGCTGATGAAACAAAAATTCGACCATAACGATTTAAAGAAATATTGCCCAGTTTCTAATCTCACATTCATGTCAAAAATCTTAGAAAAAGTTGTTCTATCCCAAATTGTATCTCATCTGAATTCAAAGTCTTTTTAGCAATGTACAGTCTGCATATCGCCCTTGCCACAGTACTGAAACTACTCTTCTGAATGTAGTTAATGACCTTCTCTCTGCTTCGGATAGTATTAAGATTATAGTCCTCACCTTCCTTGACTTGTCAGCAGCATTTGACACAAAAAACTGCAGATGAATGATGATAAAACTGAAGCTATTCTGATGACAACACAAAGACTTTTTCATTCACATCCTTTACCTCAAACAATATCCGCAACACCATCATTAAATTCACACGGTCATTACCAAAAGTGTATCATGTAATTCAAGTCAAATACATCTTCATTTTTTTCTGTTATATAAGTTTCTAAGTCATTAAAACAGGATTTTGAAAAAAATTTTTTTTTACTTTCTTAGATAAAACATTTTTTTTTCTGTTAGAATCCTTGACTTTTAATTCCATTGCCAAATTCCTAATTACTATGTATTCCAAAGACTTTGTAATAATGTTCCTTTGTTTCAATGTTTAATTGGTTACTAGTTTGATTCGTGTGATAAAATTACCTTACTTATAACATTTTATCACCTGATGTAGTAAAACCTGATAAACAATGGCAGTTGTTAAACTATGATGTAATAACAAAGGTGTCGGAAAACAGAGGCATGATAATCACACTCCATTCATAATCAGTAAATATCAAAGGCCGAACAAGGATGCCAGGTAGCAAAGCTGTGATAATCACACACCATTCATAATCAGTAAATATCAAAGGCCGAACAAGGATGCTAAGTAACAAAGCAGTGATAATCATACAAATTCATACTACTTAATAGGAAAAATGGTTTGCTGGTTCAAGGAAACTAAAGGATAAAAAGTCATTTTTGTTTTGTACTTATTTTAACTAAATAATTTAGAAATAACTTCTAACTATTGTTCTATACCTGCATGATGAATAAATGTGTATAACTTTAAATAAACCTCTTCTGCTCATTTTGAATTATTCCCATAGTGAAAATTGCTGAAAATTCACCGATCAGAAAGAGAAAATAGGTCTCTTTATACATAAAGCTACAAATAAAAAAATATGAGGAATTAACGTCAAATCAGGCATGTCATCTAATCCAAAGACACCTTGTAAGCCTTGACAACAAAACTGAGTGTAAAATAAATGTACTGTCCACAATCAATATCATTTATTTACCATGGCATGATGTTTCCCGACTGTGTTGCAAGCTGTTTTGTTAAGGCAGGATTTAGTGAGCAAACCGATTTCATTCATTACCTGAGATAGTGATGCTGCTACTCATGTTTCCCTTGCTATGATGCCTACATTGGTCTGGTAATGAGTATATTGATTTTAGCAAGAAAGATGACAAGTTAATATGTGTTAAGACCTCCATATCTACATGGACAAAATGTTGGAAAGGGATAAAGGTCTGACTTCCCTACATTGGTTATGAATGGGTGAGTGAAGGTTGTTCATGTCGAGAACCAAAAATCATACTTACCTATGCATTTGCAGCATATGTTCCAAAAATGCTACCTTCTACATAGAACTAGGATATGACTTGATCTAAAGGTCTAACTACAATGTCTTGGTTGATGCCTTCTCTGATGCACAAATGATTCTTCTGATGCATGTTGAGGAAGATGACAAACTGATATTTGTTATGAGTTCCATACCTAGATGGATCAAGATGCTGAGAAGGGACAAGTACTGCCTTCTCAACATCGATTATCCACAACACAATGAGGGAAGTAAGGCTGTTCATGTCTTGAACCAAAAACCAAAATACTCAATGATTTAGTGGTGCATTATTCAGAAACATTAATGTCTCTGTGGCAGACATCATGAACACTTAGGAAAGACCCAGGAACTTAGATTTGGGCTGTATGAATCGTTATATGAAAGTACATGCTAGACATGACAAGACTGATTTCATACTTGTTGTGTCTCTATTGCCCCTCTCAACTGTCACTGGACTTTGTAACCAGAAATGTTTTAAAGCATAAGCCCTGTGTGTGTCATTTTCATACTATCTACGCTACCCTTTACAAGCTCAAAAACAAGAGCTTATTGTGCAAAATGTCTCCTTTCATGGGATTGCTTGGGGGTTCTTTCATGAAGGCTGGATGATGAAAATGAAGAATTTGGAAAACAAAATCAGGAGACCCTCTGACAGTTTATTTTTAACCCGCTGTTTTCCAAGAATGGCTGGTCCAAATCTAACAAAAAGGTGTAGTCAGGTTCCTCAGGTGGACTGCCAGAGGGCAAGGTTGGCAGTGTATCGAAGATAATTGATGCATGCCTGGGAAAGGAAAAATTGTTCCACTCTCTCCCATCCCTGCTTGCCCACCAAAATAGAGCCATATGATCACCTATAATTTGTTTGGCAAGGCAGAAAAGAAAAGAAAACCAGTCATTATTGAGAACCACCACTGTGAAATCTCTGGCAACAATTATCCCTTATCATGTACATTCCCTAACAGGATTGTGTCAAGGTAAGAGATTGCACTGAAAGTTAAAGGAGAACTCTTGTGCCTCTTGCTTCCTCACCTCCTTGGTTTGATGCCCTAACAGCAATTGAGAACCAAAAGGGATGTAGCACAAAGAAAAACAGCAATGATCATTAGTGGAATTTACACCTAAACAAAAGACATCGTCAGATGCACTAAGTCAAGTCGGGAATTAGTTGACACAATGTTATAAACTTACTCTGACATGGCATTAAAGACTTGTCTGTACACTTTATCAACATCCAGACTAGGTATGTGTGGGGAAAACAAAAGTTCTGTACCTGGCTTTTTACTATCTGGGTGAGGAAGTTGCATGTAAATGACTCAGTATAAAGAAGCTTCTGTGATACTAAGCTCATGAATGCTCCAAGAGATGTCTGGTAATTTTTGAAATCTTTAACAATTGTGGACATGTTCTGAATTAAGAACTGTTGACATCATCATCTACATCCGTCACGGCATTGTATATAGAATTGATTCAAGATGGATGACATTCTGCTGGAGACAAAATCCTCTAGATTTCCTCTGTCTCTGCCATGAACTGTATTCCATGGTCAGATTGGTATGTTGTGGCATTTCAGTTTCATCAACAAGAAATGATGATTAAGTATCATCAGCAAGCATCATCATTTTGTCCATTGGATATGCTGTTAGCAGTCATCGCATAATGGAATGCCAATCTGGCATGGCCTGTTTGGCTCAGTCAGAGAGCTCCTTAATGATGCCAGTTTGCTATGAATTTGGAACTTGGACAGGATCAGACTGTTCAATCAGTCAATAACTCCTGACCATTGTAAACATACATAGTTCATTTCTCCGGTGAAATACAATGTTACCAATCAAAATCACATGTGACAAGAATGAATGGTATAAGAATTGCAAAAATATAAATAAATTTACCAGAAATAAAAAACTGTTGCATGCATCATATAAAACAACATTTAGACTTACTAAACCACTGAAAACAAAAGATGGATGATTCGAAATTTAACAGTAAGATTAAATGGATTCTATGGAGGACATCTTTACAAAATGGCAGTGAAAGTAAAAACCAGTTAAAACTGAGTATAATGGTAGCCACCTAGTCAATAGAAAGGGATTTAACTGGTCAGAGTTGCTTACCTTAGTCTATATAAATCTCTAGAGAGAAAGATTTGGAGGTAACATAGAAAGTTATTCTAATGTAATGTGATCATGCAATATATTTCATTGAAATACAAACTGTATTAAGAGATCATATTTTGGGGAGGCAGAAACAGTGGCTTCAAAATACAGGTTGACTGTACAACAACTCACCCTGAAGGAGGTGTCCATCTCCATAGATAAAACATCATAATCAAATGGGACGAGGGCTAGGTTGAACTCCTCAATGTTGGTCAGTGACCCATGGACACCACTTTCCTAGGAAAGATATAAATTAGACAGAATGAATTCTTATTGCATCATAAATTAAAAGCATCAAATACACTAATCATGTCAAATAGAAAAAGAGATACTGCAATTACAATAATGCTGATAACATTCAACATTCAGTGCTGCAAAAACATTAACTTACAGACCAAATACTCAGTAGACTATATGAATTATGATCTTCTGTAAGTTGTAATAAGATATCCTATTGTGTTGCTTTATTCTTGTTTATTTATTTAATTTTATTTTTAAAGGCACTTTCAACACATTGTTGGCTATGACACATTAAGGTACAAGGAGCAAAGTGTCTTTCCCAAGGACATGCTGAGGCAGCTGACCCAGGCTGACTTGGGTTGGTAACAAACGTGACCTTTGGATTAGGAATCCACCACTCTAACAGCTAAGCTACCATGGAAGAATTAAACAGATCTTTAAAAAAAAAAAATATTTGAAAATCTTTGCCAATTAGATATTTATTGTTGAAATTTTCAGACCAGGATGCTCTGTCCTAAATTTGGTTGAAATTGGTCCAGTGATTTATTTTAGAAGAAGTTTAAAATGGCAAACACTGATGGACCTGCTAGAATATGGACCGTATCATAATTTCACTGGTCCTTGTAGCCAGCTAGGATAAAAAGCCTGCTAGAATATAGACCATATCATAAACTCACTGGTCCTTATAGCCAGCTAGGGTAAAAGACCTGCTCAAGTGCAAAGGAACATTCCATATATGAGAGCTCTGGTACTGCTCTCACTTGCACCTCCTATGATCCTGATTTCAACCCCAAATATGCATAAATGATTACCCATCTAAGGTCAGTCATGTACTATGGTTTCTCCAGCCTCCTCCATCTTGCAAACACCTGTTAAAAGCACTTATACAATTTGTTATACAATCAACACAAAAAGTGAGAACATTTATGTACTCTTTTGCTTCTAAAGGTCAAATGTAGAGAAAATCTTTAGAAGATTTTTCTTTAGTAATGAGTGCCAAATTTGATGGCGAATCATTCTCATTTGTACAAATTCTGTTAATCAGTTTCTGGGAAGAAGTTGTGTGTAAAGTTTCTTTTCCTATTTTCAGTAATGGAGGCCATATCTGATGGCAGAAAGATATCATTTGTAAATAATACCTTTATGTCAGGATGTTTACTGTAAAGGTCAAAATCTGTCTGAGAAGAAGCTATTTAAATGTTTTCTAATTTTAGTAATGATTGCTATATTTGATGGTGGATAGGCATACTTGGTATAAATTTGAAAGCCCTCTGTACCACAATGCTGTCAGCTGTATTGACTTCTGTTTAAGAGTGTCTGACAAGAAGCTGCTTAAAGGTTTTTCTAACAAAAGCAGTTTGAGGGCTGATTGGTATAATTTGTAACAACTTGAAACGTCTTCATGCCAGGATACTATTTGCCAAGTTTGATCAAATTCTATTCAGCAGCTTGGACAAAAGTTGTTGAAAGGTTTTCTAGTTTTAGTAATGGTGGTAATACTTGATAGCAAATGAGGAACACGTCTACACATTTAAAAGACATTCATGTGAAGATGGTGTCTGTCACATTTGTTCAAATTTTGCTAAATGGTTTTTTTAGACAACTCATCTAAAGGTTTTGCAATTTCTAGTAATGTTGGCTATATCTGATGGTAATACAAGCCCAAATACCATCTAAGATCAAGTGGTATTCTATGGTTTCCCCAGCTTCCTCCACCTTGTAAAATATGTGGTCAGTCTGCAAAGGAAGCTAGACTGCTCAGGGGGACAGTTTAAAAGCGGCTTTGTGGAAGAAAATATGCAGTCAGTCAGCAAAGGAAGTGAGGTTATACGGTGGTTAAGAAGCATAGAAAGCCATATTATGGATGTTATACCTTGAGCTTTTTCTCACACAGAAGACTTTTCCTTGGGACAAAGATAATATGATACTCCTTCCTAAATCCTCCCCTCTGGTCCTCTCTGTAATATGATAAATGATATCTGTACTTAAGATTTGTCACTTCTGATATAAAGACTGCTTACCAACTATACTTGTTTATAAATCAGATCCCACTACAAATTGCTGAGCAAGATCTGCCATTGCATAATGTGCCAACAAATCTGACTACATGTAGTTCCTTAGGACTAATGAGTAGAACAAACAACACAGACCCTAATCTGATGACACATTATGTGATGGTAAATCAGAATCTATGATGTTTGCAGCTGGACACGACTTGTGAGCAAGTATATCATATTTTCTTTTCTAATGTATCATGTACTGTGTTTTCAGTATCTTTATGTTGGGTGCCAATACTTATTGATTTCAGAGACCTGATAAAAATGATCCTTCAATTAAATCAACAGTACCCATGTGCTAAAAACCACACATATTTGAAGATCTGATAAAAATGATCCTTCAATTAAAACAGTGGCCCCATTTGCTAAAAAAACAGATTTAAAGACCCAATAAAAATGATCCTTCAATTAAAACAATGGCCCCCTTTGCTAAAAAAACAGATTTAAAGACCCAATAAAAATGATCCTTCAATTAAAACAACAACCCCTTTGCTAAAAAAAACAAACATTTAAAGACCAAATAAAAATGATCCTTTAATTAAAACAACAGAACCCCTATGCTCAAAACAAAACATTTTTAAAGACCCAATTAAATAATATCCTTCAGTTAAAAGGACCCCTTTCCTGAATCCATGCATTTAAGTACAAAGCCAAATAAATTCTGCTAAAAAGTTAAAATTGGACCTAATAATGGAGGTCATTTACACATTGTGAGCAACAGGTTGATCACCTGACCTATCACCTATGTTCCTTCTAAACTATACATCATACAAATCATGTAGTATTCAGTATTTCAGTCAAGGGTGTCATTGTTAGAATTTGATCATACTTTTAAATTGTCATTATTTATTTCATTCTGATCCTTATATATCCATATTTCTTTGAAGGTCTTCATATAAATGCCACATGAAATACATATGGCAGAATCAATGTTAAAATATGTGGACATTTAAGAATAAGTTAACCAAAAGGTGTGAGCCAGTACAAACTGGATTGACTGTTGTGTTCTGTCATGTCACACATTCATGTACATTACCACTGACAAGCGAAAGAAAAAAAACATAATTTGTTTGTACAATCAAGAAAATATTTCTTACTATTGGGAATTTACAAGGTCATTTACAAGGTCATAAGTATTAAGTGACCTCGATGACATAAGGAAAAAGGCTGATCATTGTAATCTCACTTGAGAAGATTCTGAGCAATTTGTTCCATCAGATCCAGCTTAGGACGGGTAACAAAGATGACATTCTGAACACTGGTTTGTGGAAGAGCAGAGGGACGCAGTGGGAACATCTTTTCAACATCATGTTCCTGAGAAAAAAAAAGAAGAAATAAATCATAATAATAGTTTCACATGATATCATAGTGTTACACTGTCATTTTACCTTCGACCACAACCCACAATCTTATGTCAGAAATGTATGATACTGTAGTAGAGAACTTCACTACATTACTCCTAAGTCTTTCTGGTTCCTTGAGTAGAAATTAAATCTATTGCAAATCCTGCCATTCTGTTTAAAGTTTAGCTGCTTGATGTGTCAGATCTCTTTGTCAAAAGCATCTGTGGTATCTTTGGCTTCTGTTACAATACCAATTTAGTTAATGATTGGTCACTTACTGCTGGTTGCCAACTAGGCCATTCTCTGGATCCCTGACTGAGTTGAATAGCATCTAAGAAATAAACTTAAACAAAAAAATGAACCCAAGCTACTGAAGTGTAAAATACTCATCACAGTGGCCCACATTTATGATGAGGGTGTAGTACTCATCCAGATTCATACCTCCACCAAGTTTAAACAATCTAGGTGTAACAAGGTAAACAGGGTGGAAAAAACCTATATGGTCACAAGATAAATGCAAAAACTTAACCAAAGCCAGTAAAATATGAAATGTAGGACACAGCGACCTTCTTTTGTTGCAAAGAAGTGGTACTAAGAGTCATCTAGTTAAATGATTCTAACATGAACAAAGCCCGAGAAGAATCTTAAAACAAATTTTTAAATTAATGAATGTCATCCTGAATTAACACACATGCCAACCCCTGGCGAGGAAAAAGTGTAATCCAAATGGACAAAAAGAGTAATCCAAGCAGAAAAAAAAATAATCCACATATAACACGATAAAATTCAATGAGCATATGTACAAAATCATTTATTTACCCCTCTGATCTTTTAACATCAATTATTCTTCAAGTTTTCATAAGGAGCACATTTAGCTTTAAAAAGCAACAGACTCTCAAAACACTTTGCACCAGCTGAGATTACAAATGTTTTGCACACCAGTAGAGCACTAAGTGCTGGGTTACTGAGCCTTAATCTGAATTCAGTTTTATATTTGTTAACAATGCTGAACAACCTCTCACAGTCAGCATTAGAATTGTAAAGAACCAATATTCCTTTCATAACCCGACAAAGATGAGGAAATTTATATCTTCCATTTATTGGGTCTTTTAGCTGGGACCAAAAAGCGCCATTGCTCATTAACTCTGTCTGCATGAAGTACGTTGTCAGGTAGAATGCCAACTTGACAGTTCAGGAGTTCTCCTTCTAATTTATTGGCAGCCTTTACGGCAGCAAGGTGCATTAAATGACAGGGACAACCTGATATGTACATTGATGGAGACATTTTTCAAAATATAGAATGCAACTCCTTTATGAATTCCAGTCATCACTGATGCATTATCAGCTGAAATCCTCATACAGTTCTTCCAACTTGTTTACTCAAAGCATTATCAAGCAAATCAAAAATGTTTTCTCTTGTGGAATCTACTGTTAAATCTGGTAATAAAAGAAGGGCACTCTTACTTTGCCTTTTTCAATGTCAAAGTCTATTACACAGATTGAATACAACTTCTTTGTCATCATAATCACTACTTCTGTCTGTGGCAATATTAAACAACCAAATTTTCATGGTTTCTGCAATTTTAAGTGAAGTATCTTTTGCTAAACACCTAACAATATTAAATGATTTTGTTCTTACACATACATATTTTCTTTAATTTTCGAATCAAGAAACATTAGTTTGAACAAAGGACCAACAGTCTTCTACTGCTATGGTGCTAGGGGTAGTCCATGTTCTATTAAGAAATTGGTAAATAACACCTCTGCATTTATAATATTCATGCCCAAAATTGAGTTCTGCTGTAAAAAAGAAGTTACCTTAGCATTGGAGTTAGTAAAAAGAGCTAATTCAAAGTTTCTTTGTTTTACTACCATGACCAATATTAAAATCCTTTCCACTCAGCCTGCAGTGGGTGTGAAGTTGCCCTATAATGGAATGCTGTATTATGTAGTTCATGTATTCATCTCTGAATTGGTTTTTCGTCTTTTTCTAATCCATCTGTGAAATTATTTGAAAAACATTTTTGCTCTAACACACGCATCAACTATAATAAATCTGATGACTTTTAGCACCAAATACCTCCAGATTGGTTCTGAATCAGATATGATTTAGAACAAAGAATCTGTGAGCAAAGGTTAAAAATCAGAAAACTAGACTGTTCTCTCCTAAGCCATACAGCTGCTATAAATAGAAACCAAGGTCAAAAGTTTGAAAGTAGAAACCAACATGTTTCTTGGAAATAAGGCAGCTGCTATAAATAGAACATAATACTATTAGGAATGTGCATGCAAGTCTACAGGCAAGCATACACTTATGTCACAGTTACACAGAAGCCATCTTTTCTTGAATACTGTCTGTGGGGTTAATGGTATCTCGGATGTGAATAAAAACTGAGAAAACAAATTATTAATTCTTTTGGGAGGGGGATATACAAAAAAACGCGTTTACTTAATTTTGTGGAAAAAAGCATAATGGTTATGCCAAAAGCATAATGGTTTGCATGTAAGAATTAAACACAAAAACTGAATTATTCAAAAATAAGCAAAGAAGGTACATGTACGAATCACGTTCACCACATTGGCTCTCTCAACCCAGGGTATAGATGCTATGAATCCCACTCCAGGCTGTTGCCAAGAACCCTGAAAGGAACAACGGCTGGCATGCTGCCAGACTATATACATGTATATGCTTTATATCTGTGGACACTGATACTGTCAGTACTACAACTTTATACAGGCAAGCCAAAAATCCAAATACCGTACAACTACAATGACTGCTTACATTTAAAAAACAAAATTGATCTTTAATAGAAAAAAAAAAAACTTTGCTTGTCTTTTCTGATTACAATACTCATTTCCACAATTATTCAGCGATTTCAAGAAATCTTATCTATAGAGCTGTGAATGGGTACCTGGGTAATAGGGTACCTATGCACTGATAATAACTAAGATAATAAAATGAGCTATAGGGTATCTGTTTACAAATATTCTACCAGTGCATATGGCCCCATAAGCCCTTGGCTTGTAAAGGCAGCACTCATTTTGTTTTCAAGTTCACAATCCTTCTGACTTAGCTGCAAATTTAATACATGTACTTTTTCAGTGCCAATTAGACTTTCGCCTCTTCCAATAAATGATTGACCTTAATCTCTTGGCTTGTTTTCCCAACCATTTGATTCAGCTGCGAGTGAAACTTAGTCTATGGCAAGTAACAAAGGGCAATTGTTTGATCTTGCCAAACAATTGATACATGTTGAGTTGCAACCTTTAATTGGCTTCAAAAACTTTATGATTTTACTGTTACTCACTGAGCAAAAGCTCTGACTATATAAGCATCCATATAAGCGAGGCCAAGAAAAGATGGTTAGACAATATTTGCTATGATAGACCATGATTTACTAGACGACAATGGAGGATTTGAGAACTTTGCCAGACAATGAGAATGAATTCTTGTACTTTGTACCAGACGACATTAAGTAGTGACATTTATAGGATACTGTGAATTTTAAATAAAAATGTTGACTGAGCTTTCATTGTTTATTTTGTAACACGTGTAATTAACATATTACTAGATATTATGAATCATTCTGAACTATATTTATATCGCTATATGACCTATAATTGAATTCATGGTATTATCATATAAATGGATTTAAAATGTCAAGCATTGAGGATTTTAGTGGATTTAATTAGAACAAATTATAAGTTAATTTATTTGTGACACATATTACATGCAAGAACAAAAGTATGTTTGTTGATAATTTTCTTACCTACCTACCTATCCACCCACCTACCAACCTATCTAGCTGAGCTTATTTGTTTTTCCGAAACACAAACTCTGTCTCACTGACACCATGTCATCACTTCATATGGATCTGACTTGAAAAATAAACCTTGACTTACACACTTCGACTGCTGAAAAAATACACTTTTGCATGCTGCTTGTGCCAGCATCTACATAAAACAAAACAGTTCAGGTTGTTACACATTCAGTACAACTTTCCTTTGATCAGGCACCTGGGTAACTGATCATTAAGATCAACTGGTACCCAGTGGAATTTATCTAAAATGTTTACAGCTCTACTCATTTATGAAAAAATAGCATTGTGGCTGAAAAATACATTTTTGCAAACAAAATCTTAAGATAAATATAAATTACTAGCCATTATAAAAAAAGCTTTTTCAGTGAATGGGAACATGGCCAATGCCATTACTTCCTATGAATGGGAACATGACCAATGCCATATTTTTTTGTCAAGAGAGATAAATCTTACTGGAAGTAAAAGCATTTTTATAAACTTAAAGCAAAAAACCCTCTATTATAAATTATCTGCATTGTTTGTAATTTTTCACATATTCTGGGGAATTTTGAGGTGTCATCTCACAGAACAGAAGCATGAAGGCCATGGTTCTAAAAATGCAAATAATATTTTTGAACTTAAAGGTACAGAATTGGAAAAATGTTTAGAAAAATTTATTTTCATTCTGTGTTGTATATTTCTTGTTATTTCTGATGTCCAACTCAAACATGGAGACAACTGAATACAAAGACAAAGGAATACAATGAGACTCAATTAAATATAAACTCAAATATGGAGACAATATACTATAAAGCATAAAGACTAACATCATCTTACACCGCTACTCAAGTTTAAAACATTGCATAGAATTTGCTTTCCTCATTAACTTGAGAGCAGTACAAATTTTTTACAATAACCTCAATAAAGGATAGAGTAACTGCAATTGTTCTATGAATCAGTCTTTTTGTCAACGTAATGCAAGGGTCCTGAATTTTATGTTATCAATTTGTTATGATTTTGTTGAATAATCTTCTCACATAGTCCCTATAAGTTTGTGTTGTGTCACAGTGTTCTGTGAAACCCAGTATTTCTATGCCAATTGTATTTGCATCCCATCCCAATATATAATTTACAAAACTTTCAACACAAACTTTATATACACTGTACTGAAATCATTACTGTTGCATTTTGATTGCAGCTTACTTAATGTGCAGATTTACAAAATGTCATTATTTACAATTTTTGATATTCAAAACAAACTCATGAACTTTTAATGCATTGCTACCGTTGCTAGTGAATGTAAACATATACCCCAAGGCAAAACTGACAAATTTAAGTCAAGTAAATTATTTATGTGAATGTGTGAAACAAATTTCATGAAGACTTAGTGGGACAGGCATACATCCTGATTTATAAGAAATCCAATGTTTATCCACATGAGATCACTGGATATTACTTGCACAAGGACAACAATAAATCCCCTGGCCCAAACACTGAGCTCTCCTTTGGCCCAAACATCAAGCTGTCTTTTGGCCCAATTGTCCAACTGTCTTCTGGCCTGAACATCAAGCTCTCTTTTGGCCCAAACGTCCAGCTACGTTTTGACCCAATCATCAAACTGTCTTTTGGTCCAAACATCAAGCTGTCTTTTGGCCCAAATATGACACTCAATATTTATCATAAACATAGCAGGCTTATAAAAAATATCTAAGGCATACATTCAGTGTCAGACACATTTTCACACTAACCTTCAGAAGGGAATATTCTGCCACTAATCCAAAAGGACCAGTTAATGCATCATCCCATACCAATGCCTGAAAGAAGAATAAAAGTAATTATTGCATGATGGTGAAAAATTAATTTTTGCTTGCATCTCCCATGTGACACAATCCAGATCTTAATTTACAGCTAATTATATTTACACTATTTGCAGACACAGTGTGATTATTTATATCTTGCTCCAGTTGCCTTGGCACTAAAAAAATCCTACTTGTGTTACTGTCTGATAAAGTACCAATCCGATCCATCTATGAGTTCATGTGAGTGTGGGTTCTGTCCTTGCATCCATCACCCAATTTCATGTATTGTTGTTGTTGTAGGAAAAATTTGGCCAGACACAGGCATGATTAAGGAAGTGCAAAGTGAAGAATTTGGTGAGATTCAGTGAAGAATTTGGCCAGTTGCAGGCTTGATTATTAAGCTGTGTAAAATGAAGAATTTGGCCAGACAAGGTAGTGAATAAAGTGAAGAATCTGGTTGATCTCAGGCTTCACTAAGAAATTTTAAGTGAAGAATTTGGCCACATGCAGGCTTGAATCTGAAATACATGTATGTTACTCAAAGAAGACATTTTTCAGCACAAGATAGGCTATACATTGTGGCCAGTATTAATGGTGGAGGAAGAACCTGGGAAAACCCCGGAAAAAACCCCACCGACCCACGAGAAGCTACTAGGAAGCTTTCTCACATACCCACACTGGCCGAATCCGTGACTCAAACCAATGCTGACAGAGGTGATGACTGATCTGTAATGGCGAATGCTTTAGACCAATCAGCCACTTGGGGCTCCCCAATTTCATGTATCTACTTAAACTTCATATACACCAGATGAAGGAGAATTATCATACCTGGAATGGTGTTGTGCATGCATAAATTGATGACAACAGTGTTGTATCCTGGATGCAGACACTGTGAGACAAGATGTTAAAGGTTAAAGGTCAATAGGCAATATAAACTCTTCTTTGTAACCTAAATACCATCTACAACTGAATTAGGGCAACGATGTACTGTATATCCTTATGTATCAGTTGAGACCAACAGCAAACAACAAAAATCCTGATATCCCATCACAGTAAACTGAGAGACCCATACAAATCTGCCAGTGCATTATGTGATGGCAAATTTGGGCGTGTAAAGATTTCAGTTGGACTCAAAGTATAAGTGACTACATATGTCATTTGGTAAGATGCAGGTATGGAATGACCTCGCCTATTCAAATATATAATTGGGGCCCCGAGTGGCCGAGTGGTCTAAAGCGCTCTTCGTTACGGATCACTGCCATCTCACCTCTGTCTGCGGCGGTTCGAGTCTAAGATTCAGCCAATGTGGGCATGTGAGAAAGCTTGCCAGTAGCTTCTCGTGGGTCGGTGGTTCTTTCCGGGCTTTTCCGGGTTCTTCCTCCACCATTAATACTGGCCGCCATGTATAGCCTATCGTGCTGAAAAATGGCGTTAAACCCCACAACAACACAAATATATAATTTTCCCACACAATATAGGAAACTTATATGGAAGTATCAGACATTATAAGACAGTTCTCTTGATGTTGTTGTAGATGTGATTTTACACATTATAGATAATATATCATTATATCTGCACATACATTATAGGTAACTGTATCTCATTTATTTCTCCATACACATATTACAGAAAATTAATTTAAGAACAAGAAATCAAAGAATTAAGGACACTGATGGCTTTGACAGTTCAAGTTATGCAAAATTTACATAAGATTTGAAGAATATAACTCCAGAGATATTGATATTCATGGTCCATTTTATTATGGTAAAAATAATACTCTAAATAATATTACAATTTTTTTTTTAATTTTTTCTTTCTTTATATAATGTTATATAATTAATAATACCAATTACCTTACTGGAGTAACATTTGTTCTAATTTCCTTTTAAAAGAATTTAATTTGTTTCAAGTCTTACCATCTGTGGATCTGAAGAAAAATATTTAAAGGAAATAACGATCATCAGGTGAAAGCTTTTACCTATGAGTTGCCTCCCTTGTAATATAAAATTGTCCCAAAAAGCCAGGAGTTACACCTTGTTAGTAATTTTAGTAACACCATCAAGTTTCTTACTAGTATTAGTAATACAAATTATGTTTGAGAAAAGAGAATGGACACTATGCCATAAGGCATGACAGGTTAAAATTCCTTAAAGCCAAAAGTAAAAATTTGTATATGTTAAAGAGAACTAAAAATGTGTTCAATGAACATTGATGCCACACCAGTGTCAGAACAAAAATGACTTAAATGCAAAACCTATATCTGAAAGCTGTGTGGTAATAATAAAGATAAAAAATTGCACAACATATGTTAAGAAGATAAAGCCTTCCAAATAGACATAATCATAAATGATCAAAGGTATGATGGAAAATGGACTAACAAAGGTAGCTGGTCAACGATAACACTTTATTAACTAACACTGTCAGAGCTGACAAATAATTTTTAAAGAGAAATCTTTTTCCAACACAAGTAACCCTCTAAACTTTCAACATTGCAAAAATGATGTTTTCATTGGGAAACTTTGGCTCTCACCCCTGGGAACTAACAGCTAATTGTTTTTAACCGTAAGAAGTGTATGGTAGCTTCCTACAACATCACAGGTTCTGTGTCATCATGGTATTAAAAATGTTTGTTATTTTTACTGCACAGCACCAACTATCATGTAAATATCTTATACACACTATATAACTTTAAGTTATTAGATCTGTATCCCCAGTTGATTTCAGGAAAATGTTAGGATTGCTGACAAGTACACTATTTCAAAAATACATCGTTGGATATCACTGTATCCAAATAATGGTTGTACCCCATGTTCTCAAACAGAATCTTTATCTTCTTAAAATTGCTATCACCTTAATGCCTAATGATGTTAGATCACATGATTACCATATTTGTCAAAAACCAAGAGATAAAATCTATGGTAGCAAAAGAGTTAAAATGTGAAGTATGGACAGTTCTTGCTTTCTGGTGGCTTTCGCAATAGACAGTTGTTGACTTGAAAACTTTGTTGGTCACAATTTATTACTTTTCATTGGGACACATGGAACTGCTTAAGCAGTCTAAGGCTGACAGGTCCTTTCATGTTCATTCCGAATGCCACTCCCCCCTCCACGAGGTTGTTAAAGATGCATTTCTTTAATTCTCTCTGATAAGTTTGTGTTGGAGGTCACAGGTGGCAGAATGAGTACCATGGAAGTAGCATCCATTTATTTTTCAAGTTGATTTTCATTTTGTGCAACATATACATCAAGTTCCCAATATTAGGATAAGTACATGTCATTGCAAAAATATTTTTTCAGTATTACCGTGATATCAGAGTAACTCCCTTTGCATAAACTGGCATCTTCATGCCATCAATTTATTGTTTCCTGCAGTCATCTGATTTAAACTGGAATTTAAATGCATTTTAATACAGAGCAAAGAACAACAAAAAGACATACATGTATATAATATCCTGAAGGTCAATGTTTTTGTTTACTTATTCGCTGATTGCAAACTTTAAGACTTGCACTCTGTTATACCATTTATTAAAAATCTAATCCTTTATATACAATGTAAACCAATGGGAAAAAACAATGGATTAAAATGAATATGCTTTTACCATCATTCTACAAAAGAAACTTTAGAATGGATCCTTGTGCTTGAATAAAGATTTTCCTTTATAAGCAGTTTATAATAGGCTTGGGAAATCCTAAAATCATTTACAGATTTAGCACTAAGCTCTCTGGTTTACTGTACTGCTTACAATATTAAATTCTAACAATGCATGTGTGTTTGTGGTGGTGGTTGTTTCCATCCATGCCCTCAAGTAACTGAGTGATAGTGGCTTGATGAAACTGAGGCATAGAGAACTCAGCGTGTAGTACCGACTAATGTGAAATTTATGTTTAAAAACACCCAAGACGTAAATGTGAAATTTACACTTAAAATCACCAAGAACATGTAGCTGTAAACGTGAAATTTACTTAAAATCACACAAGACATGTAACTGTAAATGTGACATTTACACTTAAAATCACCCAAGACATATAACTGTAGATGTGACATTTACACTTAAAATCACCCAAGACATGTAACTGCAAATGTGACATTTACACTTAAAATCACCAAGGACATGTAGCTGTAAACGTGAAATTTACTTAAAATCACCCAAGACATGTAACCGTTGATGTGACATTTACACTTAAAATCACACATGACATGTAGCTGAGGATTACCAGGGCATATGCAATCCTTACTGCATTTTATACGACAGTGTATGTGGGAATTTAAACACTTCATTCTGTACTGCATAATTATGTGTGGACTTCACTGCCTCTTATTCTTACTTTGTACAACCCAATCCAATGATGTACTAGAAAGTGCTAAGATTATATCACTAAATATTAGGGAAAGTACTTTCAGTTAAAATTTTTAAAATAAATTTCTAATTTCATATTAAGTCTTTGTATACGTCCCAATCTTTGCCAGTAAAGGTTCAGATATATCAACTGTAATATATTCGAATCTTGACTAACAAAGACGATATTATACTTTTTAAATTTGTACCTTTTTGTTCTTTGTTTCCCATTTTGATCCAACATATATAAATTTCAAAAGGCAGAGATCTCAGAAATGCTTAATTACGCATATTTGGATGCCAATTTTTGATCTGGGATGCTGAAAATCATTGAGGCGGGAGTCATCTGTACGCATGTAATAGGTGTGCTGCAAAATTCAAAGACTTGACAGTCCTGCTTCAGCCACCTGCTTTGTGGGAAAATGTGTTGATCAATTAGCTGTGCTGATATTTACAATGACAGAATTCAGTGACTGAAAGACCCCTTGATGTACATACATGTTGCCATTATAAGAGTACATCAAAAAGAACATGATGCAATAGCTTTGCGGCCAGTTCAAAGGCGCTGACTGGCGGCCGGGTGGGAAAATGTACTGATATTTACAGTGATTGAATTCAGAGTCAGAAAGACCCAGAGATGTACATGTGGTCATCTATAAAAGTACATCAAATAAACAACTTTAGCTTTCGTTATTGTGTTCATTTCCAAATGTATCGGAATAAGTAGTGCACGAGAATCAAGACTTAGACAAAATGCCATTCGTAAATTTGGATAAGCATTTTGGGGTTAAATGGCAAACTTACGAAGATTGTAATGAGATTCAGAAGAGTGCTAAAGCTGCTAGAATTGATAGTTCGGATAGGACAGTAGCTAAGTGTAAGAAAGTGTGTGATGCCTAGCTTAGTGTTTGCAATAAATCCTTAATTGGACTGACAAAATTCTGTATCACTCTGATGGACGAACAAGAGCTATTTAAGAGGTACACTGACTGACCATACTTTTTTTTTAAAAATGCCCCTCGCCTTAGCCCGGTTAGTTCTAGTGTTTTTAGCGAAATGTATTCATCAATAGATCAGTAGCTAGGCCAAATTTTGATATCAATTACGTTGACAAACAAACTCCTGCCCATTCACAAGCATATGTTTTGATAGCTGATTGACCATTAACCCTTTTTCGAGTAAGGTAGCAACTATCAATTTCCTGCATGATATCCTTTGATGATAAAACATACAAACATGTTTTTTAAGATCAGAATCAGTGATCTGGATATATATTAACTGCCTCTTGTACACTATTTCGTCATAAAATTAGTTTGAAACTGTAAGTGAACCAGTATGCCTAATGGGAAATAATGGCCGACTTCGCTAAATCCGGGATGTACCAGTTTATTAGATTCTCTCTTTTCGTACATCATCGGGCAAATATTTTCAGAAAAATATACAAATCATTGAAAGCAAAGCCAAGGTATTATTTTATTAAAGATTTAACTTGAAACTGCAAATTATGTAGGTTAGAAACGTAGAGGACAATACTATGTTGTGGAATCTGCAAGATGTGCTTTAAGGTCTAAGCTGTTTTCCGACTTGACATGTATTTGCGAAAATACTGGGAAAAAACAGCAAATCATTTACTATTTAACCATTGCCTAAAATTACTATAAGAACATAGACAAATAAATAAACCATAAATTTGCAATCCTGTCAATGGACTGTTGTAATGAAGCTATATTAAAGTGAGTGATTACATTACGGAAACCTCTCCATCTAAAAATAGATGCACTTAGGTCTGTGTTGATTCTGTAGGAAAGAAGGGACTGCAATGTTTAATGGTGGGACTCCTATTTTTACCAAACTGGGAGTCCTGTACTCCTTTTTTTAAAATCCTAGCGAGATCTCTGAAAGGTATTCCTGCCATTTGATATAAATATACCCAAATTTATATATGGGAGAACAAACCTCACTGGATGAAGTGGCAAACTGACATATCGTTGCAATACAAAATTACTATTCGTATTGTTGGAGACTGGTCATAGGGCTTTTTGTTACAGCTGTTTTCAGCTACAGTGTAGTATCAATCAAAGTTAAGTGCTGCATAAAATTTTTACACATGTATTTTTTATACACTATTAGCAGATTAGCTTGAACACATACTCAAAAAGTATGTGTGGTGACCATCATGTTTGCCTTCAGAACTTTCAAAATAACTGATGGTGGGATTATGTTCACAGGATCTGCAACTATGGATTTTGGTAACAATTTTAATCATGGGAAATTAGGCATGTAAGATTTCAATCTGATATATCAATATTTTCTTGTAATCTGAATCTAGCACTGAATGCATTTTTTGTGACTATAAAAATGTCATCATTCTGAATATCAAGAAAAATCTTGAAATGAAATCAAATGATGGAAAAAGTTCTTTTTCAGATGACTTGTGTTGGATACATCTGCCAGTGCATCCCCTTAATAATACTAGTTTCTGTCACTAAATTTTGGGACTGTTGGTCATTTAAAATGGAGGACTGGGTTGGAAAAGTTGTAGTTTTGGCAGTGACCTGGCCATGTTATCATTAGTTATATGAGTAGAATTTTTGCAATGCTTTTCAACATCATTTTTCCCTTCATAAAGTATTCCAAAGTCGGAATTGCAAACTATACAAACTGCATATTGGCTACCTTTTCAGCTTTTTATTACCAGTATATCATATGCCAACCAGTTGTCTCACTAGGATTTTAAAACAATGTGTCCAGGACTATTTTAGTAAACAAAGGAGTCCTACCAGAAAATAAATTGCAGTCCATTCCCAGAAAAGTGGAACTGTACAGATTAGAAGAACCAGTGGTTGCCACTGAGTTTAATTTTCCAATTCTTTATACCAATGAGATAAAGCTCTTGTTCCAAACACTAAGGCATCATACTTTCTTACACATGGCTACTGTCCCATCCAAACTAGCAACTTTAGCACTGTTCTGAATGTGATTACATGCTTTATCAATATGCCATTTAACCCCAAATAATTATCCAAATTTGCAAATGACACTTTATCTAAGTCTCAATGCATCTTGATTTCGAGGTCACATGCATTACTTATTTGGCTACACTCAGAAACAACACAATAATGAACTTATTCATCTGATGTACTTTTATAATGACCACATGCACATCTCTGGGTCTTTGTGCCTCTGAATTCAGTCATTGTAAATATCAGCTCATTTCCCACTCAGCAGCTAGTTAAAGTCTTTGAACTTGCTGCCTAATATTGCATCATATTGTTTTGATATATTCTTTTAAGGACAAGATGTACGTCTGGGGGGTCTTTCAGCCACTGAATTCTGTCATTGTAAACATCAGCACAGCTAAAATGATCAATTGATAACAAACTTTCCTGCTTTGCAGGCGGCTAAAGATGGACTGGCAAGTCTTTGAATTTACTTTCCAGCTACTGTGTACATATAGAGAACTCTCATATCTATACAATGACTGCCCTGATTACTTCTTGTTGACTTGGAATGACTTATGTTTTTTATCATGTTTTATTAATTGGGAGAATTTCACTCTACATGCAACTGGGAGTTGGCATATCTGGAAGTTGTTCTAATCCACATGTACAATACTCAACTGAAAAAAAACCGTAAGTACAAGAAGAGGGCCACATGGCCAGGGGTGTATGGGATTTAGATTTTTAATGTAGTTTAAATAATTTTTCAGTCTTATCACTACAATGTCTGCAGTGTGACAGTTTATAGTGATGTCTAGCACTGGGGCATCATGCCGCAGACATGTAGCATGATGTCCCACCCAGTCACATTAACCTGACACCAGGCCAACCAGCCTTAACACTAACCTCTTAATGCTGAGCGCCAAGCAAGGCAGCTGTTAGTACCATTTTTATAAGTCTTTGGTATGACTCAGCCAGGGTTCGAACCTGCAACCTCCCACATCCGAGGCGGACACTCTAACCACTAGGCCACTGGCGCGGTATCACATGGCCAGGGGAGGGGATCTGCTATATTATTAACAGATAAAGTAAATATGTAACATGTCTGTGAATACATTTGGTACTTCCATACTTTACACTTTCATTCTGTGCATATATTGTGATTTTCCGTTTGTCCTAGCTGTCCAAACAAGTATGACTCCAGTGACTTCATCACCTGAACTGTACTATAAACAGAAAAATGTAAATAATTTGTACAAAGATCACTTCAAACAAATATCAGTTTACTTTTCTATCAACATTCAAACACATGCAAATCATAATATACTTGTCTTCATGAGTATTATGGTAAAATATGTGTAATTCGGTTTTTGAGCGTACTTCAGTGTTTCTAGAAACCCACTTTTCTTAGTACTCTGCAGTTCAGTGGTTAGAACCGACATCCTCTCTTCTTGCCCTGGTTTAGTACCCAGCTGCCATAATAAAAAAACCACAGTAATCGATGAAAACAGGTGATCACTTGACATCCAGGAATGAACAAACTTGGTAAAACTATATATATTGTATTAAATTTCAAAACAACTTTTTATATTTTATTAAAGGTCAATAAAGGCGCTTGCTTGACATAGTTGACGTTTATATGAACCTACTTATGTTGTTTCCGACCCGTTTTCTTTTTAATTTTATATTTTATTACTGAGCTTTGTAAATCTTGTTATATTGGTCAAGCAGACCCCTCCCACTAAAAGAAACATAACATTTGAAGTTACGGTACATTCATTATGATGAAGAGGTAAATGAATGCATTAAAGTAAGACTTCACAAACCTTTGAGCCAATACATTTGTCAAGACACTCCAAAAGCTCCCTTCGATAATGATCCCTTAATACTCCTAAATTTATCTTCCCCGTGGAGAGATGCTGTGCACCGGAAGCGGCCATGATTATTTGCTTCGTGATGATATTCAGGACTATCTCAAACTCTGATTATTTACTTTTTATTTCAATATTTATTTATATTTGAACAGTTATCATTAGCTTTTTTTCTAGTACATTGAAATATGTGTACACTTTTAAAATAATTCTTTCGTTATATTTTCGTATTGGAGGAAGAAGAACAGAAATTTCTATAACTAAACATTATTAAAGTCTAAAAATACGTTGAGATTCACCCTGAGTCATACAATTGGAACATCGCATTTAAACTTTTAGAAAAAAAATTTCAGAAAGAAAATTTTAACAAATATCGACTACTTTTTAAAAAAAGTTGCGTCATACAGCTCATGGATCAATTTCTACAGGTGTTTTAAAATAGTCTATTTTGTATGTAAACAAACACTGCAGCAAATCGTATTTACATTTCTGCTCATGAATACATCAGTGTATTAGTTGTATAATAGTACATAAAAGAAAGTGAAATTTAAACGATAATTGCATGTTCTATTTGAAACATTTAATCGTAGTTATAAATATGGTTGATGAATACTAAGATTTGTGTGTATGTCAGTTTTATGAATATTTTGGGAACTATTTTTCTATCGGTGATTGATTGAAAAATGCAGGTGCTCTTCGGTCAGCACCGGTGCCTGACCTGGAAAAGAAGATGACAGCTATGGGTAAGATATAAGATCAGCGAATATTTTTATGTATTTTGAGCTTAACATTGTAGTCGTTTTATTTGTTTATGTTCAATATTTGTTTATTTTTTCAGCAGCCGAGACGCGACAGCGCCTGCTGCGTGCGGTAAAGAAAGAGGTATGTTTGACAATCTTGTTTACAGTTGCGGTTTTTATCGATTGATTTTTCATAAATTATTCATTCTGTTATCATTATTCAAGAAGATAACTTTTTTTAAAATTAAAATTAAAGCTATTAAATAGAACGGTTAAAGGAAGCATTTTTATCCTCTTTTTTCAAAGGCGCTAATAGTGTTTCTACTTAATTAACAGTTTTACGTATTTAGCATAATATAGAAAATAACTTGAATTGTATGCATACCCTGTGTGATAGTACTTAGCTTTAATGAAGGATTTCCTGTAGTATTCACACACCATCCCGGTTCTTTATACCCCCTACCGATATAAAAAAAATAAAATTCTTCAGAGATATAAATAATGCACAAAACGTGTCTTTTTATTCATTGATTTATAAGTTCATACCTGGTTGTTGCAAGGGGGTCCCAGACAGTCAGCTTGTTGACATTTCGGATCAAACGTCAGTTTCTTTAGTATTGTTTGCTTGGGCAAATCGATGTTTTCAAGGAAAAGATGCCCAGTAGTTCATTGTCTTTGATAATCTCAATAATTCTGTTAATTTTAGAGTTAATATCTTTGAACACTTGTATACAAGACTTTTTAACCATTTTTATTTTTTCATTATGTTTAATAGTTATTAAAACAAGACATTGTTGGTTGCAGACAATACATATTCATGATTATTTTCGTTTCTAAAATTGGTAAGGGGTATATACAGATTAATGGGTGGGTGTGTGAATACCACAGAGCATTTCTGGAAAATATCTGAATTCTTGTGATGAACAGATTAAATTGCTGCATTCCATTAGACAAGTTGGCAGTTAGGCAGACAACAAAATGTGGTTCCAGTAACATGTACTAAACCATATTAATGACCCAGACCCTTAGCCATAACTGTACAAAAATGTTGCTAATAGCCATGGCCATTTTGAAACTCTTGACATAAAACAATACAAACAGAATTGTTATATAATAAAAAACAGTAATAATAACAATTTGGGTTGAAACAATACACTGTGTTGTGTATTAATACACTTCATGATGTAAAGCATTTGATATTTTAGATTATCTTTTCACAAGTCAGCTTAATGATCTTTTCATCTTTTGAAGGACTATAATAATAATGAGGACTTTGTATAGCACCTAATCTCTAGAAGCTCTATGCGCTTTACAACATTAGACAACACATATAACATAAAAGACATATATAATAATATGATTACAAAAAACAAACACCTTGAAATTAGACAACATAGAAACATGCTGAAAATATTTAAGGTAGGAAACATTATTAGGTCTTTAATGTTAGGGTGGTGCCACTTTATATGTGGTGACAATTTGGTTGTATTTCCAGCATGCAAATTACAGACAGACATAGATTTCTTAGTAATAAGAATTCAACCTTTTTGGTCATTTCATGCAGCTCTATTTGATCACATGATTTGCCACACCCTTTGTTTTCTACTGCACATATGCTTTAAATACATTTTTATTTCATGTCTTCACTTAAATTTGGAAGGCATTATGATCTTATCTTTAAAACATAAGGAATATTGCAATTAATTTGAGCAAGAAAAATCTTATCTCGAACAAGACCAAGTGTGGAAGCACAGATGTCTGACAACCAGATCTGTCATATTCTACTTGTTGTATATGGCCTAATGGTTAGAGCATTCACCTCAGATGTAGGAGGTTTTGGGTTCGAAACTAGGCTGAGTCATACAAAGATTTATAAAAATGGTACAGTACTATTAGCTGCCTCGCTTGGTGCTCATCATTAAGAGGGTAGTGTTAGGACTGGTCAGCCTGGCATCAGGAAAATGTGACTGGATGGGACATGATGCTACATGCCTGCAGCATGATGCCCCTATGCTAGACATTACTATATAAAGCCACACTCCAGACATCATAGTGATATATGATTGATTTCTTTTAAAGCTACATTAAAAATCCAAATCACACACACACAAACACATGCTTATAGCATACGTAAAAGAAATGCCAGAGAATGTAACTCGTGTGGTTTTTAATCTACTCCTTTACCAATTCTGTGCTAAGATTTATTTATCCCATCTGCAAGGTCAGTTGCTGATTACATATATCACTGTAAAAGGAGACATTCCAAACTTGTTCCCCATGTACAAGTTCTTGAGTAGTTTACAGATCATTTTGTAGCCACTTTTTGCAGAAGCTTATCTTTTGCTTTATATCTGTTTGGATTGAGTTTTGGTGCAATGTTTACAATGTTTCCATAAACAGTTCTTTTTGGTGGTCATTGTTTTACTCTGGACTTTAACAAATAATAACCACTGATCAGAAATGAATGTAACATATTTCACTGTGACACACCCAAAGCGTATCCTTCAAATTCAATCCATGTAAATCAGTTATTAAGCAACAGAGAAGCTTCATGTAAAAGGTGTTATTAAATGGTCAGTAAAGTATTTTAATGATACATGAAGAGCAAGCATGGAATGTCTCCTGTACATTGATATATATTATCAGTGTCTGAACATGCTGAAATAATTTGCATGAAATTGGCAGGGGGGAGAAGAGTTCAAACAAACTTGTGTTCATGTACACAAGGTAAGTTGGTGTTGTCACTAGTTTTTAGTTTTGCATTTGCATCTTTTATGAATTGTCAGCTTAAAGAATAAAATAGTAAACAACTAATAAATATTTATAACAGCTGAAGGTTAATATAACTTGTGATGTGTAATATTTTATTGTATTGATTCTTCACATCTTATTTCAATATAAAAAAGTAGATATATCATTATATTAATTAATTATTTTAGCTCTACTAACAATTAGTACAGACCTTCCTTCTCTTGCATTTTTCACACCATTTTGAGAACCACACGTATTTCATGAGGGCTTCCAGTCTGATTTTGATTTTAAGGTCAAAGGTCTTGACTTGGGTTTATAGCTCTACTGTCCTGTGAGCATCATTACACACAAAAAAGTATGAATGGATTGGTTATGAAACCGAATTAACAAAATGCATGGGTTTTCATTTAAACAGATGTTGATCCTGACCAGATGTAGAGTATGTAATTGGTGTATCCAATAAAGTTTTCTGTCTTTCTGTTTAATGTTGTGCTAGAGAGATTGGATGTTTTCTGTTATCTGATATTGAACTTGGTTTATATTGTGGTTAGGTTGGCTAAAGTGTTTAGACATTGGAGTCTCCCACTTATTTCAGATATCTCTAAGGTGTTCTTTTATTCTCACTTGAACTTTCTTTTTGGTTTCACCTATTGCTTTGAAATATTTTAAATTGATTCATTTTCATGCAGATGATGCAATTAATGGTCTTGTGATCTCTTTGCAAATGATTTACCTGTAAAACTTGGCAATTTTTTTTTGATTGGTTATTTGGAACTAACTGTGCGAAAAGGGAAAGATTTTGGAATGTATCTGGCAGAATCAGGTTGACAATTGGCCATAGGGTTCTAGCTGCACATTTGAGAAAATAGTTAAATTTGTCATATCTATAGATAGCCGGTAACACACTACTTGATCAGTTAATCTTTTGAGTAGGGTTGAGTACCCGGTAGCTTGAAATTGTTTTTATGTCTTGCTTTACTGAGCTCATTACCCTGCATTCTACGTTAACAAGTCATGAGGTTATACCCGACTTCTGAGCTCTGTACCATCAGTTAGGATACTCCAGAGATGGTGCTATTACAGAAAGGTAGACAGATGTAGCTCTTCATTGTTGCTAAATCATGTAGTCTTTCTACTCATGTTACAAAATACAGCAAGAGAAACATATTTCAGAGCTGATCTTTTTAAAGGCCCAAATTGCCGGTTGTAGGAACCAGGGATTGTGTCTGAATTTTAGACTTTTTGGACAGAGATCTAAAGAGGCAAGTCCAGACTGTACACAGACACGTGAACCTTTGCAAAAGTAGGATAAGTTTGAGATTTGGAGTCAAGAGGCCAGGACATGATTTTAGGCCAAATAAAAGGAAGTAAAACTTTAACCCTTCTGCACATGTGCAAGTGGAAAAACCTATCCAATGTATTCAAAAGTATATGTAACCCCAAAAATGCGTTTCCTACCCCCATTTCAGGCAAAAATGACAAGGATCTCCAGGGGTTAATGAGTTAAAGCTTCTATTAAAATTTGAGCTGTGAAGCCTCTTCTCATGAAAATGGATGAGATTAGACGGGCATTTCTCAAAGTCTAACTCTTTAGTACAAATATATTTAATTCATAGTTATTGACCGTATGGGCCTGATTTCAGGTTTACAGTATAAGTCAAATAATATTTTATTATTTTTCCATAATATAGTATTAGCGAATGTTATTCTTTCTTTGGAGTATTCCAATGTAAACTTAACTGTTTTGTGATAGCTCGACAGTATTGATGGAATTTAGTGCCCAGGTCCAAATCATAAAAAAAATCTCAAATCCTTACATAAAAAAAATAGTTCATTGGGTACTGAGTTGAGCAGTTTCCATTCATGTTCACCCATAAAGATATTGTCATAAGTTTTGGTTTCCTGGATAGCAGTGCCACTACTTTGTAGATACAGTAATGGGAATAATTGAAGGTGAAGTTATTGCAATGTAATTTAATTTTTAACAGGATTAATATACTCTGATTTCAGTGATGATATTTAGGTTTATTTGTAGCTGGAGTTCAGGCTATCAGAGTTAACTTTCGTAATAAGTTTGTATAAGGAAAAGACATCCATTGTGACCAAAAAATGAAATCTGGTAAAGTAATGATGACTAGAATTTTATTGATAAAATCCATTATATTTTTAAGTAGATGAAGGGATAATTTTGACTGACTGTTTGACATCTTTGTCTGTTAAACTGCTGGATTTTCAGTAGGCGAATTATTCCCACTAATAATAGATCTCTCAGAAATTTCTAGGAATAAGGCTTTTATGTATTTTTGGATTGAGATAAAGTCTAGGTGTTCAGACATTAGTGTCAGGGTTATGAAATACCGTATCATCTAGTTCCCCTTTATCGTGAATTTAAATGCTCAGGATGTTTAACCATGTTATGATGTGTCTCAGTAAGGTCTTCCTTACTGTGAAAAATAAATTTAGCTCTATTAGGTTTGTTTTATATAATAATCACTGTTCATAACGAAGATAAACAAAGCGTTTATTAAAATTATTAATAACAATATTTTTGTTATTGTATAGTTCTGTTGTGTTGTGATGTTAAGGCTATCTCTCTTTTCTTGTATAAAGTTTAAGACTGCTATTTTAAAAGTTTACAGAATGCTTCAATATATTCATTGTTGTTTGGCGGCACCCGTGTGCTTTTAGTCAAAATGTACAATCTCTTTCATCTTCGAAAAAGTTCATCCCATTATCTGGTTTTGATGAGTGATGAAAAACGTGTTTCAGCTTAATACATTGAAAAAAGTTTTCCAAGTCCTTATGAACTTGACCCAGGTTAATTTCCTTAAAAGAGGGATTGACAGCCCGGTGATCTAAGAATTACTAGAAAGATTTATGACAACCACAGAAATGTAAAGATGAGTATGATTTAAATTTTGTAAAATTAGCAAATAATCACAGGGTTTTGAGAATTCCCACCTTGAAGCTGTTCCTTATATTATTTCGTCACATTCCATAATGCAGCGTCTTTTGGTTATCAGACTATTTTGTAGATATGTTTGATGAACAACCTGAATTATACCACTTGCATAACTTTGGTGTGCATGGTTATTTCATTATTAAATAGTAATATTACTTATAAAATACCTCACCTATAAGATTGACCACTTGTTTTCTGTGACCAGGTTCAAAGTGAGGGAGTAGTCAAAGGCAGTGGGTATTCTTTCCTATTTGCTGTTTCATGCAAAGTTGTTGTTGTGGGTTTTAACACCATTTTTCAGCACACGATAGGCTATGCATGGCGGCCAGTATTAATGGTGGAGGAAGAACCCTGGAAGAACCACCAACCCACAAGAAGCTACTGGCAAGCTTTCTCACAAACCTACAGTTTGGGCAAATCCTAGACTCGAACCCATGCAGATAGAGGTGAGATGGCAATGATCCGTAACAGAGAGCGCTTTAGACCACTCGGTCACTCAGGGCCCCTTCATGCAAAGTAACCAGTAACCAGATATACACTACTCAACATGCTCAAGTTTTGTTTAGATTCAGCCATCTCATCCAACTTCATCTCGTGCCTACTGCTTGATTAGGGTCAGTACAAACACAGGATTGATAACTGTTGTCTCATAGGATTGGTACAAACATGGGATTAATAACTATTGTCTCATAGGGTTAGTACGAACACGGGATTAATAATTATTGTCTCATAGGGTTAGTACAAACACTGCATTCATAATTATTGTTTCATAGGGTTAGTACAAACATGGGATTGATAATTATTGCCTCCATGGGTTAGTACAATCATGAGATTGATGAATATTGTCTCAAGATTTTACTATTTTAGAATATAGCTGCTTGTTAGTAGAATAGGGTACCATTCAAACATAATAAAACTTTTTAGAACCGGTTACCACTGGAACAAAGTTTTTGACTGATTGGATGATTTATAGAGATTTCTTGTCACTAGCGGTTTCAGTGAACTTTAATGGTATGTGTATTGCCTTAGCAAAAATATATTATGTATGTGGAAATCCATGTACCATTATCTAGTGTTTTATGTCACAGCAACACAGTTTATTTGGTCCCAAGGCAGTTGTATTAAAGTCCATTATGCAGTGTACCATGGTATCTGGCCAAGATTGATTTGATGGTAGGATTAGACCAGCACACTATTCACTAAGTCATCGTGGCTTCTGCCTCTATTGGTTGCCTTTTGTCATGCTAAAAGGAGCACATCAGACTAATTAGTTTACATTTACATGCCCACATGGGATAATTATTGTTTTTAAATTTAAGTATGTTAGCATTTAAATCTTTTTTTATATATTTAAATTAGATTTAAAGAAATTGTAATTACATATACATATACATGTATTGTCAGATTTTTCCATGGATTTTAGGACCCTTGTCTTGAGAGCCATAAAAGTCTTGTCTGACTGGAACTGTCCATTGGTTCTCATTTCTTGTAACCACTGTTGCTCTGCAACCCCCCCCCCCCACACACACACATTGCTTACTCATTTTAGTGCTATGAAGTAACACTAGAACCAACTTTTAAAGCTAATGCAGATGTGGATCACTTCTTTTCTTTATTTGCTGAACATGAATAAAATCATGATCAAATTTGGTTTTAGAAAGTTTCAGTTAATGTGGAAAAATATTAGTAGAAATGGAACCAAAAACATGACAAGAAATTTCTTTTTTGGCATTGATATCATGTTATATTTACTTCTAACAGACCTTAAATTTGGAGTATCAGCATCATGATAAATATTGCTAAGTTAGACAGGAATTACTTTTCTGGATACTTTAGTCATAAATTGGGCCTTTATAAATAATATGATGTTGGTAAAATTTGTACAATATTTATTGCATCCTAGAAATTTTGTTTATGTTTATCTAGAATTAAATGGCATGCCAGTGATCTTTTGGAGTCTCAGATTATTTTTTTTATGTGTTTGAATTAAAGGTAATACCCCAAATTGCATGTAAATTACAATAGTCCTGATGGCTGAATATAATTTTTATAAAACATGAACCTATACCGAAGAGGAATGTATATTTTGATTTTCCTAAGATCAGCCAGTGATAAGAATGGTGTTGAATGAGAACATGCAACTTCTTACAACATCTTGCCAGCTCAAATCCTTGATTCGCATGTAGAAAAAAAGTGTGCAACAGCAATTTCCTGTTAATGCATATCAATTTTTTCTTATTTTAATGAATGAAAATCATTCTAGTCTTACAAAATGAAAATTTACTTTCCTGTTAACATAATGCTTTAATTGTGTCATTGTAACTGGTAATCATGCTAGTTGACAGTTTCAAGTTTTGCCATTGAAAACAATTAGAACAAGAATGAGTTGCAGCTGTTAATCTAGCTCTGGTTACACAGCCCAACAACTTGTAGATAGTCCAGTCTCATTAAACTGTATCTTTAGTGTATTCTGCTATAGCATGATGGGATGGATTTATTTAAGGTTATTCAAAATTATAATTTTTTATTCAGATATTCACCTACTGACAATGGTCAATTACTGCTTATCATTGAACCCATTGGACTGATAATCAGTTATCCCTTCAGGCTGATGATCAGTTGGAATCCCATTGCACTGTTGATCACTTAAAATCCTATTGGGCTGATTTCCAGTTAGAATCCTTATTGGACTGATGATCAGTTACAATCCCATTGAACTGATAATCAGTTAGACTAATTATCAGTTAGAATCCCATTGGACTGATGATCAGTTTGAATCTCATTGGACTGGTGATCAGTTAGAATCCCATTATACGGGTGATCAATTTGAATCCCCTTAAAGTTAGAACTGAAGTTTGAGGCTACCACCCAAGACATAGAGATGCGTATTTTCAGTGTGAAGTTATGGATGACACATAACAAGCTGCAGATGAATGATGATAAAACTGAAGCCATCCTAATCACCATGCAATGACTTTCTCATTCACATCCTTTATCTCAAATGATGCATATCAGCAATTAGCAATATTAAATTTACCATAAAATATCTAACTGTCACTCTTTACAGTACACTGTCATTACAATGAACATCTGGAAGGCTGCTTATCTGGACCTCAGAAGCCTCAGCTCCATTCAGTTTTCTTTAAGTTGATGACACTAACACACTGTCTCGAATGTTCCTTAGAACTGTCAAGACTGGACTGTTGTAATTCACTTCCTTCTGGATCATCTCACTATCTACAGTACTACAGAATCTTCAAAAGGTGCAAAATATGGCAAACCATTCTTTTTTGTACAAATCCCAGCTACGTGGAATGAATTGCCCATATATCTTAGACACAAGGACACTGATCTGATTCGAGAGTGTTCTTAAAACTCACCTATTTTGACTACAAGGACAGACTTAAGACTTAATAATGTTTACTTCCTTAATTATTGCCAGCATCTTTCTGAATTGTAATTTCATGGTGGGTTGTTTTTGTTTTGTAATCTTGTCATTGTATATGTTTTTGTGTTATCTAATATTGTAAAGCGGTTAAAGTTTTTAAAGATTGGGTGCTGTACTAAATCCACATTATTATTACTATTATTATTATTATTATTATTATTATTATAGCCACCAAGGACTGCCTGGGTCAGCTGCCTCAGTGCATTTGTAGTGAATGCACATTGCTTCCAGTTTTTGTGCATGATATAGCTGAAAATGCAAAAAACAACTTCAATTTTTAGTCATTTATGTTTTCAAGTCTTCACTGAAAACATGTAGAAATTAATTTTGTTGTAATTGATCTTTTTGTTGCCCTGTTTTCTGAAAAATGTTCAGTATCAACAGTTGAATGATCAGCTGAACAGGCCTGTCAGAACTTTTGATGGCTTTAGATTAGCAAGACTGTGATCCATATTAGGAAATAACAAGATTACAGAAGTTAATTTGGGACTAAATACCACTTGTTTGAATCCATTGAGACTTCAGAATTGAATAAAAATGTGCTGGAGACTCTAATTTTGTTTATACCCTCTGTGAGATCAGTGGTTAAGTCATTGGTGGAAGGGAGAAAAATTAGTCCTAAATCTCATTCCTGGAACAAACATTGTGGATCATTTGTAATTGATGTATGGTAAAGGCCTATTAATTTTGGAGTCAAAAGGTCAGAGATCAAGGTCATTGAGACAGAAGGGAGACAAATGGTTCAAGCACAGTAACATTAGTTGTAAATCATAGGCCTCAGCCAAACTTTGTATATGGCTTACATTGGGTAAGGAAGACCCTTGTCAATTTTGGGTCAAAGTGTCAGTAATCATGGTCACTGACAGAGCTATAAGAGAAAGAGATTTCTGCACAAACGTTGACATCTAATCCAGATATCTTTACCAGATTTTGTAGATGACTTTACACTTTGGGTAAGAACAGAGCTGTTTGTTTGTGGTCAAAGGTCAGGTTTGCTCAGACTGAAGAGAGGAAAAAAATGTTTTATGAATGTTAACTTTTGTTCCAGATCATGTACTTTTTCTAAAGTTTGTGGATGGCTTGCACATATGGTATGAAAGAGTCTTAGTAATTTTGGAGTCAAAAGATTAATGGTCATTGTCATTGTACCACAGTAATAATATTTTAACAAATAGGCATATGGGGAATGCTTTCTGTTCTAGAGTAAGTTCCTTGACCAAGCTTTGTGGATGGCTTGCACATAGAGTAATATAAAAACAAAGATTCTTGAATCTAAAGGTCAGAGGTCATTATCATGGTAAGTCGCAGAAGAAAAAAATGTTAGTTGAAGACCACTTGATCAAATGTCCAGGCCATCGAGACCCGTTGGTCAGTATTAGTATCGACCTGCCTAGGAGACTATTAAAAAACAATGCTGGCATTTAATGTGCTTTAGGATAACAAGATTTGCCATGTTTAATTTAATGTAATGTTCAGTGCCACATCAAAATGACTATTTTGTACTGAAGTAGTTGGAATAAATGTCTTGCCAAGAGACAGCTCACATATGATAGAACAGTTGAGACCAGCTGCAAATAACATAGACCCTGATCTATCATTACATATTGTGCCAGCAAATCAGACACTGTGTTGTTTCTTCTACTGATTAGTTATTTAAAACTGCATAGACCCAGGTCAGGTGGCGGATCATGCCACTGCAGGCTTGAATTTGTGCAGTTTGTAGTTGGACTTGACTTAAAAGTGAATATATATGGTCCACACAAATATTAACCAAATGAAATTGAGAAACACATACCTGAGTAAAGTGTTGTGGTGCATACATTTTATGTAAGTGTGCTTTGGTTGGGGAATTAGACAAGCGTGACAGTTTTTATTTTACACATTTAATTGGATATGAATCCTTTTAGTTCTGCATGGTGATTGACTTCCTGTACTGACTTACTGATCTTGAATTGACATTGCAAACAACCCTTCTCACACGTACATTGAGTTACGTTAAAACTATGTGCACTGCTTACCAGTATTTGAATGTAAGGTGTTGCACACAATGTCTGCTTGAGGCCAGATTTTGACAGGGCATTCCAGTGGTGCAAATGTGTCATGGGATCATTAATTGAAATGCCAGCGATGTACTTTGAATCATTATCCTGCCCAGTTCTCTATCTTGGTCTTTCTTTGATAGCCAGTTATGTGTTAGCCACATACATGTATTTTAATTGTAGTAATCTATCAAGTTTAAAGTTTTACTTCCAAGTTTTCAATTTTGTGTAAGGAATGTATATAATGTTTCTGAAAAATGTAAATCAGTCCATATGTACAAGTTACCCTTTAAAATTTTGTGATCTGAAATATTATTTCCACATTCATAATTATGTGTTTAAAATGTGGCTCAAGAAAGATCAAACTTGTAATTAAAAAACTTATAATTGGAAGGGGTTTTCAAAGTCAAATGAAAAACTGCATACATTCGGCCATTCAGAGCAGTCATTTCGTGGTGGCTAACCAAATATGGGTGATTAAAGTATTTCGGAGGCTCTGCACTCTTCATTGATCAGCACCACGCTCTGGATTTCAGTTTTTGTTTGAAGATTTTTGCTGATCTTCCCTCCAGCCTCTGTGCCCCAGCTTGTAGCTCACTGAGGTTTAGCTACCCTCTACATTGGCTTGGCTCCCCGATCCTTGCCTCTCAATGACTGGGGGCAGACTGAATATAAGCTCCCTGCACTGTAACTAATCATTTCATGAAGACCTTTCTAGATTTAAGGTAATGCTGATCAAAATTTATGGTCAGAATGGGTTAACTACAGGTACAGTTCTATCTGTAGTATACAAACCAAAAAGCACAAAGCCTAAATTCTTTCACCAAATTATAGCCTATCCAGTACACACACACACACACACACACACACACAAACAAACTTGTAATATTTAATGTGTATTAAAATTTCCAAAATGGTATAGTATTTGGTGGGAGATTACTTGTAAAATATTTCCTTATGAGCTAATTACTTCCAAATCAACTACTAGGTACTTAATTCTGTATGATAAGCACTTTATACATACTGAAAGAGCTATAAATTTCACACACTTTACACATACTGAAAGAGCTATAAATTTCACACACTTTACACATACTGAAAGAGCTATAAATTTCACACACTTTACACATACTGAAAGAGCTATAAATTTCACACTACACATACTGAAAGAGCTATAAATTTCACACTTTACACATACTGAAATACGCTATAAATTTCACACATTTTACACGTACTGAAAGAGCTATAAATTTCGTGGCAAATGGCTACAAAACTAAATGTTTGGCTATAAGGAGGAGCTTGCTATCAGTAACTTATTTAAGTCTATAAATACATAATCCTGCTAATACTCTGTTACTTTGTTTTGTCAGGTTCAAACCCCAGCCGAGTCATACCAAAAACGTATAAAAATGGTACTTACATCTGCCTTGGTAGGCACTCAGCGTTAAGAGGTTAGTGTTAGGACTAGTCAGCCTGGTGTCAGGATAATGTGAGTGCTAGACATGAGTATAAACTGCCACACTGTAGCCATCATAGTGATCTGACTGTAAAATTGCTAAAACTAGGTTAAGAATCCAACTCACACACACACACACACTTTGCTTTGGTAGGCTGACAGTCCGATTGTAATTTCCCCCACTGTGAGTCTGGATTGGCTACAGATAAAACAATATTTAACATAAATTGCAGTTACTAACATTAGCAATAAATACAGATTTAGCCATCTATTACAGCCAACTACTTTACAAAAAGAAATTAAACTTATCAGTTAAGTTTAGAAAATTATATACAAATGTATCTTCTAATCCAAGGCAGAGATAGTTACATTATCATTCAAAATAATTCAATTTATTTACTGATTAAAGTTTGAATATTACTCTTTAAAGAGTAATATTCAAACTTTAATCAGTAAATGTACTTTTTAAAATCTTATACCAAACCTTGGTATTTGTGTTACAGCAGTACTTCTGACAACTTATTTATTGTGAAGTAATTGCATTACATCTGATTAGCTTAAATTCTATATAAATCTATAACAGTTGTATAAATACAGATGCAGGTTTAAATATAGTAGCATATCTATGGGCAACTCTTCATCAATATTTTAGTGGATGCTAAGATTATTTTTTAATAGGTCCCATGACAGTTGTTGGGCAAAACAATTGAAAGTAGGCTTCATGAATCATATTTATTGGTCTGTTGAGCTCACATTGATTTGGCAGCCAATATTTGTCAAATTTATTATAAAATGTTAAAAGGAGATACAAGTCAGAAATTTACCCAAGAAACTGAATAATATTTTGTTTGACTTTTACTGTTGTGTAAAAACTAATTATTAATTGACAAGAAGCTGACTTCAGCATTTTCAGATACTTTTTAATAGTATCACTATCTTACCTATTGTCATTACATATCTATTACTTTCTTCATGGTGAAAAACCTTGTCTGTTTATCATGAATAAATCTGCCCAGAGTGGAAAATTGTCAATAAGACACGGTCCATTTTTGCTTTTTGCATGCTCAACAATACAGAAGTAAAAAATACACCAGAACAAAAAATATGAACCACAAGAATACGATCACTACGAATGAAACTTAACACGAGTGAACACCTGTAATTTTTTTACTGTATATACCAATGTTAATTACCATCATTAATTTAAAAGAAGGAATGAGAATACATACCACGCAGCAAATAATGCCTAAATAAACACATTCGTAATACATGTTTTAAGTAAACACTACTAAATGCTTTACGAGTTGACAGTAAGGGAATAAGGTCAGATATACAAAAAGGGGAAAATAGTTGCCACATGTACGGTACCATGAGGCTGCCAATTTACATACCTTCACTTTAACAAAATTGGGAATCCTTTATTTTGTTGCCAATCAATTGCTGGTGCTTGCATAACACACAGTAGTATAGAAAGTGGTATAGTTGCCGGTCAAAATTCCCTCTTTACACAGGCCAGTTTCAGGGTTTTAATGATTAAATGGCATGTACTGTTGTCTCAAAACGAAAGACAAATTTGCTGACTATCAACATAGGAGACGTCAAAACATCAAGCTGGCATCAAGGAGGTACACATGGCCCTTCTCTTTGCATGGAGGTCTGGAACCTCCTCCACTTGGCACCCTTTGAGTTGGCCACATTCCAGTAACAAAAAACTTCCTCACAGAATGGACTCGTCACCATTCCACATTATAGGGTAAGCTTCGGGTGGATTTGTTTGTGACCAGACTCAACAACATACTTCCCTTTTATGTCTGTCCAGTCCCAGACCAAAAAGCATGGGCAGTGGATTCAACCTCATGTGGGATTGTCTGTTTCCCACTATTGCAATTACTATGCCAAGTTCTACAAAAAATTAGAACTTACACTACTCACATCATTCTCATAGCCACACTGTGGTCCCAGTGATCATTATTTATTGATCTTCTAGACTTGTTGATCAGTGGAGGTCAGTATGTTACAGGAGGGATCTTTTGTTGCAACACAAGCACATCCTCATGCACAACAACCCACGCATTATCCACCTTCATTCTTGGCTCGTCTCAGGTGATTTATCCACCAGAACAAGTTTTCATGCCTGGTTGACAGTTGTATCATTCAGGCCAGTAGAGCTTGGACATCCAAGGTCTACGATGCCAGGTGGAGAATCTTCTGTGATTGGGGCTGTTGGAGACAGTGATCTAGCTCTGACGGTCCTTCTGTAACTTACATTGCTGATTTCCTCTTGTTTGTTTTTCAAGAACAAAAGATGTTCAGTATCAGCTATTAAGAGCTGCTATTTCCAAAATGCTTAAATTCTTTCAAGGCTCAGCAGTTGTCTTTTAATTGCTTCAGAATCAGACCTTAAAGTATATTGAGCATCAGATACCTGTCTTGCAGTCTCTTTCACATGTTTTATGGTCCTTAACAAAAACCCCATAATGAACCATTGACTTTGCTTCCCATCGTTCAGCATGTCTCACTTAAGACTTTTTTCTTTCTTTTGCGACTGAGAAGATGCAGTGAGATTCATGCATTGTCTGTTAACATTCACTGTCTCTGGTTTAATGGCAATTGCAATTTTCTTTCCCTCCTTTGTCAACTTGGATTTTTAGCCAAAATCAGTTACCTTCACTAGTTCCATCACCTAATAGATTCCAGGTCTCAGTCATATCTGTGCTGGAGATGATGAAGATGGGCTAAGCCTCCTCGATTTCATGGTAGATTGTCACCACAATCAAAATAATTTATCAGTCACTTGCTAAAAGAGACCTCTTTTATGAACTAAAAGTCTATGATGTATGAGTCGTCATTGCCTCATGGGCATATCTGAACTATTTTTCCTTAAGGAATGTCATAAAGGCATTATTTTTGCGATCCCATGCTACCTTCTCCTCTTTCTACCTCCACTCATTAGCACAACAAATTACATTTGT
Source organism: Sinohyriopsis cumingii (assembly GCA_028554795.2). NCBI lineage: Eukaryota > Metazoa > Mollusca > Bivalvia > Unionida > Unionidae > Sinohyriopsis > Sinohyriopsis cumingii. Next base: position 96,403 of record JAPYKE020000198.1, on the reverse strand, counting down.
TTCTTTGGCCCATAGATGCAGCACATGTGACCCAAAGGGGCACTTATAATTTATGAAGTGAAGTTCTCCCACAAATAGTGAGTACACCAACCTAGCAGCCTATCTCAAAACTTTATACTGCGTAATAGTGATGGGTATGTTATTGCTGCTATTAAAATATAGTTGTTTTGGGCAGGGTGTAGAACAACATTAATTCTGCAATACTTACCTGTTGCTATTGCCGAATGCCCTTCCAGCTCGCTCTGATGTCCTAGCATAATGTCATCTACGAAAAAGAGGACTACTCTGTGCATAATCGTGCAAGGTGCACATTTAGTGACAATTCTCCACTCTAGAAGGATGTTATTCACATCAAATCACAAGATTTTTTTGACACTAGCAAGTTAAAGCTTTGCAGTAGCTATAGGTAAATACTGCCTAATTATATTTTACCACCCCTCCACCCCAACCCTGCATTCTAGGAAAGTCATTTGCAGTTGTTATTTTCTTTTAGACAAGAAAAACCCCTGATATGTACCATTTTTCTTTTCACTCAGGGGATGGTATTTCACCAATATTTCATCAAGTATTTTATTCTGATTTGAAAGGGAGTGTCAGCCAATAGCTCCCTCTGAGTTATATAAGATTTCAATATCTTGATTACTTCCTTCATTGTTAATGGCATGAATATCATGAAATGGAAATGTCTTGCAGTGTAAATTAATTAGGTCAGTGGTTCCCAACCAGTGGGCCACTGACCCCAGGGGTTATTCCAGGAGTATGAATTATCTCAATTATCAGCATGTAGGGTGTCCATGAAATGTTTTGAAGTTAAGAAAGGGGTCTTCATACTTCTAACCACTGGATTAGATGACAAGACCTTATTTCAAAAACATGTCATATCATGTAAGTAAACATAGGTGCTCAGTAATTTTCTTTTTATAAATAAGGTACCCTTTGATTATTTTTTTTACCCATAATGCACTACATGTTGAATGATTTTCTAACTGGATAGAATTACTTTTGTGGCATAATGGTTTTTGCACTGATTTAAAGGAGAGGTTGTATTGTTTTGACGTCATTGTGTGGGAGGACATGTAAATACAGTAGTAGATCAACAAGCTCTGTATAAACATTAACCTGGTTATTTGGTTATTGATCCTTCTATCAGAAACTGCCTTGGTTCTGTTGGCAGTGGAATCAGTTTCACACTGTGTACATGTACCATCGATACTTGCATATAGATCGAGTCCAACTGCAAACAACATACACTCCTGAGTCACATAATGCACTGGCATATCAGGGTCTGTATATTTTGTGTTACTGATTATTCATAAAAAAACTGTATAGATCCAGATCTGCCAGCACAATATTCAGTGACAGATCTGCTTCTTTGCAGTTTGCAGTTGGACTTGGCTTATAAGTGACTCTGTATGGTGTATACACAGATGAATTGCTTGCAAAAGAACATGGTTCCTTAGCTCATAATGCTAGATAAAAAAATATACCTGTGATCCCCATGGTACCTCTTATGCTGTTACCATTTCTGTTCTGCCTCCTCCATTTTCCTCTGAGACCACTTCTTTAGTTCATTCTTTTACTAGATCCTTAACTCATTCAGCCCCAATCCCACCTGTAGGCGTGATGAGGATGTACCCTATTTCCGAGCTCTGCAGCATCAAGGTCATTTAAGAGACACCAACGTGGGTGGTATTACAAAAAAGCAGACAGATATAGCTCTATAATGATACCATATAATCTAGAAGTTGTAGTTGCACTACAAAATACAGAGGGAAAAACCTCATTTCTTGGACATGTTTTTTTTTCTTCACCCAAAATGCGCTCATGGTCGGAATGCGATTTTGTGTCTGGATTTTAGACCTTTTGGCCTCAGATCTAAGGCAGACTGGTCTGAACTGCACACAGACAGGTGAACCTTTGTAAAAACTTGGATAAGGTGGGCATTTGGAATAAAGAGCGGTCTCTATATGAAAATGATGGGTCCATTGAGCAAAGAAGAAAAAGAACTCCAACTTTTACCCTTCTGCTCATGCGCAAGCAAAATAACCAATGGAAAATGATGTTTCTAATAGAACTAGGCATTAGTCTCATGGAAAATCTGTTGAAAGCTGATGTATTGCGATGTATTCAGAAATAGCCCCCCAAATGTCTTTCCTACGCGCATTTCAGGTGAAAATGACAAAAACCTCTGGGGCAGAATGAGTTAAACAGAGTCATTTAGACTGTAATTTTCTGTTCACATTTTTATCTTGTTTCTTTTACTTTATTAAATATTTTACAGATTGAGAGTTTGTTTCTTTTTTAGGGGGAAAGCTACTAAATTGGCTTTGTCATAGTGTCATTTTAGGAGACAACATAGTAGTGTCATGGCCACACATTTTTTGTCCCCAACATTGCTTATTCTTTGATGCTGCTTTGCATCAGGAAAGCTACCAAATAGATAAATATAAAGTTATATTTCAGAAAGCTATAGCTAACAGATCATAATTATTGTTCTTGCACAGCAATGATTCATTTTCATTGATTATATAGCATTCATAATCCTGATTGTTAAATCTGCAGGTAATGCATTTTTTATAGTACTATACAGTAAACTAGCATTTGTTTATTCCCTCTGCCCCCCCCCCCCCCATTTTTTCTTGTAATAAAAGTGGTCATGCATATTAATGACCACTTTTATTACAACCAGAAATGAGGGGGGTGGGGCAGAGGGAATAAACAAATGCTAGTCTTGATAAAAAGTGCAACACTGGCATGAGGAGATATGAATTTGTTCATTTTGAATATCATATTTTATTTTGGAGGGGGGGGGTACATATCTTTGACACATATGGTATCTTTGACACTTAAACATCTTCAGTCAACATAACTTCCATTGAATTGTCTGAGCCAGTAATAATTATGGGATCTCCTTTTGGTATTTTTAAGGTGAAACAAATTATGGAAGAAGCTGTCACCCGCAAATTTGTCCATGAAGAGAGCAGCAGTATTACATCACTCTGTGGTAAGTAACTTTTCTAATATATCCAGTCCATATCCAGCAGTATTACATCACTCTGTGGTAAGTAACTTTTCTACACATATCCAGTCCATATTCTGTATTGCACATGTCTGTCTGTCTGTCTGTCTAAATGTTCATATTGTATATCTTGAATTTAATGAATTTTATGGATTGAAACTATATTGGTATTGGGCATAATATCTAGACTGCCTACGTCAAGTTTGATTTTCATCTTTTATCGGCAGATTTGAGTTATTGCCCCTGCTTGATTGAAAAATTTGCCCATGCATTACAAGTTTTTATTTCAGTAACCTTTGAAGGATTTAATGAATTAAAATTGAATTCATTACAGTTGTGAGTATTAAGGATACCTGTCAATCAAACAGTTTCAGTTTTCAACTTGTTGTGTCACAATTTTGACTGAGTTATGAGTCCACATCATAAGACAGGGCCTTGATTATTCAAGTAGGTCTGAATATATATCTTTGCATCATGAAGTAGTCAGACAAGAGCTTTCCCAATCAAGTATGGATAAGATAGATATAAATCTTTACATTATTGACTGGCTAGACAAGAGCTTGCTTGTCAGATAAGGATAGATGTTTTGCATCATTAGACAAGGGCCTTGACCAGTCAAGTAGGTCTGGATGTATTTCTACACCTCATCAGGTAGCCAGACAAGGGCTTGCTGAACCAAGAAAGGATATGTCTAAATCTTTGCATCATCAGGTAGCAAAGCAAGAGTTTGCCAAAACAAGTACTGAATAGGTATAGTGGTACATAATAGGTGTATAGGCACTATATATATTTCATCAGTTTTCACCAGATTGTTGCTAAATACTTGGGAATCCTGTTTCAATCACATAAAACATTTTTAAGAAGAAAAGTACTGATTTTAAAGAAATATGTCTGCTATCAAGTTAGATCTCAGATTTTCCAAGAGATCAGTTCCAAAGTTATAATTTCCAATCTTGCACATGTGTGTGTATGTGTGTGTGTGTGTGTGTGTGTATATATATATATATATATATAATATGAGTTAGTATTTTGAATTAAGTAAAACACAAAATAGGATGATATGATGAATATATGGTCTTTGTCTTGTGTGAGATGAAAACTAAAACTAAGGACATTCATCATATACATTGACACTTATAATTGCCAAGAACCACTTTCCTTATATAGATACCTGTTAATAAAATACATGGTTTAAGAACCACTTTCTTGTACATGTTTATTCACATCACTTAGAATATAAGAGGGGCACTTGTCTAGATTTAGTGGGTCCCAGGGCATTGGGCTGTCAGATTCCTTTTAGCTCTAACCTAATTATGCTCATGTAAATGACATGATTAGATTTTCTGGCCATTTCATTATTTTTTTCAAATTATTTTTACTTTACTTTTTCTCTCAAAAACTGGGTGTAATTTTTTGCACAGTAGAACAAAAACATCTTAAGATATACAAATATAAATAAAATTTGGTGCGCATGTTCGTATGCACATGTAGATAACCTGATTACAGATTTTTGGTATTACAGTTTACTGTTTCAAATTTTTTCCTACATTTTATTATCACTTTTGGTCAGGGACTTTTTGTCTGCAGTTTTGCTTGTACAAATGCAAATATAACTAGGCACATTATTGACTACTGCATTTGAGGCACATTTCCTTCCAAGAATGTCCTAGTTGTAGGAGAATCAATAAGATACACTGTATCACACCACAAGAGACCAATCAATATTTCCCATTAGGTCCACTATTAGAGGTCTGAACACATTTCCCGTGTACATGCTGGGAACCAGTCTAACTTTGATGAGAAATAATTATCAGACTGGTTTGACCTTGTTTGTAATTGATAAACATGTGATATTTACCTCCTGTGTTTCACAGGGATGAATGACAGACATGGATGAATAATAATGGGTTTTTTCATGTAAAATTGTTACTGTTGAAGTACAATCAAATAAAGAATATCCTCTAAATTAGTATATCTCGCCATAGATTGGTTAATTGAAAGATTGATTGATTCAGCCTATTTTCAGATAATTCAGAATAATGAATATGTAGGTTGTGATTGAGAATAATGAATTTTTTTTTGTTTTGTTCAGATGCTGCCCTGCCCAGTTACAATAAGAAGAATATTTATAATAATAAAAATTATTTGTCTAAAGAAGGTAGTTTAATACAGATTTATTTAGTCTTCTGTGAGACACTCAACAACTTTTTAGTGATCTGCATGTACGTACAGAGAAATCCATTGCCAGGCAGCCAAGGATAACTAATTTAAGCTTTGAACAAGGAAGTCTTTCACAGTTACAGTCTGGTGGGCAACTAGATTTAGATCATTGTTTATAATGATTTTTTCATAACAATGATGAAAATTTAATTTGTATGGATAAATCTACAGATATAGATCTGTATGGAGAAATCTATATATTGGCTGATTGGCAAGTCCAGCTGCAAACAACTTAGACCTAGATGTGCCAGCCCTTGTTGTCCTACTGATTACTTCTGACAAAATATGTAGACCCAGATCTCTTGGTGCATTATGTGACAGTGTGTGCAGTTTGCGGTTGGACTCGACTTGTAAGCCAGTATATACACTAAATATGTGCTATTTTCTTTGCATAATCAATCATGCCATCACCCTGTGGTTTATAGATGTGGGCAGATTTTATTTTGTGTGGGTTTGCATTTGCATAATATGAAACATTATCCTATTGAAGCCATTATACTGACATGGAAAGATGCCAAATGAGAAGTTCACTGTAACATGTATATATATATATATATATATATATATATATATATATATATATATATATATATATATATATATATATATATATCTATATATATATATATATATATATCTATATATATATATATCTATATATATATCTATATATATATATATATATATATATATATATATATATATATATATATATATATATATATATATATATATATAGAGTGTCTCAAAATTAAAATTACCCAAGGAAGAGATGCAAGGATCAAATCTTTACTCAGAATAATCTCATTTGCTTTAGCCACCATTACTCAGTCATAATTCTATACTGATATCAAATGAAGATAAAAGGCACTTACTCTGCACAAAATATGATCAAGTCTTTTTTTTAAAGTATGAGAGATGGTTAATTTAACTTACAAAAATAGGTTCACTGTGTTGCATGATAAATTCATGTGCAGTATAATAGGGAAAAATGTCCAATGGATGCAGTGAAGTTAATGTATAAATTAAAAAAGCAGCCATCTTGAAAAACTTGTAGTGTCCTATCAACATGAATATACAATGAAAGACTTCTTATGATGCCAGGTTGGTCCTGAATGAAGGACTTGTAATGTCTGGTTGGTCCTAAATGAAAACGATGTCAATTAGATTTCTAATTTGTCCGCCATAGCAGCTAATTTAAAATCTGAAGAATATCAGAGTTGTCTCATCTTGAATTCCAGGAAATTCTTTTCAGTCAGTTCCTTTCAGGGACTCTCTTTCATTTTAAATGATTTTATTAAGTTTTTTTTAAACAGGTCATGCTGTTTTATTTAGTTGACTGGCAATATTACTTCATTATTCAATCAAATCTTATTGAACTTATTTTTTAAACCAGTCTGACAGCCTGAAGTTTCTTATTGTTTAAAAGCATGGTGTGTCTAGAAGGCAGAAAAAAGTGGATTCTGGTCTAATACCATGAAACAAATGTTAAAAGCTTCAAACCACTGTTTATAAAAATGCTAGGATTTCTTCAGATTTCTCTAGCTATTTGATATGTTTTCAAAGGGATATTTGTAAAATAAAATTCAGTCTTCCTCTTTGTGAGTGTATGTGTGTGTATGTTTGGATTTTTAAAGTAGCTTTAACAAGTTTTCAGTCATATTGCTACAGTGTCTGCAGTGTGGCAGTTTATAGTGGTCTAGCACTGGGACATCATGCCACAAACATGTAGCATGATGTCCCATCCAGTCACATTTTCCTGACACCAGGCCTACCAGTTCTAACACTAACCTCTTAATGCTGAGCGCCCGGTAAGGCAGCTGTAGGTACCATTTTTATAAGTCTCTGATATGACTTTTCTTGTGTTCGAACCCACGATCTCCTGCATCTGGGGTGGATGCTCTAACCACTTAGGCAACCAGAGCAGTCTACACTGTCTTTCAAGGCACACAGAAGCAGGTCAGAGTTCTAGAAATCCAAAATGTGTTTCATGTGACATGCAGCCATCCATATTTGTATATGCTGATCAACTTGAGTCAGTGAATATACATGTACACTCCAAGGATGAGATACATAAGAGTAATGAATATAGAGTAATTGCAGTTTTATGTGAAATGACTCCCATGTACCAAACTGCATTTAAAAAGTATTGTGCAGAACTTCTACCCCTTCACCCAGGTCATATACTTAAGTTTCATGTCTCAATCTTGAACAGTGTAAGCGGAGTTACCCCAGATGCAAATATGCACAGGTTGGCAATTCAACAGTATCCAGATCTTTTTGTCTAAAATGTATGGGATTAACTATGCTAATTATAACTGTCAGCACCTGTCAGATCTCCATGCATGTTAATCTGGAAATCATATTTTCTATCCAATTTTGATTCAACTTTGAGTAAGTTCTTATATCGGCAAGATTTTGGACAATGTTGCCATTTTGACCACAAGGGAGCTCCACACATGTAAATGAGGTAATTTCACTTCAGATTTTGTTACCACTCTGAAGGTCATGTTTTGTTTCTGATTTTACATGAGTTTGATAATGCACAGGGTCCAAGCATATTAACCAAGGCAATTTTGCATGTGATTAACTTCATTTGTAACTACTCTAGAGAGAATATTTAGATCTAAATTTTATCAGACTTGGTAATCATGAGTGAAATTCATGCTTATTTTGTGACCTTGCATTTAACTGGCTGCATTGTCAACACTAGGAAATATGCTTATGATCATATTTTGAGTTTGATTGTGAGCAATATCTATGACTATTAATGGGTAATCTTGTTTGTATCTTTATTGGCAAATCTACTTACCATGCTGGAGACCGAATTCCATTTGGATTTTGCTTCCCCTTGGTATATAAGCTTGTACTATCATCGTTGTAAACAGGTTCTGTTATAAGTAAGATATGCACATCTCAATGAGACACTTTGTATATGACTGGCTGAATTGGTTACCACCCTAGATATAGAGACTATCTTTCTCTTCCAGTTTCTGTCAGACTTGGTAATTAGGATTATGTCCTCATCAGACTTGGTAATTAGGATTATGTCCTCGTCAGACTTGGTAATTAGGATTATGTCCTCGTCAGACTTGGTAATTAGGATTATGTCATCATCAGACTTGGTAATTAGGGTTATGTCCTTGTCAGACTTGGTAATTAGGATTATGTCCTCGTCAGACTTGGTAATTAGGATTATGTCCTCGTCAGACTTGGTAATTAGGCTTATGTCCTCAAGATGACTTCAATTATGAGCTAGAGACTATGCATATTGACTATGATTTCATCTTAATAAAGAAGATGTAGCTAAATTGATCAAATCAACACGCTATAAAGTTTATGAGATATTACATAGGTTTTAATTTAGGTTTTGGTTTTACAATAAATTAAAACCTGTCTTGAAAGACCACTGCTATGAGAGACTATCTATCTTAAGAGACTAGTCTCAATGCACTGGTTTATTTATATGATGATATGACCTGTCATGAGAGACCATTATTTTTTTGCATAATGTACAGTCTCTCAAGACAGGTAATCTTCACTGTTAGTGAAAAGGTGAATTATTAACTTTTAAGTACAGTAAGCAAGGTGAATGATATCAGGTCCTCTTGGGCCTCTAGTTAATGGATTGCTGTGATACTTAATGCGCATCATCAGAATATATGCATGTTGACCATTCATTTTGCTAAAATTGTTTTCAGAAGAGTTGTGGACTTCTTATGCCATACCTTAGTGAAAATGTAACTGAACATTCAAGGCAGTTTCAGTGAAATTTTTGTGAGATCTTACTAAAATTTCACTCAAAGTTTGCTGAGATTTCCTTGAAATTTTTGACTAAAACATTCAATAAAATCTTTGGTGAGATCTCACTAAAATTTCATTGACATTTTGTTGAGATTTCATAAAAATGTTGACCAATGATTTCACTAAATTTTGGTGAGTTTTTGCCAAAATTTCACTTAATGTTTGATCAAAAGTTTCACTGAAATTTCATTCAACTACCATTGAAGTTTGAGGTAGTGAAATGTCAGAGTTACAGTGGACTATTTTACTGAAATTTCAGTAATTTTTCACTGACATTTCAATTAGAGTTTCAAATCTTATGTTACATGTTTAGGCTTGAATAAAGAGTAACACAAGAAAGAGTGAAAACAACTAGCTTTGAAAAACAAAATCATTTATTTCCCTGGAAAAATTATTTAAATATGAAAATCCAAAAATAATCCAAGAATAATCCACGAATAAAATGTTAGGAGTCCTAATAATAAAAGACGATGATGTATGCTGTAATCTTTAGTGTTGAAGTCTACAGTTACTTGTAGAAACAAGAAATATCATTCCGGTTTTGGAAATCTGAATAAATTTTTTATAAGAGCTGTCTTTATTTAAAAATTTTCACATGAGCACATGTATTTTCAAGGAAAAAAGAATTAATCCTTTTTGAATCCAAGTAATTTGAAATAACTCCAAACAGCACAACATACAACTTTCAGTGTAAGAGCCCAACTACTACTGAGAATATCTCGCCAAAACAAAGGTTATATTGTATTCTGAAATGCAAAAAGGGGGTCATGTGATCGTGTTCCAGAACCTCATCAAAATTATGTACTTGTTAAAGATCACATACACCCAGTGTGGCCCTGATAAAAACAATCATTTTACTCAAAGAAAAAAACTAAATTGTTTACATTGTAGTCCAATCATGACCTCGACTACAACCAATCATTTTAAAATAAAAATAGAACTTTTTTATGTGGTTGCTACTAATTTTTAATCAAGGTCAGGAACTAGATCAACACCTGGTGTTTACAAAACGAACAGTCATGGTCAAACTATTTTCTGGAAGAAGTATCATCTCCAGTGAATAAATTTACATTACAATAGCATGTAATGAAAAATAAATAAAATTTAAAACTGACAAACAATTAAATTGAAATAAATATATATTAAATCCGATATAATTAAATCGAATATACATAACACAAATGAAATAATGGATACCAATTATATTGAACTTTATTAGCTACATTAATATTTCAGTATAAGTGACACAAAATTATACTCCTGTTATAACATACCTTGTATATAGAAATTATAGAATGGACTTTTGAATCTACAAACTGTTGATGTTGTGATTGCTTGAAGTTGAATGAGCCCTCAATCCATAAGCAGCCATGGCGAACATTTATTATGATGTAATTGCACTGATTTTCCTCAGAATTCTTATGCAACTAGAAGATTTTGCTGAAATTAACTAAACCTTACATCATTCATGTCATTGAATGATGTTTCTGCATGATTGTAGACCATGAAAAGAACTCTGCAAAGTTATGACCATCTTTGAGAAACATGGCAACCATATCATCACTTTCCCACCAGTGATTTATATGATATCCCTCCTTAAATCTGGAAGGGAATCAGTTTGCAAGTGTGTAACTTCCAAATCTGTTTCAGTTCCTTCTCATTTAATCTGTTGTACACTACAGTAGAGTTGCTGATAGTGCAATTCTTCATGGCAGATATTGCAAAATGCTAGTCCTGGTGTTCAGTTTTCTCTCAGATTGTCTTATTATGGTCCCATCAACTTTGCTTTTAATCCATTCTCATGTCCACCCATTTTTCAAACCCTTATTCAAACTTTTTGCGTCATTGTCATGCTTGATACGCAGTTAGTGTTATAATGTAGAGAAAATACTTTTGTATTGGCACTGCTAAAGGAATTTCTCTTACATTTGCACATTAAGAGCACTGATGTCGGTTTTACATTTAGGTGACCAAAAATATATATTAAAAAAGCTAATAGAAAAGGAAACATAAGACAATATAGAAAGAATCATTGAAGCACTGTTGCTCAGTGATATTTTTTCAATGAAATTTCAGTGAAATCTCAGTCACAAAATCTCAATGATATTTTAAGAAATTTTGGGGAAATGAGGATATTTCAGTGAAATTTCACTGAGATTTCACAGAAATTTTAGTTGCATTTTTACTCGTCTACATGGGGTAGGTTGGCATGAGGGGGAAGTATATTGACCTGAGCAAATTGTTGGTAAGTCCTGTTTACCTGAGCAAATGTTTTACAATTCTACTAGTTGCTGTTTTACATTTGATGCTAAAAATTGACTATTTAGAGGAGTTTGGACAAATATGCATCTAATGGACTGTACCCAACATCAAGTTGGCTTGATTTTCACACTATCCAAAATTGACATCATTGACAAAAAAGGAGAGCCAAATTGAAAGTAGCAAGACACCTGTTTTTTATTTGTCTTTTATTATTAAATAGGATAGGATAGAGATCAGCAGCACAGTCATGTGTGTTTAATGTAATAACTAAAATTATCCATCGTTATCCTCACATGCTTTCATGTATATTATCCACAGCCTATTGGCAAATACTGTAGACCAACATCAGTCATTATTTGATACACTGTTGGATTTTGATCTACACTTTTCACTGTGCTTTACACATGTATAATATTTGCATTTCTGTGTTACAGGTGCAGTAGAAGCCTGTCTGCTTCATGGACTGCGGAAGCGTGCACTTGGGTTGTTCAAATTCAGCACTACAACAGCTCTGTTACAGAAGGTTTCCAAAAGCTTTGATCCAGCAGCTCAGGTCATCAGGATTGTTGCAGAGATTGAAGCCAGTAATGAGACCTACAGGTATGTTCAGTTTACACCAGTACTCCACTTAAATGGACCCTAATTGAAAATTCATTAAGCATTTTGGGTTGCACATTGCAATAACTTTTTTGTTATACCCTGAGTTGTCAGCCTGATATCTGTTTTGATTAATATCAAAACCCAGCTGTTTGCTCAAAAAGCTGAATAGATGTTTTGATGACTTTGAGTGAAGTAATTTTTAAAAGAGCAAGAAATAATGTACATCAACCATGGCACATCTCAAAAGTAGGTTCTGTGACCCATATTTCATGCTTTACTGACTCTGGTTATATTTTGTGTTTTAAGATACATGATTCTGTGCATCTCCATTAATACCACACCCTTAAAACAAAAAAAGATTGATCTGACCTAAATTTCCTTTTGTTGGCAGAGGTTAAGTTTCTACATTTAAGCTCGTTTTTATTTGCACACTATATATTTTTGTGTTATACCTAGAATCATGGAACTTGTGTGAGGGATGCATATTAATGAGTACTATACTCTCATTGCAAAATTAGGTCACTGACACATTTCCTGGTTTTGTGACTTGGGTTCAGTCTCAAGCACTGTTAACAGCAGAATAATCAAACTAGGTGATTGTATGCATTTTATTTAGTACCATATTTTTAAAACAACATTCTCACATGCATTTAACATTTTACTGGCATTTGGCTCATCACAAGTTTTTTTCTTACCTTACATGATTATTAAAAAGAAATGGTATAAACTTGTTTGAAAAGTAATATTTAATTTTCTGTTTTCTGTTTTCTTGTTGTTTCTGCCTAATTTAGATTTGTGTATAATTTGATCGAACGATGACAAGAATTTAGCATTTGCGAGTTGCTGTAACATTACCTGTACCTTTTGACTTGATTATTCTTTGTTTATGTATTATTGCATTGGACATTTTATATCAGTGCACCGGTAATTATGAATTTACTATGTTTTGAAATTGTAAACAACTTACTCATTAAAATGTAATCCTAGTATGACAACACAATGAACAAAAACAATACGGTTCAATGCTAATACCATAAAAGCTGAGTTGTAGTTTGCTTTGATGTAAGCGACCTTACACCATACCTGTCGACTTTCACGCTGGGAGGAAAAAAACCTCCCGATTTTGGGGGTCACTTCACGCCTACTTCCCAATTTCATATCTTCTGATTTTTGCAGAGTACTCCCGATTATTACATTATGTCTTCGATTTTCATTTCTTCTAAGCAAGAAAAGTCCTACATGTTTTGTTTTATCATCTGTGAATTATTGTTGTGACGAAATAATTACTTTACAAGATAGAATTCGCTTCTTCACAGAATAGAATATTAAGTTTAAACATTATTCACTTAAATTAATGATTTATTTACTTCTACAAGAAAACAAAAATATATTTAAAAAAAAACAGAACAAAGAAGTTAACCACAACAATAAAATTGTCTACAAAAGAAACTTACACAAGTGAACACCTGGCATTTTTATACCATATATACCAATGATAATTACCATCGTGAAATTAAAAGAAGGAATGAAAATACATACCAAGCAGCAAATGTGTCCTTAAAAAACTAACTGAGAATACATGTTTTATAGTAAACAGTACTAAATGCTTTACAAGTTCACAATAAGGGAATAAGGTAGGATATACAACAAGGGAAAAAAACATACCATGAGACTGCCTAATATTTAGTACCTTTAGTTCAACAAAATTGGGAATCCTTTATTTGCCAATCAGTTGATGGTGCTTGCCTAACACACAAGAGTATAGAACGTGGTTTCTTTGAATTACGGCAGAGGGCCAATCCTTTTCACAAAATAGTTGCATTGATAAAGATTAGCTTTTAATTAATCGTGCTGGCTTTCTTGCTTATTTAAGACTAATCTATAGCTATTGTGCAGTTTGACCACAGCTGACCAGAATATGAAAATAGGGAAAATAGGGCAGGTCACATGGAAAAATGGAGTCTTTTTGCAAATTTCACACAAATTGGACTAGGAAGATCGATCAATATTTAGTGAAAACAAGGCTTTAAAATGCCTTGAAAAACATCCAATTTTAGATCCCAATCTCTATTTTCTTTTATTCAGTCTCCCTACTTGGCTTTTGAAAAGTTCATAGGTATGCCTTTGACCCATTTTACAAAACTATGGTAATCGTGCTGATATTAAGGAATAAAAGGCAATTACACATCAATGTACTTGACATAGTTACCGGTCAAAATTCCCACTTATCACAAGCTAGTTTCAGGGTTTTGATGATTAACTGGCCTGTACATCTGTTGCAAAACGAAAGAAATTTGCTAACTATCAACATAGGAGATGCCGAAACATCAAGCTTTCCATTATGTGGAAAGTTATGATGTTTGTTCAGCTAAAACACAAAATTAAAATTGATTGATGATGATCTTAGTTGAACTATATGAGAATTTTAGCCTTTATTATTACCACACTTAATGAACATGTAAATTATGATGGTTTGTACAATAAAACATGCGTGCCTTTTTAAAAATATTATTGTAGGATCACTTATATCATTGAAAATGAGTAACTGTGAGCATGTGATTCAACGTAAATGAAACAGCTATTAAGGACTAGCTGAAATTTTATCTGGAAGAATGCAATTTGGTTGAAACAATGAATAAAGCAAAATCTGCCTCTAATGTGCATGGGAATAAGTAAGGATTGAAGTGATGCTATACACGCTTTGCACTGTGTAAGTACTGTAAATTATAGTTCAGCATGGTCTCCCTGGTTAACTCAACTGGCCCACGAATTATGAAGTCTGTTTTTACCTTCATGTTGGAGAAATCAGAAATTATGCATATGCAAAGTAATAAGAAGATCAATCACAGTACTATTAAGCAGTTTGATAATTGTTGGGTCACCGAACGTTATTCTTTTTTTTTACATGCCTATGTCTTAGGACACGGAAGAAAATATTGTTTCATGTCCCAAGATTTAGAGCCATTACAGTAGTCAACAAAAAGACCTAAAAGTTGTCAAGTTCAGACATTGGCCCATGGATAAACCGACCCCACTTCTACCAGGCCTTTATTTGTTTCCAAAATTATTCAGCTTATACACGAGTTTATACGGTATAATGTCAAAGATGGGACATGAGCCTTATTGTAAGTTCCAATGTCAGATTGTTGGCCAACGTAACAACTAGGATCAGTTAGATCTTTGGGGTTCATTTTGTTGTGAAAAATTAAATTTGTGATTGAAACTTTAATGGGGGATTCAGGGTAGAGGGGTTTTAAGCTAGGAAATTAATTCTTTTAAATGCTTGTTCATGCACTTTTGATCTTAGGGTCAAGGTCAGTTTTTCATCAGGGTTTCAGCAGAGTTTTTCATTGCTTGTATGTCTTAAATCACTTAATGGATTCTACTCATACTTGGGATGAATAATTATAAAGCAAAGACAACTCATTCTGCAACACATTCTTTGCCCTTTAGACCAAGAGGTCAAGGTCAGAGTTGTAGAAGATTTGCATTAAGGTTTTGATGCTGGTTTTTTATTTGCATTTATTTCCTAAATCCATTGATCAATTTTGTTCATGCTTTGAATGAACTGTAATGAAGGAAAGGCTATTCATTCAGAAATCCTTTTGTTTGCCCATTTTTTGACCTCAGGATCAAGGTCAGTCATAGTATATTGGAATTAAGGTTTTGATAAACGTTCTTCATTTGCTTACTTCTATATCCCCAGATGGGGTTATACTTATACTTAAGATGAATCATTGTAAAACTAGTCTATGAAAATTTTCTACACACTTTCCCAACCTTTTAACCATAAAGTTAATATTTAACAGTGACTCTAGCCTTCGTAATTTATCAGGACTTTTCATTTCTAAATTGCTATATTTACTGATGCACTCCAAAAAGATCTTGTGTCACATATAAAAGTTGTTTACTGCTCTGAGTTTCCACTGAATGTTCATATACAGACAGCAGTTTACAGTATCCTTTTATGGGCTGTTACTTTATCAACATAGATGCAAGCATGCCAGAATTCTGTCATTGTATTAGTCTCTTTATATTAACAATGAAGTGAGATCACATAGCAAGACATCAATTTTGTAAATTTATTGAACTGTTGACAATGAAAAATAATTAGTGGGACCTATGATGAGATGTTCTTACATGGAAATGAAAATAGACAGCAGGATTGTGGGTGGTCCAGAGTGTCTGAGTGGTCTAAAGCGCTCGCTGTTCTGGATTACTGCCATCTCACCTCTGTCTGCATGGGTTAGAGTCCAAGGCTCAGCTAGCATGGGTACATGGGAAAGCCTGCCAATAGCTTCTTGTGGGTCAGTGGTTCTTCCCTGGGTTTTCCAGGGTTCTTCCTCCACCAGTTATACTGGCCGCCATGTATAGCCTATCTTGTGCTGAAAATGGCATTAAACCCTAGAACAACAACAACAGCAGAATTGTGACTTGGCTAATTATGGTTGGTATAGAAGTGAAATTGGCAGGAAGTTGCAGTGTTAACTGAACAGGGAATCAAGGATGCTAGAAATAGCCATTATATGTCTTGCAGGAGAGTGATGTGTGATTTAGATTTTTAATGTAGCTTTAACAATTTTCCAGTCATATCACTATGAAATCTGCAATGTTGCAGTTTAAAGTGATGTCTAGCACTGGGGCATCATGCCACAGAGATGTAGCATGATGTCCCACCTAGTCACATTATCCTGACACCAGGCCGACTAGTCCTAACACTAACCTATTAATGCTGAGTGCCTAGCGAGGCAGCTATTAGTACCATTATTAGAAGTCTTTGATATGACTCAGCTGGGGTTCTCTTACAAGAGAAGTCAGAACTGATGACGATAAACCATCAGTAAGAAGTAATGATGGAAAACTAAGACATAATATGGACAGTACTTAGCAAACTAATGATAAATGTCATCTGAATGAACAGCAGGGTTGATCAGATATTTTTTTCAACCACTTGCCCAGAAAATTCACTTGTCCCACTTCATTTTCACTTGTCCCAATCTTTCAAAAACTCTTGCCTAGGTTAGACAAGTTTAATTCATGTTAAAAATAAAAGAATATACAACATAGCATCATTACTTCCATTAGCAGGAATGAACAAGATCATTGACAGAACAAAGTCTCGTACCCCCGAGTCTGTTCTTATAATTAGCACAAAGATTAAGACTGTACTTCTCCTTGAGTATACACAGCAGTATTCAGACTGCTCCGGTGGCTTAGTGGTTAGAGTGTCTGCCTTGGAAGTGAGAGGTCGTGGGTTCGAACCCTGGCAGTGTCATACCAAAGACTTACAAAAATGGTACTAACAGCTGCCCCGCTTGACGCTCAGCATTAAGAGGTTAGTGTTAGGACTGGTCAGCCTGTTGTCAGGATAATGTGACTGGGTGGGACATCATGCTACATGTCTTCGGCATGATGCCCCTGTGCTAGACATCACTAAACTGCCACACTGCAGACATCGTAGCAATATGACTGAAAAACTTTTAAAGCTACATTAAAAATCCTAATCACACACACACACGCACACATATACACCAGTGTTCCTTGTCAAGAAATATTGGGCTTGTGTGTAGACTGTTTGAAAGAGAACTCATATTTTTATTTAATTTTCATTTCATTCTCATCTAGTTTTCAGATTGCCTTTCCTAGTGGAGTCATCATGCACATGCTGGCAGTGTCATGCCTAACCAGTGTTGCTCTATGAGGTTAAAAACTCTGATGAGATGGGGCTTGATTAAATCATGAATTTGTCAGTTCCATAGACACATACACTGGCTGGTATTCAAACTTGTGCGAGTTTGGAATATTGTTTGCAATAACTGCAAAACATCTTTCCTTCAGAGTGAATGATTCAAGCCATAGATAATTATCAACCCAAGCTGACTGAACATTTCTTTGACTTTTAGTTGTGTCATAGTTGACATTTTTTGCTGCCATGTGTGAGGGAGTCTAGGTTATGTCTGTTTAGAGAATAGTTACCTCATACTCAGTTGCCGCCTTATGTTGCATTTCCAACCTTCAAGTGAAATTTCCTTCTCTTAATTTTCCTTGTGAAGATAGTTCACTAAACTCGTTTTTTTACATTTAAATCATCTTATTTGACAGCTACTTTTTACTAAAGTGAAAATTACATTTCATTGTTTCATTGCTTTGCATTATCACAGATTGTTATCATTGTAATAAGTTAAAAAATTAAAGACTCATTACTGTCATTTAATCTTTTCATGGAAGAAACAGACACTTGTTAATAAAGTGTTTTTCATTGACTGGGTGGATATGGTCATGAGAATCATAAACACACCAGAACAGGATCATTAAAGGCACTGCTATAATCGTACCAGATTTCTTTTCTTGAAGTGTTTTAATTGGATGATAAATACTTAGCCCAATATACTGTCATGAAGTAATAGCAATCATGCAAATGCAACAGTTATCACTAACCACTTACTCTAATATCACAGGTGTGAATGAATAAATTGAGTTTCATTAAAACGTTCAGTAAATTGTTTTTCCTGTTAATAACTGCTAAAGATAGTGTACTTTTAGACTAATTCAGGCTTCCTTTTTGAGAACATGGAAGCAGCGATTTTGGTAAGCTGTGTGCTTAGATTATGAACAGATTCCACAAGCACAGTATCCAAAGACATTTCAGCTACAGTACATGAAAATAACATAGAGGCATGCCAACATTCTGTCCATTGTGCATGTTGCAAAAATGCAGACAGCTTCACCTTACTCTCACCTGTCAGAAGTTTATAATATTTGTAGAGTGCACCCTTAGATGAATTAAACTTTACAAACTTGACATGAAATTAAAAGAGCAAAAACCCATACAGACAGTTATTGAATGTCTAACTAAAGATAAAGATTACAGAACCAATCAAGCATTTGTAGTCTGTGTAGTTATATATATATATATATATATATATATATATATATATATATATATATATATATATATATATATATAGTCTTTAATTAGTATATGGATCTAAGCTTGTCTTTTTATTTTGAAATAGAAATAAAGCGCAATGTTTGTTTGGCCTCACTATATACACATGATGTAACACAGCAAACAAAGTGATTTTGATGACCTTGATGAATGTTTTCATGGGCAAATATCACCTTTTATGTCCTGCAGCTGAATACATAGTAAGACAAGATCTTGTAAACGTAACTTGCTTGCAGTTTTTGTGGATCACTATAAAACTTTATACATATTACAGTCAACCACTCTGGTGGCCTAGTGGTTAGAGCATCTGTCTCAAATGTGGGAGGTCGCAGGTTTAGACCCTGACTGAGTCGTACCAAAGACATAAAAATGGCACTGACAGCTGTCTCACTAGGTGCTCAGCATTAAGAGGTTAGTGTTAGGACTGGTCGGCCTGGTATCGGGATGATGTGACTGGGTGGGACGTCATGCTACATGTCTGCAACATGATGCCTCAGTGCTAAACATCACTATAAACTGCCACACTGCAGACATCGTAGCGATATGACTGAAAACTTGTTAAAGCTACATTAAAAATCCAAATTACACACACACATGTGATGACAAATCTTAGTGTTCATGTCATTATTTTTAGAAGTAATGCCATTGTCTGCATACAGCTAGATGGAGTATATAATACAAAAATTGTGAATTCAGTTACTAATGCAGATTTTAGCCAATTATATTTAGTACATAGCATTGCTTATCACCAAAAATGTTACAGTTGTACTTTTAACTAATTATTTTACTGTATTTTCAAAAGAGTTGTATACCTTATTTGAGAGCTCTCCATCATGAGATGGGGTGAGTTGCACTTGAGTCAGGGGTATATTTAAGTGAGCAGATTGCTCACCATTCATATAGTTTAGTTTTATCTTTTGTTTTGTATATTTGATAAAGAATTTAAAATCTTCACCATTGACCTTTTATCTTGCAAACAATATTACCACCATTTATTTGGAAGTACTTTCCATCCTATATATATATATATATGTATATATATATGTGTGTATATATATATATATATATATATATATATATATATATATATATATATATATATATATATATATCTGCATCCTAGCTGGGCTAGTAGGTCAAAATTGGAATTATCTCCCCCTATATTAGTCATGACTGTCACAATAGTGCTGTGTAAATGATTCATGCATTTTTCATTTTGTTGTGGCTTTTTCATTCCTTGTTTTAATTTTGATTAATTCTGTTAAAATTGTAAATAATATCTCCTTTTTTTTTACATCTGCTTTCAGAGAGGTAGACTTACACCATCTCATATTACATGGAACAAAGGGGGTAGACTTACACCATCTCATATTACATGGAACAAAGGGGGTAGATTTACACCATCTCATATTACTTGGAACAAAGGGGGTAGATTTACACTTTCTAATATTACATGGAAAAAAGGGGTTAGACTTACACCGTCTAATATTACATGGAACAAAGGGGGTAGACTTACACCATCTAATATTACATGGAAGAAAGGGGGTAGACTTACACCGTCTAATATTACATGGAAGAAAGGGGGTAGACTTACACCGTCTAATATTACATGGAAGAAAGGGGGTAGACTTACACCGTCTAATATTACATGGAAGAAAGGGGGTAGACTTACACCATCTAATATTACATGGAAGAAAGGGGGTAGACTTACACCATCTAATATTACATGGAAGAAACGGGGTAGACTTACACCATCTAATATTACTTGGAAGAAAGGGGGTAGACTTTACCATCTAATATTACATGGAAGAAAGGGGGTAGACTTACACCATCTAATATTACATGGAAGAAAGGGGGTAGACTTACACCATCTAATATTACATGGAAGAAAGGGGGTAGACTTACACCATCTAATATTACTTGGAAGAAAGGGGGTAGACTTACACCATCTAATATCACATGGAAGAAAGGGGGTAGACTTTACCATCTAATATTACATGGAAGAAAGGGGGTAGACTTACACCGTCTAATATTACATGGAACAAAGGGGGTAGACTTACACCATCTCATATTACATGGAAGAAAGGGTGTAGACTTACACCGCCTAATATTACTTGGAACAAAGGGTGTAGACTTACACCGCCTAATATTACATGGAACAAAGGGTGTAGACTTACACCGCCTAATATTACATGGAAGAAAGGGGGTAGACTTACACCGTCTAATATTACATGGAACAAAGGGGGTAGACTTACACCGTCTAATATTACTTGGAACAAAGGGGTTAGACTTACACCGTCTAATATGACATAGAAGAAAAGGGGTAGACTTACACCGTCTAATATTACATGGAAGAAAGGGGGTAGACTTACACCGTCTAATATTACCTGAAAACAGAGCTGTTGATATTTTAGTTTTATTTTGTATTTCACTTTTCACCTGTAGAAGCACTTAAATTCAGATTGTGAAAATTTTGATATTTGTGTATTTCTAATGATGTTCTAGTAATCAGCTTAAACTCCCCATCTCAATAAGTGGTTCATTCAAAAAGCCTTTTATAACAACACTTAATTGTTTCACATGTTTTGGGCATTTTGAATGGTGAGCAGTATTTTAACCGAGAGATGTGTCAAGTTTATCTCGCATGTGTTGCGGTTATCATGGCAAAGTGTTTCAAACCACATAAAAGCTGAATGCATACTGAATTATACTGGTGGAGAATTCATTGGGGTGTGCTTGACTACTCAGCTTCGAAGCATCATGTACAAAAATATGTGTTTGTATAAAATGGTTAATATATGGATTCATGCATTTATAGATGTAATGGCATGTCAGCACCGTACTTGACAGAAGATAAAGCCTTCAGAATAAACATAAACATGAAGTACTACAAGATGATAAACAAAATGTGAAGATGTTGAAAATCTATAAAACTGTACAATGTATAAAAAGAATGTGTAAATGTTGAAATTCAGTAAAATTATATAAAGTAGAAGAAAAAAGTATAAATGTTAAAATTATGTGAAAGTCACAACGTATAACATAAAGGTATAAATATTTAAATTCTGTAAAAGTATATAAAATATAAGCTAAAGGTTTAAATGTGTGTTTGTGTATGTGTGTGTGTTTGTGTGTATGTGTGTGTGTTTGTGTATGTGTGTGTGAGTTTGTGTGTATGTGTGTGTGCTTTAGATTTGTTAACATAGCTTTAACAATTTTTCAGTTTCAAATGATTTAACTCTAGAATAATCTCAAATGACTTTGGGGAAAAATGGATTATTCAGTTCAGTTACAATTATGGCCAATGCATCCTTATGTTAAGAACATTATCCTTTTTAAATAGGATTTCAAAATGATTCACATATTTACAACTTTGAAAGACAGTTAAAAAGTGAAAATCGTATTGTTAATCAGTAAAAAGGCACAGTGAGTAATGTCAAGTTATGTTTGTCAATTAAATGTCTTGTCTTCAGTTAGAGCACATGTTAAAACATTCTGATTTATGACCCAACAACATCGTACCACATGCAGGATACTTTTAGCATTAAGCTCATAATAACAACAATAATTTCTTTTTACATCCTTGTATGTATTTCATTTGAAAAACAGTGATGTTCCAAACAAGCACAGTGGTTTGCAAAAATTTCTAATCTATCTAAAAAGTAAGCTCTGTGGACTACATCAGATCACAAAAGATTAGCACTGACATGTCGTACATGTTCCTGCATGATTGGTGTAGTTTTGTTTACAGAGATAATGTTGCTGATGTGTTGGAGTGGCATTAGTGCTAAAGAAAATTTTGTCAGTCCCATGTACTGTTATGTTCCCAAGTGCATTTTATTCATTTAATTGGCACGGACCAATTACAATTATAACGAGACATTAAACATGACTCAAAACTGTAGTTGCTAGTTCGTATTTTTCCTTGTTAGAATTAGTAATTTGCCAGTTGAAAAAATAATAAAGTTTCTAGCTGGTGATATTTTGTACTCAGATTTCAGTGTTATTGGACTATGCTAGTGTACATTTGAAATTTGCTAGTGTACATTTGAAATATGCTAGTGTACATTTGAAATATGCTAGTGTACATTGAAATTTGCTAGTGTACATTTGAAATATGCTAGTGTACATTGAAATATGCTAGTTTACATTGAAATTTGCTAGTGTACATTGAAATATGCTAGTGCACATTGAAATATGCTAGTGTACATTGGACTGTAATAGTGTACATTGGACTGTAATAGTGTACATTGAACTATAGTAGTGTACATTGAAATTTGCTAGTGTACATTGAACTATAGTAGTGTACATTGAACTATAGTAGTGTACATTGAATGCACCAGCAGATCATGGTCTAAATTATTTATCTGAAATCTTTATGGCCACGAGTGACCTGTGTCATACACAGTCATATGCATTCAGTGCACAATACA
Source organism: Sinohyriopsis cumingii (assembly GCA_028554795.2). Classification (NCBI taxonomy): domain Eukaryota; kingdom Metazoa; phylum Mollusca; class Bivalvia; order Unionida; family Unionidae; genus Sinohyriopsis; species Sinohyriopsis cumingii. The sequence goes on along the minus strand of JAPYKE020000198.1, from coordinate 73,116 downwards.
GTATGTACCGGTTTGTAATGTTGCTGCTGAAAGTTTACACTGCAATTTGTCAAGGCTCTGTTTTGTTTGTTAATATTCTTGTCATTGTTTCCAGACTTGTGGCATACTGCTATTAGTTTCTATGGGAACCATCCTAATTAGATCTTATTGCTTTTACAAATGTCACATTTATTTCACTTCCATGCAGAGACTTTTGTTTTACTTATTTGTTGTAAGAATCACTTATGCCCTTAAAAGCATTTGCATATTTTTTTTATCAATGCTGACATTTTTTCTCCAAAATATTGCATCTGTTTAACTAATATGTGGTCCCTTGCAATAAAGCCCTCAAGTTTACCACAACCTTCTTATAACAAGATTGTGGGCTTCAATCCCCACTTATGCTATATTTCTAATATCACTAAATTTTTCAGGAAGTCAGTGGATGCCAGTAAAACTCAGTTGAAGCGGCCAACAACAACATACAATCCAAAGTACATCTGGATACGGGTAGCCATATTTGAAAAACAGCTTGCTAAAATTCTAGACTACCTTGTACAGAACAACAGGTATTTAGTTGAGTTCCCGCAGTTTTTTTTCTTTGAAATACCTAATGTAATAATTTGTATTAGTTTTTAGTCAGTGCTGTTCATCATACATCATCAGCACTTATCATGCTTCATTTCTCATAGTCAAGATAAAGGGCAGTGGGAATGGAAAACAAGCTGTTACAAAATTGATGCAGGTGATAGAAGAAGGTTTTGATCTTAAATCTGCTGTGGAGGAGTTGTAAAGGATTTTTCTTAGGAAACAAGTGGATGTAGTATTGCTGTGCTGTGTTGTAGTATTGCTGTGATGTGTTGTAGTATTGCTGTGCTGTCTTGTAGTATTGCTGTGATGTGTTATAGTATTGCTCTGCTGTGTTGCTTAAAGAAGAAAAAATGAATATGATCATTTGTTTCTTTTTCCAAGGTATTGATTTATTTATATAAAATGGAATTAAGCTAATTTAATAAGTTAATATAGAAGAAAAAAAACTGTTATCACATCCTGATTCCTTCATGCTGTTAAATCACAATCACAATTATCACTGTTCTTTTCCTGTAATATTAAAACACTTTAAAATAAATGAGCGATAGCAGTCGGACTTGGATCATGTTTGTGGACCATGTCTCTAGGAGGACTTATCGCCAGCAGCAGTTCATGTACACAGTTAACAGACTGTCATAGCTTTTCAATCAAAAAAAGAAATTAAAAACCAGAAATCCAACTAGAATTTTTTATTTCTACAAGGACATCAAACATTATCATGGAAGTGTTATATTTTGGCAAGGAAGAATAAAATGCAAATTAGTTTACCTGCCTAGGCAGTGTTTGACAGTAAAGATATTCATTTACCAGACATTAGCCAGGAAACTTTATTAATTATTGGCATTAGACATGAAATATCTTTACAGAGAAATAATTAATTACTTTTTAATGTCTGGATATAAGGTTAATAATGATAAGCTTATAGATTTTGGATGAGGTTGATACTACATAATATTGATCTTGCATCTAATTGGCAGAGCTAGTGAACATTTTAGAGGCCGTATTTCTAAATAAATTTAAACAAGATTTTTTTTTTTTTAAGTAACCTTTTATCAAGATCTCCTTAGAGTTCAGGTATGAGCAATATCCATGTATATTTATGTGGTGATTTTGCATTTGATTTGACGGAGCTTGTACACACTCTAGAGATCTTACGTCTGATCAGATTATGATCAAACTTGGTACGTAAGCTTGTATAATCAAAATTGAGATCAGTTATATAAACATGTGGTGCTTTTACATCTGATCAGCTGAGCATGTGAGCACTAGACACCATACTTTATCATCAAGATCTCAGATGAGTTTCATTATGAGGAAGATCCACGTGTAGTAATGAAAATACAGACTGATCATATAGTGGAAAATGAACCCACAACTTTCTTGTCATGAGTCTAACACCTGGACCACTCAGCTACTGCAGCTTCCTTGGGTGGGATTTCAATGGTTTCCAGATTAGGACTTCAGGGGAGGAGCCTCAGAATGGTCAGCAGACCCAGAAATCCATGTGACTACACATATTAATTGCCCTTATAAGTAATTGTATATATTTCAAGGGTATGGCTATGAACATTTTTTAAGTTATGAATCGTGGTCTTATCCCATGGGGAAGGAGAGATCAAAGGGAGAATGCTTGTTGTATAATGTGACTTGTTCTTTTTATGCCAAGAAAGTGATCCTATATATGGTATAGGGAAGAAGATAAATGACACCAACAGTAACATACAATGTAATAAGATTTCTTTCCCCTCTACAGTGTGTAAATTTGCATTCACAAGCTGACATAGGTCAAATAAGCAGGTGAGCAATATAACGGCCACCTGGGTCTCTTTGGTAATAGTCTGACTTGGAAAGGTTATGAGCTGTGAAAAGCTCAGACCTTATTAAGCATGTTTTGCCCTTATGTTCTCTTTGTTTAGGGTGATTCCAACAAGAAAGTATATGATCTAGACTGTCTTGTTCTAATTGGGTTTATTTGGAAAAGCTAGATTAATTTAATATTACATTAGAAATAGTATTATGTACAAAATGAAAACCATGATCTGACTGTTTTGTCTGAATTCTAATATAAGCAGCATACTTATTTCCTGATATTTAACTAAAAGTATTGTGGCACACAAAGTTTGTTGGTATTAGAGCTCTATTCAGCAAATTTAACTCAGCCAAGTCATTATTTCTGTTTTCCTGTCTGTTATCAAGCAGTTTGATTTCCAGGGTGTGACTTTACAGCAAATAATTGAATTTGAGTCAGATTTTTTATGCTGCTTGAAATCAACAAGGCTTCACATGAGATCCCTTGTCAATATTCTGTGTCATCTTCTAGTAGCATTTATTGACCCAGATTATTCATCCTGTCACACTTTGGTTTCTGCAGCTTAATTTGAGATTATTGGACTTAAATTAGATTTGTATGGTGTTTTGTATTGGCTAGATTTCAAATGAGTTAAATTGCCAGGGATCTGTGGTATGTTGGGTGGAGCTATGGCTGTCAAAATCCCACTTTTATTTCCATACAAGCAACTATTTATAATTATTAGATTCTAATTTTGTATGTACATGTACCATCAAATTTGGTGTAATGCTTTGTACTAAGGAAATCTGATACAAGTTAGATTGTTTTTGTCTTTGTCATCGTATAGAAGAGTTATGGCCTGCATTGTTTCATGCATTGTTATTTAGGTTTCTGCAACCATTATAAATCAGTTTAAGTCAGATTTGATGAGCACTTTTAAACAGGTTTCTTCATTGTAACACTTTCTATTTTGGCATCATCAATAGCACCATATTCTCATGAACTCAAGAATTTCTTGTTTTAAATTTTTTTAGAATACATGACCTAGTTTTTAACAGCCACAGGACCAGGTGAGCTTATGGTTAAGGTATGGCCTACCTTTTCCAAATGTCATCCATCCATCAACATTTTTTGTTACCACTCTGGAATTCATATTTCTGATCTGATTTCAGTCCAACTTGGGACATTGGTTTAATCATCAAAATCTTCGACAAGTTGATAATGAGTGAGATCTTGCATCTGATTGGATGACCTTGTTACCAGTTTGGAGCCTGTATTTCTGATCCAGTTTTTATTAAACTTGGAAATGTGGGCTTATATCTTCTAGATCTTGGATGATTTTGATAAAGAGCAAAATCCACATAATATTAATGATGTAATCATGCATCTGATTGGCTGAATTTGTTGTCACTCTGGAAGTTTTATACTGTATTGGCTCTGATTCTGATCATACTTAGAATATTTGCTTATATCATAAGGATCTTTGGACACCTTCCATAAATGAGAGAGATCTGCACTTACTGATAAGGTAATTTTGTTTTTTGATTGACTGAGCTTACTACCATAGCACTCTGGAAGCCATAATTCTTATTCAGTTTTCTTCAGACATGGAATATGGGCATATTTTTCAAGATCTTGAATGAATTTAGTCTAGAGCAAGATCCACACATTTTTAATGAGGCAGTCTTGCATCTGAATGGGTGATCTTGTTACCACTCAAGAAGCCATATTTCTGATTTGGATTTAGATCAGACATGGAATATATGCTTCTATCAACCAGATTTTGAACAGTTTTGATAGTGAACTTGATGCATGCATTTTAAGAAGTCAATCTTGCATCTGATTTGTTGAGCTAATATTACCACTCTGGAAGCCATATTATTTTATATCTGATCTTGATAACCTTCAAATATAGGCTTGTATGATCAAAATCTCACATGAGTTCAATATTGTATGGGATGCATGCATAGTAATGACTCGGTGGTCTTGCTTGTGATTAGCTGTGCTTGATACTACTATAGAGACTGTATTTCTGATCCAGTTTTGATAAAATTTAAATCACTAACATCTTAGATGAGTACAATTATGAGCAAAATCCATGCATATTAATGAGGTGACATTGTATCTGAATGGTTGAGCTTGTCGACACTTTAGTGACTATTCTTGATGATGTGTATTAGAGTTGGTAATTAGGTTTATAGCATCTACACAATCATTTTAATGATGTGTTCTTGCATATGATTAGATGAGCTTGTAACCACTTGAGTGACTGTATTACCCACAACCCCACACAAGAACTACTTTTTACATTGGGATCTTCACTTGAGATATTTGCTAAGAAAAAGATAAAGATTCAGAACTTAAATGAGTATTTACATTTCATGGGATATTTATTTTTATACTGACTTCTCTTTTTAATTGTCCTGTGTAGCAAATACTACGAAGCTGAAGCTCTTATATCCGACCCTGTTGATGGACCAATATTTGCTTCCCTTTTGGGTAAGTTTCTATAACTTTCTTTTATGTTGTCACCTCTCCTTTAAATGGAATAAAAGAAATATTAGTTATTTTTCTAAATATGATGTTCAGGTCTGTCAGTTATGGATATTTTAGGGACAGTGAAAATTGCCATTGTTGTCCATAAAATGTCAACTAAATACCGAGGAACTATCAAATGATTTGCCTTTGATGACACTCATATAAGTTGATAGGAAAATATTTATACTGTTGCAATAAGTGTTAATAAAGGTGATTTTCAGCACAACCTAATACTTAAGGTATTTCATTCTTTTCAAGTTTAAGTTTTGTTTTCTTCGTCTGTTCATATTTCTTGCATATGTAATAATGATGGAACTTTTCACTCCGTTTTCATTTAATGCAATTGGTTGAAATGAAAGATCTCATTTAATGCGATTGGTTGAAATGAAAGATCTCTAAAGTGTATGTCAGTATGCTCATGTAGGTGCTTTGCTCTTCTTAAATTTGATACTGATTGCTGTTTTAAAAATATAATAATAATATAGTTTAACTAAAGGCTATTCAAACCTAATTGGTGAACTGTCATCCAGAATTCTTCAGACAAAAATTATTGATCACTATGGACTTGTGTAATGGTGGCAAGGACACTAAACTGGGTCAAGAAAAGACGATGTCTGGTCAAATCATCACAAATAACAGGGGTGTATGAATTTTTCTCAATGGGTGCAGCTTTGATTGTAACGTCAAAGCACATGACATTGAATACAGTTTGTACTGGATCGCACCATGCATGAGATATACTTTAGCAGCAAGCAGTTATGAGTATAATTCTTTCAAGATTTGTTTGTTTACTGGTAATCACTGTTTCAAAAATGCACTTTCTTTGTTATCATAAATTCAAAATTGTCTTAAAAATTAGTTCTGTAGTATTTGCATATTACACATTCACAGCTTGAGCATGAGGGAAGAGTCTGAGGATTCAAATTCATTTCTAAGTATTCCAGAAAATAATGCATGCAGCAAAAACATTATATTATAGTTATTCTTACATCACCATATACCTACACAAACAAGATTATCAAAACTCCTGTATTCAGACTGCATGTGAAATTCCCAGTATACACACCATCTGCAACTGTCTTGTCTATGTGAGAATTTTAATACGATAATGAAAATTTTATAAACATAATTGGTGAGTGTACTTGTGCTGTACATCACCTTCTTGGTCATTATACAATATATTATCATGATCTTAGAGTAGTGATAAAATACATACCACAGTATGTAGCCTACTGTTAGCAAATAATACATACTATGATACAGGAGTGACAGTTATAATATGTATATTCCTACCCCGATCGAGTCATACCAAAGACTTATAAAAATGGTACTAACAGCTGCCTCACTTGGTGCTCAGCATTAAGTATGTTGCTATATCAATGAATCATTTCACCTCTTAGTTACACAGTGGTTGCATATACTGTATTTGGACATGTTCATTGATTTGGGGTACAATTACCGTAGTTTACATTTGTTTCAATGAATACAATATGTGTATGTCCTGATATATCTTTACAGTGATTTTGTCTAAAGATGATCACCGATGAAATACTACAATGAAAACTTGTGCTCAGGTAGCAGAAACTTCTACCAGTAATTTTACCGTTACCAGTTTACTTTCACTTATGGTATTCTTGTTCATTCTCATGTGTGTTTCAGTTGGCCCTTGTGCCTTGGAATATACAAAAATGAAGACAGTAGATCATTACTGGACAGATCCACCTGCAGATGAATTAGTTCAGCGTCATCGCATACATTCAGGAACAAACCACCACATCACAGGACCTGGCTCACCAAAGAGACCCGGATTACAAGTATACATTGCTCTTAGTTTATCTGTCATGTAACATCTTACTGGTAGCATCATAAACACCTTACAATTCTTCCTTTTTGTTTGACTGGTTAAGATTTAAATTTTACTTAAGTTGGGTTCCAAACAAGTCAGCAGCAGAGCAGCATGGACCTCGTGCATTTCTCAGTAATCCCTAACCACCTATCCAATTCATCTCCATGTTGATGACATAATGTCTAGATGACTAAAACCATTTTATACCCTTATTATATCTGAAGGTTTTAAGTGTCTATCTTTTTGAATATAGGACAAGTAATTGGATATTTTACATGAAGCAGGCATGATTATATGAATATAGGACAAGTAATTGGATATTTTACATCAAGCAGGCATGATTATATGAATATAGGACAAGTGCTTAGATATTTTACATGACGCAGGCATGATTATATGAATATAGGACAAGTAGTTAGATATTTTACATGAAGCAGGCATGATTATATGAATATAGGACAAGTAGTTGGATATTTTACATGAAGCAGGCATGATTATATGAATATAGGACAAGTAGTTAGATATTTTACATGAAGCAGGCATGATTATATGAATATAGGACAAGTAGTTAGATATTTTACATGAAGCAGGCATGATTATATGAATATAGGACAAGTAGTTGGATATTTTACATGAAGCAGGCATGATTATATGAATATAGGACAAGTAGTTAGATATTTTACATGAAGCAGGCATGATTATATGGTTAGGCAGGGTAATCCTCACTTTTTCTTTTAAAACCATGGAAATAAAAACATTTTTGAATGGTCTTATTATCCTTGTCCTTTTTTTTGGAATTCCTCTTTAGCACACATACAAATTAAAATTTTGATGGCTAACAATGATCTAAATGAAATACAGCAGATTGCAAAGTAGCAATATATTTAGATGACATGTATATTAAGTATATATTGTTCATGTTATAATTTAGCAAAGATCAGACTTATGACAAACATATTTTGAGTTTGATGACTAATATGTATATTCCTACCCCAATCGAGTCATACCAAAGACTTATAAAAATGGTACTAACAGCTGCCTCACGAGCTGCTCAACATTAAAAGGTTAGTTTTAGGACTGGTCAGCCTGGTGTCAGGATAATTTGACTGGGTGGGACATCATGCTACATGTCTGTCGCATGATGCCCCAGTGCTAGACATCATTATAAACTGCCACACTGCAGACATCGTAGCGATATGAGAATTGTTAAAGCTATGTTAAAAATCCAAAACACACACACACACACTGTCTTTGCATGTATTATCTAGGTTGCTGTGTTGGCATCGTAAGCATCCAACAAGTTTACTATTACCTGAATGTATCTTGACCATTTTGCCAATTCTTCATAAGATTTTACTTACTGACAGTAATATGCCTTAATTTGTAGTAATTTTTTGTAGAAAACTCTTAACGCAATTAATTTATCATTTTACATAATCATATCTCAGTAAAGTTTGTTTGTGATGATCACTGAGACTAATGGTTTCTCATGTGGAGGAGGGAAACCAGTCTGAGAAGTAATGTCTTGCAGATGGATGAATTAATGTACAAAAGAACAGTGCCACAATCTCATACTTTTATTGAAGGAACAAAGTTTGATAGGTTGAGGAGTTTTATATATACAGGCACGCATTGTGTGGTCATCAAGATGTGTTAGGTTGGTCGATACTGGAGAATCAGATGAAAAGAAAACCTTTAACTAGTGTAAGTGAACATTATGCATTTTCTAAAAGAAAACCAATTATTTAATGGAAAATAATCTTCCTGAAAATTCCTTATATTTACTAGATAAAATCGGAGTTATAATTAGAAGTCTGTAACTAAAATTATAGTATAAAATATGGTAAATAAAATGTCCTTAACTCAGACAAAGATAATAATCCTAATAGTTATCCATACTCATAGCAAAAATATTTAGCTTTGTATTAGTTGTTTACAAAATTTTTTAAAAATCAGCAATTCAGGTCAGATAGAAAATGAACTTTGATTTTGGACAAAGTCAAGTCCAAAATACAATTACCTACAGCATAAAATGAAATTTAAAAAAAAAATTAAAACATAACTACAAACAATGCAGATTATTTATACATAACATTACTCGTCCCAGTCAAATATATTTGGTAGGTTATTTCTCATCCCAGTCAAACAAGTAGAGTAGGTACAGAATTTTTCATTGTGCATGATATAAAAGGTATCATTAATCTTGATTTCATTGTTGTTATCAGTTTTCAGGAACTGTTTGGGATATTTATTTATGGTGAATACATCTGTGGTTGAAATAAATGCTGGGACACTTTGTTGTTGCTTTTCGATGTATGCATGCAGTAAACCTTGTTTTTAAGTCAACTGGCTATAAGGCCATATATCAACTCATTACTAATTCAACATGTTTTGCTCTACCAGCTCACCTGCTTCAGTAGAGCTGATTCAACTTTTCCACATATTGTGGAGTACCACATAAGAGGGATGAACCCATCAATCTTCATGACTACATACAACAGCATCAGGGAATTGAACATTGATGCACATGTCAGTAACACCAAGGATAGTACCAGTAAAAAAGTGATATTGCTGTCTCAGCTGTGCTTTGCATGTGAGACTTAAACCACTCAGAAAGTTAAACCCAATGGTTTACATGTGAGAGAGAAACAACAGATAAAATCCAGATTTTACAAATAACATTACAGCATCAGAATCATGCAAGTGCCAATCCACCATCAGATTTGAGCGCTGTTGCTTGTAAACAAAAAACGAACTTACAGTCAGCTTCTTTTCAAAAGCAACTCTCAACAGAATTTTACCAAATTTGATACAGAGCTTCCTGGCATTGAGGTCTTTCATGTTTGTACAAAAGATGCTGACTGGCAATCACTTATTGGTACCAAAGAAACCTTTAAGCACCTTTCCCCAAAACAATGTAACAGATCTGAGGTAGATCAAAATTTGATGCAGCTTTTTCACAGTAAGGCTTTTCCTGCTTGTACAGTTCATGCTGAACAGTCATCAGATATGGCCACTGTTTCTAAAAATAACACCTTTTCAGGACTGCATTGAGAACTAAGCAGAAATCGAACTAATTTGACATTTTCCTGGAAGATTGCATGATCAAGTGAGAAAAGATTGTTTAAAGTTTTAATTTTCAATATATTTTTTTCAAGTAATTAAAACTTGCAGAAAATCTTTTAGAGCAGTCTCTGAGCTTTTACTTTTAAAATTGAAATCAAGATTTGTATTAGCATATCAATATTCTGCCTGGTTCTTAACATTACCAGCTTTCTGTTTAATTTCAGGTCAGAAGAAATGCAAGCTCCAGTAGTGAAGACAGTTCCAAAAGTTTTCATCACATGTCAGCAAGAGAGTATGTAGAATCGCTCCACCAGAACAACAAAACCCAGCTGCTGTATGGAAAGAACAACGTATTAGTACAGCCAGTAAGCACTTTTTAGGTAGTATGTATCACTTAAACAGTAAATTATTAGCACACAAGACTGGCCATTATCCATCTGTCAATCAGTACATAACTTTGTTTCTTTATTAATTCCTGAGAAATTCATTACACTTCGAAGTTATTGTAATCATATGGTAGTGATAATAATGATGGTAATGATAGTCATAATGGTAATGATAATAATAATGATAATAATGGTGATACTACTACTAATAATAATAATTATAATGGCAATGATAATAATGGTAAATGATAATAATAATAATGGTAAATTTTATTACAGTACTTTGGGGCACCAGTTTTTATACAAAATACACTGACAAATAATACATTAACATAGTACTTTTATTCCTTGTGCAAATCATGGAAGTAGATGTAATATAAAATATTATTAAGAGAAACAGTGAAATGCATGTCATCATATGCTGTAAAAATGATCAATAGTCAGTTGATCTGTGCACACCAAATGACACTGTTCGGTTGATCTATGCACACCAAATGATCAATAGTTTATCTATGTACACCAAATGGCACTAGTCAGTGCACACCAAATGACACTAGTCAGTTAATCTATGTACACCAAGTGATCAATAGTCATTTGATTTGTGCACAGTTGATCTACATAAACCAAATGATTAATAGTCAGTTTATCTATGTTCACCAAATGATACTTGTCAGTTGATCTATGTAGATCAAATGAATTTGTCTTTTGACCTAAGTACACCATTTGATCTTTGCACACCAAATGGCACTACACTAAATGATCAAAAGTCAGTTGATCTATGTATTCCATATGACATTAGTCGGTTTATTTATGTTCACCAAATTACATAAATGGTGTACTCTCAAACACTGGATAAATGGAAATCAGAATTACTGCTAGGCATAAAGCAATTCTAAATGAAGCTTAGAAAGGCATAATATTGTAATAGTATCACAGGAAGTAATTAATTGTCTATAACTAATCAATATTTTGTTGATAAAAGTATCTAAAAACTTTGGTCTCAGTGCATCATAAAATGGATTATCAAAACTGAAATAATAATTATTTTCAGTCTCTTTGTGCCTATTATCAAACATAGCATGTATCAGTGAAGTTCAACAGCAAACAACTTGCATGCTATTCTACTGTTGCATAATCATGCTATTCTACTGTTGCATAATCACGCTATTCTACTGTTGCATAATCACGCTATTCTACTGTTGCATAATGTGCCAGCAGATCAGGGTTAATGTTGTTTGTTCTACTTAATTGCTCTTAACAAACTGCATAGACCCAAATCTGTTGGTCCACTATCGCTACGATGTCTGCAGTGTGGCAGTTTATAGTGATATCTAGCATTGGGGAATCATGCGACAGACATGTAGCATGATGTCCCACCCAGTCACATTATCCTGACACCAGGCCAACCAGTCCTAACATTAACCACTTAATGCTGAGTGCCTAGCGAGGCAGCTGTCAGTACAATTTTTATAAGTCTTTGGTATGCCACTGCCATTGATCAAACCCACAACCTGCCGCATCGAAGACAGACACTTTAACCACTAGGCCACCAGAGCAGTTGGCATAAAAGGAAATTCTGGGCCTGCCCACAAAACTTCTTTTTGGAGCCACCTCCCAATAAAAGAAGTAGTTTGATGGGAATTTTTGCCCCTCCCAGCTGTTTGGTATGGTTGCTTAGGCACTTGCTGTAATATGAGTAGTAGTATTTACTTGTGCATTTTATTTCTGTTCTAAAACTTTGTTGCATGTATGGTCATAAGAGATGATAAGCACATTCATTTGCATGACTGATATTGACACTTTAATAACGTGCATTAATTTTAATTGGAGTATGCAGTATAATGAGTGAGATTTAAGGTTCAGCAACACCCATATTTCTTTTGGTTTGTGACTTTGTGTTATTGTTCAAACAGAAGGAGGATATAGAGGCCTTAGCCGGATACCTTTCCCTCCATCAGACGGCAGAGGGACTGACTATCATGTGGACCCCCAACCAGCTTATGAATGGCTGCTGTGATGGAGCGGAGGAGGAGTATGACAGGAGGTATACATCCATACCCAGATATATATATATATATATATATATATATATATATATATATGGGGGGATATAGATGTACGTAAAGACAAACACATATCAATGGCATAATAAATTACATAAATATAAACATGCCGCTCATATCTCACTTCTTGCAAGAATACAGTGTTCTGACTGTTGATCAGTTAACAGCCATGTTTGTGTTCATTTCTATATACAAAAATAAAAATTAATGTTTTCATTGGATAATAGGTATAATGTGGCCTCATTTATGTTGTTCCAAAAACAGTGCAACCTCACATGAACGTAGCAATCCTTGAACATTATGTCAATCCATGTACATGTATGGTTCCTTTCTCAGGGCAGCACAATTATCTGTTAGTAGGCATCAGACATGTAATCCTAGGGTTGCAGGTTAGATATCTGCCCAGACCAACCCTGGGTTGGCTGCTTCATTTGATCTGTGGGACAGGAACCCAAGTCCCATATCCTCTGCCTGATATAGCCAATAATTTGATAAACTGTACCATTAAAAACTATCCCCACCACAGCCACCTCCCATAAAATCATCATTATGTCTTTATGTTTACATTCCTTACCTTATCAAACTATGTGAGTTATTTCCCCTTGTTGGCTGGTAAAGAGAGTTTGTATTGTAAATTCACATCATTGCTAAAGAACTTCTTCATTGCCACATAGCTTACTACGTATCTGATATAACTGTGCCTGATTTCCAGAAAGGACAAATTTCAGATGGCCAAATCATAAAATTTGATGCAGTTCATAAATACACTAATATTGAACTTTGTGTACATGTATAACAGCAGCTATATGCATCTCAGCAATCACTTCATATGTGCATTAAAGAACCACCCATCTCCAGAGACCTTAGTTTTTAGTTTCATTAGGCGATGTTCTATGACATTTTCATATTACTAGGCATATTTATTAATGGTAACAAACCAAACTGTGCTAACAAACTCCATCTCCATGTCAGTATTTCTTCTCAGTATGCCTAATGTTGATTTCCATAACTATGATCTACATGTTGGTACAAATATTTGGAATATGTCTGAATGGATTAAAATCGTTAGATTTTTGTGCAGTTTTGAATTAAAATTTCTCTATATTTTGTGGTTTGAAGTGTTAATAAAATCTGTATTAAATAGTCAACTGAAATGTATTATTTGAAATCCAACCTACATTCTAAAACTTCACTGATAATAATCATTGTGAATTACAGCACAGTAGATATTTACATTGTCTAGTGAATATGTTTTTTGCATGCAAAAAGAAAAAGAAGAAAAACATTTATTAATATCTGTAAAATAGACTAGGCCATGATAAATGTAAGGTTCCATTCCACACTTTTCACGTATTAAAATCAGTCAATCAGTCAGTCATGAAGTAAGTGAATAAATTATTGTATCACACTTTTCTGGTAAAGCTTCATAGTTGGGACCAGTCTTGCAGTAGCAGTATAATAGAATTGTTGGTTGCATTCACTTCAGCCTCTTTCCTCTGTTAGCATGTTCACTTAGCCTTTGCTTATGTGGTATTGACCATTGTTGAAGAAAAACTGGATTATATTTTTTCTAAATACCAGTCAATTTGGAATACATCTTCTTCTGCAAACACCTGTTTCTTCAAATTCAAATTGAGAAAAGTTCTGTAATAAGTTAAAATAGTTTAAAGTGGTAATATCTAAATGTGTTGGCACTAGAGGGATAAAATTGTGTAACATCATGAAAAAGAGCAATACATTTTCAAATCATTTCTATAGTTGATTAGTTGATAAAAAATGTTTGAATATTTTCAGTTAACTTGATGACTCAGTATGTTTGAGTAAGGTATATGCAGTCTTTATACTTGAAAATATGGTACAAGGATTTCCCTTACATATTGTTAGTGCAAGACACCAACTAAAATTTGTTCTCATGCTGCAAATGAATAAAGGGAAAGGGTTGTTTTCTTTAGCCTTGTGACCCGTACTGAATTGTAGTTCCTTTAAGCAGTATTGCAGAAATGTAATTTTTTTGTTTTTCAACATTTCTTTTTATTATCATTTGTGGGTTTGCTTGTACTTGGAGAGGCAAATGGGATGTAATGTACCTTCTAACCACCCCTTTCACTGCATGGCTTTTTACTTATAGTATACAAAATCTTGACCGTCCCCAAGAAAAAAATTAACCCTTTTTTTCTAGTAGAGTATTGCTATTGTGGACCGCAATTTTAGTCAGTTGAAAAGTAATGGTAGCTAAGGAATGCTGAATTCAGTTGAACTTCCAGTTAAGATTCTTTAATGTCATGAATTTGTTTAATCACATTAGGCTGAAAGTAAGTAGATGTACTTAATATTTCATTAAAGAAAAATTGCAATATATTTCAACCAGTTTTGGCATTCCTTGAGTACTATTGCTTTTCAAAAAACTTAAATCACAATCCACAGTACTTAGAAAAATGCAACCACTGAATCGTATCTGGATTTACTTGATACAGAAAATGGCATCAGATAAATATAGAACAAATAAAGCAATTGGACTTTAATGTATCAGTATGGTCTCCCGACTATGCAGTATGTTCTCACAAATTTGATTTTCAGTTTTCAAGTTGACAGTATGGGAAGAGAGTTCCACAGTACTGATTGTTATGTCCATAAGACATCACCTCACCCCACTCACCCCACTCCACCCCCAATCGTACATATCAGGGTCAGCATCTGATACTGTCACACTGCCATCACGCAATGTGCCAACAGATCTTAATCCATGCCATTTGGTTGATGTTGACTCAAAATTCTTTGTCAGTTTCAAAGAACAAATCTGGATGTGTTTATTTGAGATTCTTCATTTCAGTTGCATGTGACCACAAAGTGCTGCCTGGTTAGTGTTTTTTTAAAGGAAAAAAACAAAATAGAACTTTAAAGCATGAGCTAAAACAACAGAATTTGGATGTTCAATTTTTTAAAATTATAACACCAATTTTTAAAAAGGGATATATTGTAACACTCGCTTTTACTCTGCTTTCATTTTTAGTTACATTTTTTATGCCTTATTGACAGACCTCAACTATGACTAAATTTGTCCCTCTATTTTCCAGATTGGTCCCACCTCCCTTTTTAATTTAAAGGGGCACATTGCCCAAATTCTCAAAATCCTAGATGCAGCACTGTCTATGTCCCTTTATCAGAATATGGTTGCAAATGACTCAGAGTACCATATAGACTGACTATGACAAAATGGTATTGATTTAAACATAAAATGATTAAGTTAAATCCATGCTGATGAATACGCAGACAAATTTTTAAAAAATTTGTGCAGAACAAATTGTCATTGTTGAAGCCATGTTAGTGATGCAAGTACACAAAGGTGCCTCTGCGAATTTTCCCAAAATCTGTTATTTTGCTAATTTATTTCATTTCATCCTCAGATCTGTATTCTGTTGGCAGGGTAATTAAGCAGTATTGACTTCATGTAGTTGTATCTGATAATATCAATAAATTTACTGTTCAATGAATTCACCTAGTCATGACTGAAAGTTGTACCAAATCTTCCTTAAACTCAATTCACCTAGTGATGATTGAAAGTTGTACCATATGTACCTTAAACTAAGTTCACATAGCTGTACCTGAAAGTTGTATTAAATGTACCTTAAACATAATTCACATAGTTGTACCAGAAAGTTGTACTAAAGGTTTTTTTAAACTAAGTTTACATAGTTGTACCTAAAAGTTGTGCTAAATATGCCTTCAACTGAATTCACGTAGTTGTACCAGAAGGTTGTGCTAAATAAGCCTTCAACTGAATCTGCATTGTTGTACTGAAAGTTGTACAAAATGTGCTTTAAACTAAAATCAGGTTACGCTGATACCTGTGCACATCGTGCGTAACAAGACCTGCACAACATGCGTTGTGTGATCCTATCTGTATGAATATTGCAGTCATCAAGAGATTTGAATGACAAAAAAATGAATGGCAACTTAAAGTATTAAAAACTATATTTATTTTACAGTGTCCTTGGGTCCTTACACTTCAGGCATCTGAAAATTTCACTCTGTGTCACGTGTTGCCAGCTGAATATAATATTTGAAATGAAAACTATCAAATATTTACTTTTTTCAGCTAATATTGTCTAAAATTCTCTGCCATTGTAGATGGTGATTTTATTTTAAAGTCATTTTTATTCTTCATGCATTTAAATCCAGCTTGCAAACTAACACATAAGTTTCAGAAAGAGCTAGAATTTTGTATTTTGCTCTGATCCTTTTTTAGCAAACAAAATTCTCCCACTTCTGCATTCCTGTGGAGGTGTATGAACCAGCATCTACCTTTCTATAGACAAAATTTGAAGAAAAAATCTGACTGGTTATACTGTTTACTTTCCTTTGAATTTTTTGTGTGCAAGAAGTTGCTTTCTGAAACTCCACATTGACTCAGAGTTTCACATGTCAAACCCTGTGCTAATCATAAGGAGCTGGAGGCCCAGATTATCTGTTTCACACTGAATGAACATAGAAATTATTCATGCCAACATAATCATATGATCCCACATGTCAAATGTCAGGACTTGTTTAAAGTTTTAGAATTTAATCCTGTGCAAACTACAGAAAAATATGGAGTGGAACCTTAATTCTGGATATAGCCATTTCAGTGTCCATATGTCTGTCTGTCTGTCTCTCCATAAACAATTTTCTTTATAGAGCATAATTCTCAAACCATCAAAGGTTTTTCAAGCAGACTTGGCATAATTAGGATATAAAGTGAGGCTATCTTATTCTTGGGTATTGTAAGGAGTAGTATCAAAATTGAGAGTTCTGGACCACAGTGTCCTTTGTTTATTTAAAGCTTTCAAGGTCAGGGTCGTTTAGGAAAACCAGTTTCTATTTGGAATGAATTTTCTCAGTCATATTGTAAAATAAGGCAGATTTTTTTGTGTGCTTATGTTTATTGTGAATTGAGATTAAATTCTTACAAGATTTTTGTACTTGTATAACCTCAGACTCATTGCTAAGGTAGGTAATGTATTCTTATGTATTCTTATGTTAGTGTAGTGTTTATAATGCAGAAGTAATCAGAATTTGTTTCAGTTTACTGACAGTGTCTTTCAGCATTTTTATGCATTGAATGTCAGCAAAATATTGCTTTATTATAATGGTGCTTTTTGCACTGATTCCTTTGATTTTTTGGAACATATTTGCAAATGTTCCATTATGATGTCTAAAATTAAATAGTAAATTTTTTAAATTTCAGTGTGTTTTGGGATTATGCTTTGACCATCTTTCTGGATGAGATTGTGTATATTCATTGTCATCAACAACGTAAGTAAAATGCCTGAATTGAGTGATAAATGCACTGCGTCAAAGAAAATATATATAATTGCCTGAATTGAATGATAATTTCACTCTGTCAAAGAAAATATATGCGATTAAACTTCAGACATTCTATATTATTTTACTTCACAACTTTGATTCATGTGTTGAGTTAATTCTAGGGTATACATAAATAAGTTTGCTTGAGGTGTGAAAATTATGGATGTCTTTATAGAACAAAAATAGCTCAGCACAGTGACTGAAAACTGACCTAAATTCAAAACTTAAATTAAAAGACATGGACACACAGGAGTAGCTTTATTTAACCTGTCCTTATTCATGTTGGGATGGTAAAAAAACCTTCTGGTAAAATCCTTGTTGTTTAAGCTTGGCCCATCTCTTAGTCATCTGTCATAAAAATGATCTGCACAGATCCAGTTTTTTTTATTCTTCGATTTTAATATTATTTTTTTTTATTAATGACAGCTGGAATCTTTTTACTAAGGTTGTTGTCATATATACATTCTTTCTACTAAGGTTGCTATCATAAACATTCTTGTTACTAAGGTTACTATCATAAATATTGTTACTATGGTTAATATCATAAACATTCTTGATACTATGGTTGCTATGATAAACATTCTTTTTCAAAAGATTAGACTTCAGTTTAAAATATAAAGTGTTGCTAGTCCATGTCTGTAAGTTTGCATAAAAATGATAAGAAAAGGTGGTGTCTAAGTTTAAAATATGACAATTTATGGCAGCATAAATATACTCATCTCATTTCTCTGAGAAAATTTAAATTGCAATATCTTCAACATTCAAAGTATGCTTTCTAACATTTTCTCAAAAAATCCCTTTTCTCAGCAGACAGTCGTGACACAATTGTGCTTGTAGGCCAGGATGGAGTACAGCGCCCTCCCATACATTTTCCCAAAGGAGGTCACTTGCTTGCCTTACTGTCATGTCTTGAGAATGGGTTACTTCCCCATGGACAGCTGGATCCACCTCTCTGGTCACAAAGGGGTAAAGGTAGACTTTGAGTCAAATGCCACAGGTGCAACAGAAAGGTCACCAGCATAAATTTCTGTTTTTAGACCTAGGTTTTTTTACTGTAAATTTATACTTTATCTCTGCTGCTATTCTACTCTTTTGCATCAAAGATTGAATAATATGGAGTGACTTTAATTGAGTTTGAGGCATAGAAGTAATAACGTGAATTGAAACTTTGTTATACCTGACACTGTATCCTTACAATTTTATTTCATTACAAAGTTCTTATATAATGTTTCTGTGCAGGTTTTCATTATAAAATCTGTGCAGTCACTTTAGTAGCAGATTGAGCTGGTGATTTTTCTCATTTTGATTTAGTATTTGTTTTTTTTTTGTGTCTCTGTTATGTCTGTGGAACAATCCTTAGTACTTTTAGATTTTACTTTTTTTCCTCCTTTTGCAGTGTTCCAACTTAAAGATGCATATTTACCAATTGTCAGTACTAAACTGACATTATGATCATGTTTTAAATAACCACCATTCATGGCCATTTTACTTTTGAGATCTACCTAAATTGTTCAGTATAGTCGATGTATTCCTGGAAGGGAACCCCATACACTGTTTGAAAATAGTTCTACCCAGATTGTCTGGTATAATCAGGGTTCCCATGCTACAGGGAAATTGGGAAAAAGTCGGGAAAAATGATAAGTTTTTCCAGACCGTGAAAGGTCCTTGAATTTTGCAAATATTGATGAAAGTCATGAAAAACCCGGTAATTTCTGCCAACACTTGACTGCAGAAACAGTTATGTAATTGAGTCATAACTGAACTGATCTTGAGTTAAATTTGTCAAGTTCTAACCAGAATATTTTGAGATTGCAGAATGGATCATTTAGGTGCTTGCCATAAACATATTTGTTGAGCAAATCCAAACATTTCAGTGTATTAGATTTGGCTAGTATACTGGTTGTTGCACAGACAGCTCAATATCTGCATCGTTTCTTAAATGTAAAGTTAAAAACCAGTCTCTCATCACTATAAGCCAACATGGTGTTGGCAAAGCAGTGTTGCTTACCAGATGTTCTAGCAAACTTAAATGCTGTTACATCGTGTCATATTTGCTTGAAATCAATATGAAAATTATATATTTTCTGAGAAATTTTACATCATGATGCCTTTAATCTTCTGATATTTGAATTTTTGTACAACAACGTTAGGTGTTTGCTCTAATATCACATGACTATTGGATCTCAGATGTTGTAGTTATGTGACTAGTAATGTAAATGGTGAATACTGGGTAAGGTTTCATCTATGCCGTAGTTTTGTCTAGTCTGTAAGCTGATTAAAGACATAATGAATACTTGTCATTTCTGAGAAATAAATCATATTTCCTATTGATTTCATGCATTTGTAACTCGATGCTTTAAGTTTGCTAGGCCCGTTGGTAAGCTCATACCATATGCCGTTACCACACCATGGCAGCAAAAAAAAAATCCCAATTTTTTTATAGTATAGGCAATTTATCTAACCTTACATTCCAACCTAGATGTCTGAATGGGAAAAATGTGGTGGGAATATTCGGAGTAAACCCAGATTAGAGCACAGACTGACATTCATTTTAAGTCATATTTGTAGTCCAGAATGTCGAATCTCTGAGCTGAACTTTTGGTGCTAAACATTTACACTGCGAAATGTAGATTGAAGCATTGGTTTGAAATATTATTTAGGTTGCCGGAGAAATGGGAGATTGATATCCATTGTGTTGAATATTATAAAACAATACAAGCTTCTGTGAGTATCAATACAGTCAGGTCTTTGGGACTGGTTTATTGCTGTACAAGGGGACATTTTAGAGAAAATTAGTCCTTTTTTATATAGTATATAATTTTGAAGGTCTTTTTGACAAAATTTAATCAACCCTTTTTGTAAATGATTTTTTAAATCATGGATTTTACCAAATCATCTTAAGGAGTTTAGGCTGTTTTAAAAATCTTGTTTTGGGTTTTATTGAGACAGATTAATTCAGGGTTTAAACATTTTTGTTACAAGATAAGATTCTAATACTTTCCATTTATTATTTTTTTCATGCTGCGATAGGAAATGTTTATTTTGTATAACATGCATATAGACTGTTATCTTGATTTACAACTGATTATTCTGACATATTTAAAATTAAATGTTTGAAAGGAAACAAAAGTAATTTATGTTCATTATATTGTTCCCTTATACCAACATAATGCAGGTCAGCCAAGTAATGTTAGAACTTTTATTCTGCACATTGAAATGACTTATATGCCAATTTACAGGAATACACAGTACTCAAACTTGTTTCATGCTACACATTTTGTGAATTAGTGCGTCATCTTCTTTTCTGACTTAGATGTTCCGGCAGTCTCAAAATAGAAATATCTTTCATTTAAATTTAAAAAATGCATGTTTTATAAGCTATAGTGTTTGTTAATTATATTCAGTAATGATCATATGTGAACCTTGAAAAAATTAATTTCGTCCTGGAACATCCTTGGAAATGACCTGGAGATTTATCTTTAAAAAAGCGTGGGAACCATGTATAATCCATTTCTTTCTGGAAGGGGACCTCATGAACTGTTGGAAAATAGATCTACCCAAATTGTTTGGTATAATCCATTTCTTCCAGGAAGGCAGCCTCATTCACTGTTTGAAAATAGATCTACACAATTGTCAGGTACAATCCATTTCTTCCTGGAAGGGAACCTCATTCACTTTTTGAAAATAGATCTACACAGTTATCTGGTACAATCCATTTCTTCCTGGAATGGAACCTCATTCACTGTTTGAAAATAGAATGATGCAACTATTAAGGGTTTTCACTAAGTGCAGCTCATTAGGGATATTATCCATTGATTTGCCTGAATCTATTGATTGCCCACTATCAATACAGTAAATTTAATATATAGCAAGAAAACCCAGATAATGAGCATGTTTTTATTCCCCAGGAACTGAACACATTTTTTTTTATAGCTCACTTGTCCATGAGATCAAGTGAGTTCATGGTATGGCCTGCATCCATATTGCAGGATTTGTTTTACATGAACAATGTTATGTTTATATTTAACTTTGTCGGGGTGTTTCCTATGACCTGCTTTATTAAAATTGTATTCATGGTGACTCCTCATGCAATACCCTGGCTTCGAAAGCAACCATATGAAAAATGATTTAACTTTCTAGAATGGCTGTGCCGGTTTCAATCAGACTTTGTAAGAATGATTTTTAGGACATGTGCTATACAAATTACGTTTGCTACCTTAGCATTAGTGTAACTTTTGTTGGAACAAGGTGAAAAACCCATGGGTGCTAATTCTTATCAAACTTGGTAGGAATGTTTCTTAGGACATGTTTATAAAAAAAATTTGCCTTGGATGGTTACTCTAGCAACAGTGTGACTTTCTTAGCAATAGCTGGCAAGATTTATTTTTACCATATCTGAAACAGCAGAGCCAGTTTTGGTCAAATTTATTAGGAATATTTCTCGAGATACACTTTATTAAAATTGTGTCTGAATGACTCCAATATGAGTGGGTGGCTTCCATAACAACCATATGGAAACCTATTTTTGATTCCTAGATTCGTTGAACCAGTTTTTATCAAACTTCATCTTTATTAGGACATCTGTCAAAATTGTGTCAGAGGTGGCTCTCATAACCTTGGTATGATTTCCATAGCATCCATATGGAAAACATATTTTCATCTTCAGAATGATCTAGCTAATTTTGATCAAACTTGGTATGAATGTTTCTTAGCAACCAGATGGAAAATATACAAACAATACTTACCTCCAAAAAGGTATGCCTATTGTTACTAAATTATATATTTTTTATAAATATAAATGCTGTCTCTCCCAAAGTTCATGACCATATCAGACCCAGTGTGATAGGTAAAGTCACAGCATAAACACCTTTCACATTCATACAAAGATGCCAATGCACCATTGAGTCCAGATGTCAGATAGCAACTGTTTCTACCAAATAGTTAAAAAAATATTTTGACAGATGTCTTTCAGCCCAAGGCACCTGTTTTATTACTACATTGGCTTTTAGACCAGTGTATTCCATGTGAGTAATATCAGGTCCAAATGACCTCTTGCTATGAATCTAGAAAATAAGCTGAAATTTCTTCTCTTCTGGACTGCCTTAGAAACAAAGTTTACTGTATTAGGATTGCTGATTTAAGAGATCATCGTTAAGAAACAAGTGACATATGGCATCACCATGTAGTTTACATGCACCTTTAGCCACTTTTTCTCGCAGTAAAGCACTTTATATTTCCAGTGCCAGATATTTGCAGTTTTCTTAAATGAACATGCTAGAAAAGTTTTAATTTTGGTGCATTTTAAAAACTTGGTGACCTGTGCTTGCAAATCAGGCCTTTAGAAATTGTTACCTTGTATATAAGGAAAATGAATTGACAATAACAATAAACAATATTCCTATTGATTTCATGCAAGTGTATATTGATGAAAGAACATTCAGCTTTGCTAGACCAGCTAGTAAGCGACTACCCTGTTCCAACACTACATAGTGCTCGTGAATTCCATTTTGTTCGGCAAATGACTTTGACCCAATGCCCCATCAGAAATGTCCAGATATAAAAAATGAGGTGGTAAGGGGCAGAGGAAACTCTAAGAGATCAAAATTATTCATTGAGTTTCATAAAATTTGATTTGAATTGAGCACATGTGTAAGAATCTGTTTATCATGTCATGAAAAAAAACTGAAATCTGTTTTACAGAAATGTCAAACGGCTTAGTGAAATGACTTTAAAAGACATTCCAATCTCTCATTTGTTTTGCTTAGTACATTGTAACGATGTAATGTGTGATGTCATAAGGTATTACTGAGATATGTGATGTGGGCTCATTGTCATGATGTGTGCTTATTGTCCTAAAATAACTTGGTACCCATGCAAAAGATTGAAGGAATTATATGTGTGTTCATTTTTAAGTGAAATGCTTGAAGAGTTGAATAATATTAAATGCTACAAGTCACTTGCAAAAAGAGAATGTTCGCATAATTCAAATGAATTTTATAAATTTCTTACCTTGTTTGGCCCTATTCAATAGCATTTCACTATGATAATGCAAAACATATTAGCCAAATTCAATGACATTTGACTTATAAAGTAGTAAGCATTATTTGCCCTATTCAGTGACATTTCAGTATGACAGTTCTAAGCATTGTTTGCCTCATTCAATGACATTTCACTTGCAAAGTGGTAAACATTGTTAGCCCATCTCAATGACATTTCATTATGACAGTTCTAAGCATTGTTTGCCCTGTTCAATGACATTTCAGTATGACAGTGCTATGGATTATTTGCCCTGTTTAATGACATTTCATTTTTATAGTTCTAAGCATTGTTTGCCCTCTTCAATGAAATTTCACTTGCAAAGTGGTAAACATTGTTAGCCCATCTCAATGATATTTCAGTATGACAGTGCTATGGATTGTTTGCTCTATTCGATGATATTTCACTGTAAAGTGGTAAATATTGTTAACCCTACTCAGTGACATTTCAGTTCGACATGGTGAGCATTATTTTTGCCCTACTCAGTGACATTTCTCTACAGTAGTGCTAAACATTGTCACAATGTGTCACATAATTCTTAAGACACAAGTACACTTGTAAAGGTGAATATTATGTGTTAATCTCAACTCTTGGATTAACATATTTGATTTTAATTGTCTAAATATATTTATTGCAATAAAATGAACAGATAAATCAGGCTCTTATGAATGAGACTAGAGCATATTTCTGAAAATTATGCTTTTATGAATGTTGTGTTTGAATGTCAAGAGTATAAACCGTAGCAGCCCTTTTCTCCTCAGGCAAAGTGTTTCCCAGGCTGAAGCGGAAAGGGAGTAGGTTATCTACCCTGTCTTCCAGCAGCAAAGAGGGTAGCACTAGCAGCTCAGCCTCAGCATCTAGTATGGAAGATGAAGAAGCCACAGATTTTGTGTTCCGCATCACCACTGCTTTTAGACCAGATAACATTCGTAGGTATCTGGAAATTTGACAACAGAAACCCCATACAATTTATGAATTATCGTCATTTTCCTCTGACTCAAAGAGTATATAACCATTCCTATTTTCAAACTCCTATTAACTCAGAATCCTGATATCTAATTGGCCATTACTTGTTCAGATCGCACACTATAAAAACGTCTTGGATTTTGACTTTGGTTAATCTGGGCACTTATTCAGAATTTGAAATGATACACACTGTACTAAAAATTACTTATAAGATCCAATATAGTGCTTATATTTCTGTCTTTCTCTTTCTTTGTTTCTTCTGTTTTTATATTTATCTGGATATGGATTGCATGCCAACTGTTTATTACCATAAACAACTACTGACAAAGTAGTTTACACAGATATTCCAGGCTGCTTTCTCTGTTGAATGCGTTATGGATTACATCAACATTAGGAAAATAACTCCTGCCTCCCATAACTAGCCCTCCTGGGAAAATGAAAATGTGTCTTCCCAGTCTGTATATTGTATAGCCTTTAATATAGCATCTAAGGCAAGCAAATCTTCTGGGATACTATATAATTGTCTCTCCATTGCACCTTGTGGTCTAAGGAGACCTGACCCACCAGGCTGTGTAAATAAAGAGGGGCAAAAAAATAAAGGTCAAGATCAAAATTCATTCAACAGTGATGTCTGGATCCTAACTCAAAAGCCTGTGGCCAGCATTGTGAGAATTTCTATGCGGACCCCCACTTATCCCCAGTTTAGATTTAAAGAATCGTGTTGACAGCAACTGTCAGCTCAGGATAACTGAAATGGGAAAGACAGAATAATGCAGATGCAATATGGCAGAATTTCTTGCTAAAATCACAGTGAGACACTGTAGTATTGGATATTTTCATGTGGGACCAGTTTTCTTGGGATTTGTTGTTGCCCTGAACCTAAAGACCCAGCTAAAAATGAGACACATAGAATGACGACATCCCCACCTGTGCCCATTTTCTTACTGTGTGTTGTTCCATCGTCAGTACTGTAAAGTAATGAGGTTGAAAGGTTGACTAATATGATGTACTCACTGATCATCACCGTTAACATCTTACTTTTTCATGATGGCTTCCATGACCTGTGTAGCATGCCAGTTGTGGTAGTGGGATTTTAATTCTTCTTTGTACTTTTTATTTATTGTCAAGTCTAGTGGTTGAAGTTGGTCTGTAATGAAACACATGTAAACAAGGGAGTGATTCCACTGTCTTTCAATTTAGTTAGCATCTTCACACTTTGGTGGCATAAATTTCCTTGGATGTAAGTGATTGATCATGACAGGTGTTTGATTTGTGCTCATAAAGGTGGTAGTATTGTTTTATTGTTGTCTGTGTCAGCTTCCATTGATGTTACTTGATTTGTGCATGTTGATGTGGTAGTATTCTTTTCAACATTCAGGTGACTGCTGTTTGCATCTGCATAGTTTTATTTTTGGCCTCCATTATTTTGTGTATTTGTAGAAGTTGGTATGAAATTAAATGACTACTAATCTGCAAACTGTGAATGCAAAACAAAGAATTTACTTCCAAACAAAAAATTCTTGAAATAATTCTTTCATTCATGGTTTATCCATTGAGTAGGTATCACACCACACATGGGGGGATACTGAATCTTCTCTTTCATTGGGCATGCTTTCACCAAATATGGATGGCATCCTGGATGTGGATAACCCATCCAGCATTGGTGAGGATGGATGGGGACAACCTCTACTTCCCTCACAGTATGAACAGAGCTAACACAGAACAGGCAGGAGTTAAGAATAAAAACAGCAAGAGAAGAAATAATAGTCCATCCTGTTGCAGGCAGAGCTTCCCCATCCACCATCATTGAACCAGGTCTGCAGGGTTAAGTCTTCGGTTGATGCTGATGAGGGAGCTGAACACTCCACATTCTAGTTCCACGCAAAATACACATATTCCAGGCATGGACAAGGAAATAACAGAAGTGATTATGTCTGTCCCTCCTTTCTACAGAATTGACTGGCCCAGTTTCGAAGCTGATCTTGAACATTGTTGCAGTATCATCCCTGCTTGATTTAGCATCTCTGGTTATTATCGACCTGGTGGAAATGGCTAAGAATGTGCACATGTGGGAGTAATCTTGCTGCATTGACAAATACATTAACAGATAGCACACACTATGATGGCCAGTGCTCTTTCTTGCTTCATGCAGCCTGGGTTTGGTGAGACGGAACGTTTTTGTGCTTGTCGTCACTTAAACCTCATCACTCTGTAACATCGCATCCTTTACCTTTTGGCTCACCCTTACTTTTTGGGGATCACATGGAGGAAATTGAAAAGCAGGTTGTGCAGGAGCTACCCCATAAGTCATCCTTGCCCATATCTACTTTTCTGCCAAGTCTTAATCCTAGAGGTGAGATGATTACCAACAGAAGGGTAATATGTTCAACTCCCTTACAGCAGCAACCTTTTTGTACTTAGGCAACTAATGGACCCTCGATTTCACAAGCAGTCTGGAAGAGGGGAGGAGGAAGCCTCGTTTCTCCTGCCCCAAGCCCTAGGATGATATACAGAGAATCCCCATACTAGCCACTTGCTAACACTTCTGGAGGGTGCAACACTACTTCAGACTTGGATCAGTATCTTGCCCAGCAATAATTGGTTGATTCCATTGATTTTGGAAGGCTTTACTTCTCCTTTGTCTGCCCCCCCCCCCCCCTTTTGTCATTCCCTGCCATGACAAATGTCCTGATTGACTAAAGAAAGGCAGACATTTTATTCAAGGAAATCAAGTTGCTTCTCATCAGGCAAGCACTTAAAAAATTTGCAAGCCAAACTCTCCAGGCATTTGCCTCAGGATTTGGTACTGAAGGTGAGTGGAAAGATCAGATATGTAATTGGCCTGATTCAGTTAGTTCGTTACTGCTCCAAGGATCAGACTGGTTGGCATGGATTTCTGTTTAAAGGGATGAGTACATTATCAGTCTTGACAAGCTTTCTTTCACATCCCCATTCTGGCATGTCTCAAGTGTCGGCTTTAGTTACTGTGGGATAGAGATTAAGTTTTGAATCCATCATTGCCTTCCTCAGGATGATGATTTCTATGGCAGTGTCAGTATCCTGCAAAAACATCTGGCAAGTATTCTAGTTTTGGGACATGAACCATCTTGCCCTTCTTTCTCTGATGATGTTTCTTATGAATAGAGACAATTTAAATCACATTCCTTCACAGCATATTGTCCATCTTGGTATGGAATTTCAGGCTCATCTTAACTGGGATTGCTTTTCCTTGTGTATTGTTTACTTTTTCAGCCTTCCAAGTTGGTCTTCGCCTTGGTATGAGTTCCTTCAACTGCTGTTCTCAGTGTGGCTGTCTACCCTTTTACGTGCCCCTTGCATATGGCCCTCCTGGCCCTGTTCCAGTCACTTAGATCATTGGATCTTGACCTCTACCAAGAACTGTCACCTTCACATTACTGTGAAAACATAGTTGATAGCCATATGAATCTATCTGAAAACAGTCCAGCCAGAGATTACAGTCGGCACATATCCATGTTCATTTATTTTTGGGGAGTGAATTTTTGCACAGGTTTATGACAGTGGCATGTAGAATCTCAGGGAAAGAAGCCTTTATATCAACTGCCTTAAGATGAAGGCCATTTTCAATGCTTCATAATAATTGCAGTGACCTGCTTTGAGGATGAATAATTTTGATATGTCAGACAATTCAGGAGGTGAAATATCTCCTCAAACAAGGAAGGAACAAGTTACTGAAACTTTGTGACATTGTATGACATTTTCACTGCTGCTGCTTCTGATATCATGTCTTGTGCAGGTAGATCATTTCACAGGCATACTCAGCATCCTGGCCAACTCACTGTCATTGATAAGCCTACTCCTTCACATGGAGTAGTCTCTCCATCTGTATATCAGTTCTGTTCTCAGTGCAACCTTCTAGTCATAGACCTGCAGTGAAGTGGAGGCATCAATTGTCTACCTTTGTTTTTCCATTCCTGGAAACAGAGGCCTGTGCCATGGATGCCTGTTGACCGTTTGAGAGGGAATTTAGGGTTACTCATTTTCCCTTTCCATCCTTGTCCCAGATATAATCCAGAAAGTGAGGGCCAGAATTACAATGTAGTCATCACCCCTCTCTGATGGGACAGGCCCTGGTTCAGAGATTTACTAAACCTGATGGCAGATGTTCCAGGACGATAATTGTAACCCCTCCCTGTCCAAGCAAGTGGTTTATCCTTCCTTGATGATGTAGTCACATTGCCCAAAGCACTTCTTTATTGGTGACTAAGGTAGAGTGGATACTCTTACTTTTCCTCCTCATCTTGCATATTATCTGAAGGCAAATATAATCAGATAATGTATTCAGTGGAAAAAAGAAAACATAAAAATTGTAAATTATGTTTCTTCAAGAATTCTTGTCCAATCACATTATGATTAAAATCCCTCTCACCCCTCCACTGAAACGTGAGCATCCTCATTGGCATTTTGCTCCAGCTTACACTTAAGAACATCCCTAAGATGGGTTGCCACCAGCTAGTGATGGAAAGGGGAGGTAATTATTTAGCATCCGTGAAGACTTACTTACCATAGATGCTACTTTTAAAGTCGACATTATGTATAGGTGGGATGTTATTTTTCCAAACATTAATGTGATCAGTTTAGTCTGTGATAAATATCCTGTTTTCAGGAATTATCCATTGTAATTATATTGATGGTTTAGCTCTAACAGTTTCTGGGTTCATTCAAGCCATAACACATTAATTCATATGTGTTTGCTTACAGTGTATAATTGTGTTGAAACAAGGGTGGCAACTCCTACTTGCCTGATGTAAATACTGGCATATGAGTCCTAAAGGACTCTCTCATATCTTGCAATAGCACAATGTACAGGAAGCTCCTATTTTTAGTTAGATTTAGGAAAATATGAAACAAGGTTGGTTAATGAAAGAAAAGTCAGGGTTTAACAGAAAGGTTCCATTTATTTTGTGTCTTTTTAATGTGTATTTGTCAGATGTGAATCCATTCAGTAGAATAGATTACTGATAACTGTTCATTATGTATGAATACCTGTAAGATTTTGATTTTTTCATGTAAATTTTGTTTTCATATCTCTGACAGAATGTCTTTCAGCAGGAAATGTAATCATTTTAGCTGGATACCAGGAAACATTTTATACCATGGTATTTCTGAACATACCCTGTTATGTAACATGGCATACCACAGTTATATTAGGGGACAAAAATTAATGATCTACGTCAGGGGCCTGACACTTTTTTAATAAAACAATTCCATCAGTCATTAGCTCAAAAGTTATCTTGTGCTGGTTTATAGTGCAACATCAGCACATTATATCCATTACATTAATATTTTTTTAAAATTATCTTATTTTTTATAAATATTATCTTGGCTCAAAAGAAAATTGCAGCCCACTCCCTTTACCTAATATTAGGGGGCCCCGGAGTAGCAGAATGGTCTAAACTGCTCACTGTTACAGATCACTGCCATCTCACCTCTGTCTGCATGGGTTCAAGTCTTGGATCTAGCCAATGTGGGTATGTGAGAAAGCTTCCCAGTAGCTTCTCGTGGGTCAGTGGTTCTTTCCTGGGTTTTCCCAGGTTTTTCCTCCACCATTTATACTGGCCACCAAATAGCCTATCTTGTGCTGAAAAATGGCATTAAACCCTACAACAATAACAACAACCTAAATAGTAGATGAATTTGCTGTGTGTATGTTAATAGCTGTATAAGTTCTAATCTAAAAACTTTTTAAAGTTGGATGATTAAGCTAACACTATAGCTGATATCCTGATAAAGGCATTGTGCTGACATTAGAATGTTTGTTGAATAAAAGGAAGTGTTGACACTGAAGCCTATAATTTGCTGTGTACATGATTCGCATAATTGACAGGGAAACTTTGAGTGGCATGTCAACACCCAGCCAAGATATTTACAAGAGAAATCCAGACAAGATCCAATTTTCATAAAATATGCTTTCTTAACAAATGAGAAAATATTTATTAGACTTAAGAAATTGCATAAAATTCAAACAAAAAGAAGTGCTCTCCTAAAATTCTTTAGTTGATTTGCAGTCTTACAAAAGAATACATGTGCCTAACACATTCACATAGCTAGTAAATAATTAAAAAATGACTTTTTCTACATCCAAAATTTGTCCAAAAGTTGAATGCTCATGGCCCAAATGTCTATCACAACATCTAATTTGGCCACCATGTTGCCAATGTGACAGGTGTCAAACGTGTGTACAAAGGATGATAAATGTAATTCTGTTTGCAGTATTTAAAATTAATTTATGACTTAACATCTGTATTTTGAAGAAAAAAATAATTGTTTGAATTATTTTTTGTTAAAAATGAAAAACATTATGTTAATATCATTAAATTCATACCAAGATTACTCAGGAAAGTCCTGGAAAAATTACAGTGGTAAACTGGTATATAATACTACACACCATCCTGTATTGTTAATCTTGTCTGAATTAAAGTTTATTGTGGCTTTATTTTGCAGAATCAGACTTAATTGAGAATATTTCAACATATAATTGCTTTAACAGACTTTATTCAGTCCATTTAAAGCACCAATTTACATTTGTGGATGAATAAAAGCTATAAGCAACCCATTTCAAAGCCCAACAAACATTTATTTTCTGTAAAAACAAAACGGCCCCTACCCCAATCCACACAGATTCAGGAACCAACAGAAATGCCATATTTTGCAAAACCTCAAAAATTTATGCTCACAAAAATAGATGAATTCACAGTACTTTTGCCAGTGCCAAATTTGATGAGGTCTTTGATTGACAGTACAAGAATAATATTTTATACAATGGTAGTTTACCATATAAATTTGCTTATAAATCAAGTCGAGCTGCAAAGAATATAGACCCTGATCTGCCATTTTGTAACACATTGGTAGATCAGTGTCCAAGTTTTTTGTTCTACCAATTACTTCTAGCAACATAGTCACATATCTGCTGGGGCATTATATGAATTGACTTATAAGCAAGCATATAAGATATATAAAAATGTAGAATACAATTTTTGTTATTTTTATCAGCTGTTGAGATGATGGATCCAAAAGCCAAATTTAGGTCCCTGGAGACATTTCCATGGATGAACCGTGCACCCCGGGGGCCAAGTCCTCTGGCTCAGTCTGATGTACAGTTTTATGCTATTTCCCAGGAGCAGCAAAATAACAACTGCAGATCAAAGTTGGGAAACCTGCACAGGCAAGGGTTAATATATATTTCTCATCAACATTTCATTGATTTTTATTTTTATTTTCATTTTCATTATTTTCCCCATTCACCTTCATTGTCTATTTGATAAATATCAGTCTAGAATTTAAGGAGTAATCATGACAGCATTCAGGTTCTTAAGCACTTGATATTTATGATTTTAAAAAAAATCACTTTCTGTTTGATCATCCTGATTGTGCTTTTCATATCCTCCCCCCTTCCCCATATTCATATTCCTGAAGGAATTTAAACTCAAACTATTTTCTGTAAAAAAAAATTAAAAATTGCATTCATAAGCACCAAACCATTTGTGATACCAGTGTTATATTGGTACCTGTTGTAGAAACATCACCCTTTGTGTTACCAGTTTTATTTTGGCACCTAATGTGAAAACAACACCCATTGTGATTCCAGTATTATATTGGTACTTAATGTGGAAACATTACCATTTGTGATATCAGTATTATATTACTACCAAATATGGAAACATCATCCTTTGTAATACCTGCATTATATTGGTACCTAATGTGGTAATTTCACCCTTTCACATGTATATACTTCCACCTTCTAATTCATCCTGAATTATAATTAACCCTTTACTCCCCAAGTACGCTTTTCTACGCCTTTACCTTTGCCCCCCGTCTACGCCTAACTACACTTTTACCTTTGCCCCCCATCTACGCATTTCTACGCATTACACAATATATACTATGAATAGGTTACAAATTTCCATTTAAACGTTGATTCGCCATGAGGTAACAAAACGCTGGTCAAAAAATAAATCATCTTTACTAACATTCGATTTGAATGACGTATTACTTGACATCAGAACTTTATAAATCTAAATTTGACCGACCAATTATACGTAGAGGGATTTTCCACGGCCGCATCAAAAATGGCGTCGTGGGTCAATTGTATTACCTCAATTCGATGTAAATATTATGGCCTTTTCAACAGATGTATGTTACTCATACTTGTAATTTTTACCAATTATAATGCGAAAGTTTACATTACTAGTATAAATTCATAATGTCATCATGTTCTTTATGTGGATAATCATATTCGCAGAATGCGCGGCAAATACGGCAAATCTTCTTCCATACATTGTAATGTATAATGTAGTTTTAACGTGTTTAAAATAAGATATCTGTCATATTTGCGTGTCATATAAAATAAAATAACAAAATTAAGAACATCTTTGTTGTTCATTTCTTCCATTCATTTCAATATGCAAAGTTTCAATCAAATCGTATAACAGATGATACCGGAAGTGAAATTGTTTATTTACGAAAGGAATTCCCTGATTTCGTCATAGCGATGTCGTCCTCGTCTGTTGATTACAGTGATTTGTCTGGCAGTGAAAACGATTTTTCTGGATTCAGTTCCAACGAAATACCAGCTTTTATAAACAATGATGCCTTTAATGACGAAGGATCTGAAATTCTGTCATCAGATATCGACATTGAAATGTCATCAGACTCAAGTGACACTGATGATGATCAGCCAAATTGGTTTGCAGACGTGCAAGATGTTGACAGAAGTCCATTTACTCATCAGTCAGGACCATCACATAATTTGCTGGAAACAGCACCAGAACTAGACTATTTCCATTTATATTTTCCAGTTGGACTTTTTGAAAAGATTGTTAGTAAAACAAATCAATTTGCAGCTGAACAACATGTGAATCAAGGAATCAGTGATGCAAACTGGACAGAAACCAGTGTGCCTGAGATGTCTGCCTTTATTGGCATGTTGATATTCATGGGGATAATGAAAGCTCCTGACTTTAGTTTTTATTGGTCAAATGACAATTTTCTATCAAATGAAGGAATCAAAAATGTAATGCCACGCAAAAGGTTTGAAAAACTCCTCCAGTACCTTCACCTAAATGATGACAACACCGATTTTCCTGCTGATCATCCTAACCATGACAAACTTCACAAAATCCGTCCAATACTGGATGAAGTTCTGTCAAACATTGCGAATAAATACAAGCCTCGCCAACATCAAACCATTGATGAAGGTTTTTATACATTTCTACATTCAATACAAATAATGTATTTCTTTACAACTTCTTTACAACAGTAAATTGCACAGCAGAAACACTCACATATAGAGATCATTTAAAGAAATACACATACATACATGTATGCATACATATTATATTGTCTTTCATCTTTACATTAATGTGATAATTATAAAAATTAAAACAAAGAACTTCATGTTAATTTGTATGTCCAATAAGAACCACTCGTGTGCATATCATATACACACAAAAACATACATTAGATATCCATAACAACTCTAATCTATCAAATCACCATACATAAATCTAAACATTAGATTCATGAATATCTGAAATTTAATGCATACCTTTTCATAATAATACAAATAAATTAAAAATAAACATAAATTAACTTTTATTTCACTGATCCTATTTTAAGGTTAGATTAAAATTTCAAACAATACTTCATTAAATGATTTACTAAGAAGATAATGCACTTTACAGGTATGATTGCATTCAAGGGACGACACAAGGCCAAGCAGTATCTTCCATCAAAGCCAATCAAGTGGGGCCTGAAAGTATGGATGCGCTGTGATAGTTTGTCTGGTTTTTGTCACCAGTTCGAGTTTTACCAGGGGAAGGAAGATACAGGTGAAGTGAATGAGAGCATGAAGGGTCTTGGCTATCGAGTTGTGCAAAAGGTTACTATGCCTCTGAGAGGAAAATTTTATCATGTATATTTTGATAACTTTTTTACATCCATTCGACTGGTGCGAAGTTTATTGAGACATGGAATATATGCATGTGGCACCATGAGGAAAAACCGTAAAGGCTTCCCAGAGGAATTTAAATATCCACCATATATGGAGCCAGGGGACCATTTAGTCAGACAGGATGGAAACCTAACAGCCACACTGTGGAAGGACAAAAAACCAGTGACAGTCCTATCCACAGCAGCAGATCCAACCATCATTGATACTGCTAACCGGAAACAGAAAGATGGGACAGTGCGATTGGTTAACTGTCCAAAGGCCATCACAAATTACCAACAGTACTACAGAGGGGTTGACATATGTGACCAACTCAGGGCCAAATATCCAGTTGGACGATCTTCAAAGAAATGGTGGCGATATATGTTTCATTTCATTATAAATATATGTATCATCAATAGTTTTATAACAATGGTGGAGAGTCATCCTGAGAGTCATGAAAGAAGAAAAAGATTCAGACAGTTAGATTTTCGAATTAATTTGGCAAAGCAGCTCATAGGAAGTTTCAAGTGCAGGAAGGTTGCCATGCATCGAAAATCTGTATCCCCAGTGACACAGGCCAATATTGAGACGCACAGACTGCAGACACTTAAAAGGAAGAAATCTACCTGCAAATACTGTACCAAGCATGAAGAAAAAAGACGTAAAGAAACCAAATCTGGCTGTGTCGTTTGCAACGTCCATCTATGCTGCATAGAATGTCACAGCCTGTTTCATCAAAACATGGTTATAGTAGAGGAGTAGCTGTGATGTGCACCAATACAATTATAGTTTTTTCTTCTTCTCATGTTTGTTTGTGTTGTTCATCAACATGAAAGTCTGAGAACAAGTGATTCGCTAAATAGTTCATTTTTATATATTATATTTTAAATCAGCTCTTCAATGAAATGAAACATTAGCTAATTAAGTTTTTTCCTTCTTTCACAGCAGATATAATGACATTTCCTTGACCACATCACTACTGACAAATAACAAGAACTCACTATGAAATATTTTTAATAAGCTTTAATAAGGCCATGTATGGAAAGCAGGATAAACTTTATAAAATATTATTCTGTGAAGAACATTGAATTGTGCTTGAAAAAATCTAAAATATTAGTCACACGTACAGTACGAATAATTTCAAGCTCCAAAGATGTAATAAAATCAAAAATGTGATGCTGAATTTCATTATTTCCGACAAAACAGTACCTGAGTTTTTCATCGACGATGAAATGAATCATTGAAGTACATCCTTGCATAAAATATATTCCTATATCCAACTGAATCACATTACGACCAGAGTAAAATGGCGCCACGCATGCCATGTGGGTGCATCTATTTTTAGAAACGGGGATTTTCTTAATATGACCCATCTATTTTTAATTGTTTTTTTTTTTTTTAAAATACTATTGATAATTATAGTTGTAATAATTAGTATGTACTGGTAATATTATTTTCTATTTGTTAGATATGATTTTCTTGGCTGTGTTATGTTATTATCATTACAAAATGAGTGATATGAAAAAATAACCTTGACCTTCTATACCACATTGATTTATCCAACGTCGCATTGTGTAATATAGTTCAGACTTATTTTTTAAAGCGCTAAATATTTAATCACTGAATGTTTATATCATGTTTCTTATGAATATTATATATTCCTTAATGTATATGCCAAATGAATTATAATTACAGTCTGTCTAATGAACAAGCACTGCCTAGATAATGCGATGTCCGCCATTATTACATTTCTGCCTCTTGTCAGATTCACTTGTGAGTTCTAACTGATATTACAAAGAATATAGCCGGAACACGGCAATGAAATATTTTAGTTAAATATTTTGAACAATAATTTTACCAAGTATGATGATTAAATGCATGTTTGTATTTACATATTAATGTTTAAAGATTCGAAGCAAAAGTTGCACTGATTAAAACAAAACAAGTTGTGCTTCGATAGTTGTTTTTATCAGGAAATGATGACAAATAATAACTTACAGTAATCAGGCATTAATAACAAATGCAGACTTTCGGTAGAAATGATTTAGGTTAAATTGAGGCTATTCCAGGAATGCGAGAATAATTTTTTTTTAAGGATTTGTGTTTTTATGGGGAGCAAGAGTATGACGTCACGAACGTCATATGGGACGCACAGGTAAGAGGGTTAGATTTTTATATGGGAAGTAAAGGGTTAAAATATAGTAATTTTTTGTTTTCTAAACCTTATAGGTATATATAAACATTTTGATATAGTTTAACGCTTTTCACATCCCTCATTTTTGGTTATAGAAGCCTTCACATTGTAATATGCAGGCAGTCGGACAAGAAATTATTACTGCCCATCTTATAAAATAAGGGACATAGAATTCTTATGTAGCTGTATTGCTGTCATTTTGCTAGTGTTGAGTGAGTGTTGCATAATTTTTGTCTTGGATTTTTTAAAACAGAAATACCCTAAAACAGCTGTGTGACACAATGCGGAAACAAATTCTCTCCAGAGCATTCTATGGCTGTAAGTATGAGCCATTTTGAACTTTAAACAGTTGAAATTAAACCTATTGTCTGTCAGTTTCTCACTCCCTTTGTAGGATATACATTTGGAAACAGAAAGTAATTAAATTTGTAGGAAACAGGTTCAAGCCATAATCTCTGTTAATCTTATGCAGAAACGTGTCTAGTGTAAACAAAACTATTCTAGCGACATTAAGTTTTCACCTGTCTGAATTTGATACTGTTTGCTTGACTTTTTTTTACATTTGGACTTGATTGACATGACAGAATGAAAAAGGTCTTGACAGTATTATTTGTAATTTTTATTGAAGAAGAGCTAGGTCAGCATTTCTGCTGTATGGATTATTTTGTGCTACATTACTTTGTGACACAATACAGATTGGAGTGGCACACTGTGAACAAAAACGTCATCACTCCTACACTCTTATTCATTATTGGAATAACACATCATCAGATGTAAAACAGTATTGCATCTTGTGTTTGTGTTTACATAATTTATGCATGTATGTGAAAGCTGGTGCAAAGTCTTTAATCCTGTGGGCCGTAGTACAAACATTTATTTTTAATGTGTCAGTTTGTTTTAATAATTAATCGATAATATTTTGGAGAAGTTTGATCTTTTGGAAATTCCTAAGCTAGAAATAGCTTTTCCCAGAAGTCAAAACTTAGTGTACCTTGCTTTGACTTATTTTTAGAAATCAGGTGTATTTAGGATATATTTGTACCATGGCCATTCCTTTAGAGATCAGGTGTATTTAGGATATATTTGTACCATGGCCATTCCTTTAGAGATCAGGTGTATTTAGGATATATTTGTACCATAGCCATTCCTTTAGAAATCAGGTGTATTTAGGATATATTTGTACCATAGCCATTCCTTCAGAGATCAGGTGTATTTAGGATATATTTGTACCATAGCCATTCCTTTAGAGATCAGGTGTATTTAGGATATATTTGTACCATAGCCATTCCTTTAGAGATCAGGTGTATTTAGGATATATTTGTACCATAGCCATTCCTTTAGAGATCAGGTGTATTTAGGATATATTTGTACCATAGCCATTCCTTTAGAAATCAGGTGTATTTAGGATATATTTGTACCATAGCCATTCCTTTAGAGATCAGGTGTATTTAGGATATATTTGTACCATAGCCATTCCTTTAGAAATCAGGTGTATTTAGGATATATTTGTACCATAGCCATTCCTTTAGAGATCAGGTGTATTTAGGATATATTTGTACCATGGCCATTCCTTTAGAGATCAGGTGTATTTAGGATATATTTGTACCATAGCCATTCCTTTAGAGATCAGGTGTATTTAGGATATATTTTTACCATAGCCATTCCTTTAGAAATCAGGTGTATTTAGGATATATTTGTACCATAGCCATTCCTTTCGAAATCAGATGTATTTAGGATATATTTGTACCATAGCCATTCCTTTAGAAATCAGATGTATTTAGGATATATTTGTACCATAGCCATTCCTTTAGAAATCAGATGTATTTAGGATATATTTGTACCATAGCCATTCCTTTAGAAATCAGATGTATTTAGGATATATTTGTACCATAGCCATTCCTTTAGAAATCAGATGTATTTAGGATATATTTGTACCATAGCCATTCCTTTAGAAATCAGGTGTATTTAGGATATATTTGTACCATAGCCATTCCTTTAGAGATCAGGTGCATTTAGGATGTCTGGAAAAGAACTTTTGAACTATAAGATGTTTTAATCAAACTTAGTCCAAGTATGTAATTTGATACAACAGTGTGTTGTACGTACTAGCCAAGTCCCCTGCCACAAGGTCAAGGTCTTGGCAAAGAAAATGGTGAGAGGTTAACATGCTGCCATTGGATGATGCAGTTGACAGTGTGAAAGATGAAACTCTTTGGTCATAATGTTATCAACGTCTAATGTCAAAACGCTATTGAATGAAGAAAAAAAATTGATAATTCATTCCAGGTGATTATCAAAATTATTTCTCATGGAAAATCCACTAATTGATGGACTAGCATAAAATAATCATCTAATAGTCTCTTTGTATTTCATATGCCACCATGTTTAGGGCTTGCTCATTGTCGACACTTGAAAACTGTCCGAACTCATCTTTCTGGGTTGGTACATCACCATATTTATCCAATTGATCAACCAACTGATGCTTCCAATGGCCTGACCAAAGATATATGGGCCTCCCTCAGTCAGACAGGCTCAGTAAGTACTACTAATTAAGTTAATTGCAGCTAACCATATAATTGTTAGATTCCTGACGATGTTAGAAAAGCATTACTCTTTATACTTAAGATACAGCTACGTTTAACTAAATTTGGAGTAAGGTTTTCAGAACTATCCACCCATTAAATATCATATTCAAGAATGATATGATGTCATCAAAATATTTAAATAACCTATCAGTTATGAAAAAAAATTCAGTATGATAGGTTTTTTTTACATTATTTAAATCTGCTTACAGCTTCTTCAGAGAGTAAGCCCATCACATTTGTAGCTCACCCAACATTAGGCCTAGTGAGTTTATTGTATGGTCCTGCATCTGTCATCTCTCCATCAACAGTTGCTTGTTAACTTTCCGAAGACTGTTTTTCTTCAGTTTTTGACCAAACTTAAGGTGATCTTCCATCTGATTTGCTGAGTTTCTTACCGCTCATGAGGATATCTATGTCTGACCAGCTTCAATCAGATATGGTAATAGGCTAATATTGTCAGGAGATGAGATGATTTTCATTACAAGTGATGCATCTGCATATTTGTGAGGTGATCTTACACACCTTTGTTACACTTCCTAACTAATGGTCAGATGGGATATTCATTAAAAGACTTCTATGAGGTGATCTTACACACCTTTGTTACACTTCCTAATGGATGGTCAGATGGGGTATTCATTAAAAGACTTGTGAGGTGATCTTACACACCTTTGTTACACTTACTAACGGATAGTCAGATGGGGTATTCATTTAAAGACTTCTTATGAGGTGATCTTACACACCTTTGTTACACTTCTTAATGGATGGTCAGATAGTATTATGGGGTATTCATTAAAAGACTCCTTATGATGTGATCTGACACACCTTTGTTACACTTCCTAATGGATAGTCAGATAGTATTATGGCGTATTCATTAAAAGACTTCTTATGAGGTGATCTTAGACACTGTTACACTTCCTAATGGATGGTCAGATAGTATTATGGGGTATTCATTACAAGATTTCTTATGAAGTGATCTTACACACCTTTGTTACACCTCCTAATGGATGGTCAGATAGTATTATGGGGTATTCATTAAAAGACTTCTTATGATGTCTAGTTGGTTCTAAATGAAAATGGTGCCAGTATGATATCCAGTATGTCTGCTATGGTTGCCATCTTGAAAAATTTGTTTGTGCTTCTCCTAATGGATCGTCTTATTGACATGGGGTTTGTCACTAAAAAGACTTCTTATGATGCCTTATTGATCCTAAAATGAAAATGGTGCTACTTGGATGTCAGATATTGCTGCTATGGTGACCACTTTGAAAATCTTGTTATTGCTACTTGAACTGAATGGATGGTTTTATTGAAGTGGTTTTTTTATTATAAAAGACTTTTTATGATGTCTGATTGGTCTTAAATAAAATCATGCTAATCAATGGTGCCCATATTGAATGTTTGTTATCACTACTGCTCTTAAAGGGATAGCCATAATAGTATAGGATTTTCACTACAGTGCTTATCAGTATAAATGTTACTTGGTCCTACATGAAAATGAAACCTCCCAGATTTCGTAGCAGCTATTTGTTGTAAACAGATAGTGATGCCAACATTAAAAATGTTTTCTTTCCTGCAATATATTATTGTTATTCCTTTATTAAAATTATGCTGGTTTAACCTCCAAAATGGCTGCCTTGATGACCATCCAGAAAATCAACAAATGGCTAACAGTCCTGAACAGATATTTGTATGGGTATGGGTTTACCCCGAAAATACTATTAATGCATTATGTTGCTGCTTATGAATAAATGTAGTGTTCATCTGACCTCCAACATGACACCATAGCAGACATTTTGAAAACCTTGTCACTGTTCCTTTTGCATGAAGGATGGCATTGACATCAGATTTTCACTTAAATATTTCTTGCAATATTTAATTTGTTCAAGATAAAAATAGTGCAGAGCTGACCATCAAGATAAAAATAGTGCAGAGCTGATTATCAAGATAAAAATGGTGCAGAGCTGACCATCAAGATAAAAATAGTGCAGAGCTGACCATCAAGATAAAAACAGTGCAGAGATGACCATCAAGATAAAAATAGTGCAGACCTGACCATCAAGATAAAAATAGTGCAGAGCTGACCATCAGGATAAAAATAGTGCAGAGCTGACTATCAAGATAAAAACAGCGCAGAGCTGACCATCAAGATAAAAATGGTGCAGAGCTGACCAGCAAGATAAAAATAGTGCAGAGCTGACCATCAAGATAAAAATAGTGCAGAACTGACTATCAATATATTGGCTCACTTTGGTGAAGCAGTTTTGAAAATCATATTTAATTGACCTTAAAGGCAAGTCATAGGTCATCGTGTGTTTGTACTTCATTGAGCCTATAAACACAATGACTGTGTTATTTAGTTTTATTGCAATTTTCTAGATAGTACATTGATTTTAATGTAAAAGATCTTGACTTGGGGGGAGGGTGTAGCTATAATGACTTGTGAGCATGATATTAATGTATTTTCATCAAATCCAGTTTATGGTTATATCTGATAAATTTCTTGAAAGATACCACTTAAATGGTGCTGCTGTTGTTTGTTTTCTTGTTTCTTTATGGGTTTTTTTAATATTAATAATAGATTTAACCAAAGTTAGCACATGGTTATATTTTGGCATTGTCAGAGACAAGTTGAATATTTTATATCCATGAATTTAGGTTCAAGATCAATTGTAATGACAAAAAATTATGTCCTGCACTTTAAATATCATTTGAAAATGCTTCCTCAGACGAGTAAGAAAATATTTTCCTTACCAAATTTGGTATGCTGTAGTCTTGTAAGGATATCAGAGATAGTCTCAATACTCTGCAGTTAAGAAGATGATATGGTCTTCTCATGGATTATTTAAATAAATTTTGGCCAGTAAATCGTCAGTCCCTTGGAGGTACTGTTGTTACAGTGCTGTTGGTCCCCCCCCCCCCACCTAGCATGACAAAATCTAAAGCACTTGATATGGTTTTAAAGGTGGGGAAATTCAGAAAACTTGGAAGAAACCACGAAATTTTGATAAACAACCTGGTACCCATGGACATGCTAAAACTGAGGATGGAATTCATGACCATAGAGGTTCTAGGTAAAATATTTCCAACATAATTACTTAATTCTCTGCATCTGTTTTAGGTATCAGATCCCAGGGAAGTCTACAGATTAGTTTACTATGGTGGAATAGACCATGAAATTAGAAAGGAGGTAAGTAGCAGATCATTGAGAGACACTAAGTAATTCTAAAAAGAAAAACCTTT
This sequence comes from Sinohyriopsis cumingii, assembly GCA_028554795.2. Lineage (NCBI taxonomy): Eukaryota > Metazoa > Mollusca > Bivalvia > Unionida > Unionidae > Sinohyriopsis > Sinohyriopsis cumingii. Next base: position 30,524 of record JAPYKE020000198.1, on the reverse strand, counting down.
GTAAAGCAGTTATACATCATAAAGTAACACAACAATGTTATCCCTGACAACAGTTATACATCATAAAGTAACACAACAATGTTGTCCCTGACAACAGTTATACATCATAAAGTAACACAACAATGTTGTCCCTGACAACAGTTATACATCATAAAGTAACACAACAATGTTGTCCCTGACAACAGTTATACGTCGTAAAGTAACACAGCAATGTTGTCCCTGACAACAGTTATACGTTGTAAAGTAACACAACAATGTTGTCCCTGACAACAGTTATACATCATAAAGTAACACAACAATGTTGTCCCTGACAACAGTTATACATCATAAAGTAACACAACAATGTTGTCCCTGACAACAGTTATACATCATAAAGTAACACAACAATGTTGTCCCTGACAACAGTTATACGTCGTAAAGTAACACAGCAATGTTGTCCCTGACAACAGTTATACGTCGTAAAGTAACACAACAATGTTATCCCTGACAACAGTTATACATCATAAAGTAACACAACAATGTTATCCCTGACAACAGTTATACATCATAAAGTAACACAACAATGTTGTCCCTGACAACAGTTATACATCATAAAGTAACACAACAATGTTATCCCTGACAACAGTTATACATCATAAAGTAACACAACAATGTTATCCCTGACAACAGTTATACGTCGTAAAGTAACACAACAATGTTATCCCTGACAACAGCCAATAATAATTGTTAAATAAGTATCACTGTTTGCTCAACATGGTTTTCTTTGTTTGTCATCTGTGCCAAGCCTGTTCCCTGGGCTGTTGTTTCACTAGATAGTAGGGTCAATGATAACATCTACAATACACAAAAATCAGTGTGCATGATCTGCTTTCAGATTACCATCTCATCTCCATGTACACTTTAATGGCTCATACATATATCAACAGTTAGATGTATTTGGGTCATATTTTAAAATCCAGTTGGTCTGATGATGGAGATATGATGAGACGTTACAGATTATTGTGTACTCGTACAAACATCCTTCTACATAAATTTAGGTATTCGTTGAATATCAAAATTAGATTATTCAAATTGTATTGCTGCACAATGTATTGTGCTCCTCTGCTAACAAACTTTAATGGAATTGTGGAAAGAAAACTAGTTATTGGTTCAAATAAGAGTCTTCATTTTCTATGAAGCCTTCCATGAAGGAACAGTTCCTCTAATATGTTTGTAAACTGTAACTTAGTGTGAGCATGTTCCTTTATAACAAAATTAGTATATGACATGATCATGGCATGGCTCTCAAAATTTCTTACGTATTTTTTTCATACACAAAAGCTTATTAAAGTACGAGAAATAACATGAAAAATGTTTTTTTTTATCATTTTGGGTAAAAGATCACATACAAATTCTATTATAAGATGATTGTGGCATGGCTCCAGAAATGTCATATACTTTTATTTTTCTTATAAACAAAACAAATATTTTTTTCTTCATAAAAGTACAAAAAATAACTTGCTAGTCTTTGCCAATGTCGCAAATTGCAATTGTTTTTTCCTTATTGGTGACAAATTATACCATGTGGTGATCTTTTTGCGACATTGTTGGCTGTTTACAGTCCTGGGTGTGGAGTCGAGAAATTCAGAGGCTCCATAAAGGGAAGCTGCAAACTTGATATAAAATGCACTGGAATCCATCTGTTATTACATAAACAAATTCTTTGTTCATATTAAAAACCATCTTAACAGTCTATTGTTATATCATAATCTGCTTATTCTGACATATGGCATGAGTACTGTATGCTGTGTGATCTACACTTTGTTTTTTTTGGGGGGGGGTTGGGGGGTTGGTAATATTTCTGGTCACAGAGATCAACCGGATAAGGTACAGTAACTGCTACAACTGACCAAATGATGGCTAATTCTGTTTCTTAAATGTTCCCAGACAAAATAGTTTTGCTGAAACTTAGAGAAAACTGATTACTTTTCAAGCATAAATCATTCTATATAAATGGTAAGCAAATTATAAAAATGAAGTCTCAGTCAATGTTCTACAGTTATTTGAGGGGCCCCGAGTGGCCGAGTGGTCTAAAGCGCTCTCCGTTACAGATCACTGCCATCTCACCTATATCTGCGTGAGTTCGAGTCTCGGATTCGGCTAATGTGGATATGTGAGAAAGCTTGCCGGTAGCTTCTCGTGGGTCGGTGGTTCTTTCCGGGGTTTTCCGGGTTCTTCCTCCACCATTAATACTGGCCGCCATGTATAGCCTATCATGTGCTGAAAAATGGCGTTAAACCCTACAACAACAACAACAACAGTTATTTGATATTACCGCTGTAATAAGAAACAGGTATTTGTTTAGTCCTCCAAAGCAGTCCTTTAGTACTGACTTTAATAACATATGCACTGTTTATCATAGAAAGCCAGCTAGTCTTCAATAAAAACAAATGACCTTCCGTCAAAGGAAGTCAGTGTCAAACTTAATTTAAAGCAATGGAATCTGATGGATTGTTGCATTTTCCAAAGTGACTGAAACATGTTTAATGTGCAGCAAAAGTTTCCTTTTTTGCAGGAAAATATTTATGCTTATGTTTGCCACCAATGGTGGCATAAAATACAAATTAAATTTCAAATCTTTTGAAACCATAGATATCTGGCTGTCAAATTAAATAGAAGAAGATGTATCATGCAGAGATGTTTGTTAAACTTTTTCATTTGTTCACATCTTTTTGTTTCCCTATGTTTAGCCTTATGCCCTGGGTAATCTCAGCAAGATGATATCTGTCTCCAGCTAACCAAAATTTAGGTCTGTTTAAGTACATGTACAAGTAGCATGTAGTCAACTATAGTCACATGCAACTGGCAACAATATTTTAGTGAATTGTTTGGTTACAATTGGATATACATTAAATGAGGATCACCGATATTTTATTTGTGTTATTTGTGTTCTCTAATGGGATATGACTGATACATGAATTTTATAACGTGATCTGTACTAGAATTCTTGGATTTATTATTTACATTGTATATACATGCACAGTACTTAACAGATTATGGATTGTACTACACAAATGCAAGTTGTCAATATACAGGTGTATTTCAGACTAGTTTGTCTTCATTCAATCAAAATCATATATTTTTGCACCTACTTTTATTGCCTTTCCCTCCTCCAAACATTATTTAGGTACAAGCATTATTTTCATTAGCTAGCTGACTTGATTGGTTCACAGTTCAGTTTATAACACAGTCAGGTTCTTTGGATCCCAACCACCTTGGCGGGGTAACACTATTCAGTTTTGAGGAAGTAATGAGAATGTGTGGGTTTTCAATTATGACAAGAATATAAAATAGTAAGAATTGTATATTGAAATCTTTGTGGAAGTATGACATCTGTTTAAATTCTTGTATTTTAGAGAGATAGAACAAGAACTCTTTAGGAGTCTTACATAATTTTATTCTTAACATTGCCAGACACAGTCCATTGTTGTAGATGTGTCTGTATATTTGTAAACAAAATATCTCTGATTTTTTAAGTATAATTTTTTTAAATTTTATATCTATATTTTTAATTTATATGTATGGACTATGCAGTCTAAAAGAATGAAATCTTATCTTAATGTCTCTCTGACCAGTTGCAGTATTCTCGTTAGGAGCCATGGTCTGTTTTAAAAACACTCTGCTTTTACAAATGAAAACAATATTACTGTCTGCTTTAAATTTGCAGTATTGTAGCATATTTTGTTAAATTGTTAGATTGACCCAGCCTCGTGCTTCTGGATTTAAACTAATACATAAAAAAATTAGAAGTATACATCATTTTTAAATTGTTAACCATCAATACAAAGAATTTTGTGGAAGACTCGACAGCTATTCAGACATTGTACCATTGAACCTTCCTAAGAGTCTAGTACATTAACTTCTAATTTCTTTGGTGAGTATAGTCAGACATTGATTATCTGCATTAGATAAATGATTATGAGACAGGTAGAAAGAAACTCATAGTGAATACAGATGACACTCCCCAGGTCCAGAGGAGTGGTAAGTGTAGATAATTGGTCAGTGATTCATCAGCATTTTTCTGTATCACTGTTGTTGGAAATCAGTAAAAATTAAAATTAGAAGGATCTAAATAAATATTTATTTTTTGTTTAAAAATGTTATGTTCTTTTTTAATTGTTCTGAGGTTATTTTCATGGTAATGCCTTTTTTAAATTTAGAAATAAAATTTTAACTTTCAGGTCTGGCCATATCTTCTGGGACACTACAGATTTGAGAGCACTAAAGAACAGAGAGAAATGGTGGATGAGAGACTTCACACCATGTTTGAAAAGACAATGTCTGAATGGCTTGCAGTAGAAGCCATTGTGAAGCAAAGAGAACGAGAAATGTTGGCAGCTAATTTGGCCAAATTGTCATCAGAGAGCACTGATGGTAATATACCCCTAGTGCGGAAAGACTCTAGTTTAGATAATGATGTATTCTTGTCACAGAGCTTTGAATCAGAAGATTTTTCACACCCAGAGACTGTGCCAGAAGAGAGTTCAGCTACTGGTACAACCTGTTGCACACCAGATCGAAAACAAAGCATGGACTTGATTCTTCACACAGAAACAACAGATAAGATAGTTCAAACGGAGGTGATATTAGAAAAAAGAGAATATTTCACCTGTTACACAGACAGTCCAGATGATGGTCTTGGTGATTCCATAGCACGGCAAAGTTCACAAGAGCGATCAAAGTTGGACTCTGCTGATTCAGAGGCTACAGATGCATCTAAAACAGATCGTGAGGGGAGTGTAGAAAGATCTCCATTGACAAAGCTATCGGTTGAAAGCTCAGGGATGGAGGAGGAGGATGAAAATGAGGCAGATGATGAGGAAGATGATGAGGAAGAGGAAAAAGAGGAGGAGGAAGAGAAGAAAACAGATGCCACTATGCTGGGTGTAGATGGAGCAATGGATGGTATGGATGGTTTTATACTCTTGCCTTAAGTATTGAGAGTCTGCCAAAATTTCTATAAAAGATGATTGTTTGAAAATTTTCCCATGCGAAAAAGCCATTTTGCAAGGCTTGATATACATGGGTGCACACATGCAGATTGCAGTGTGCATGTAAAATGCCTCTTCATTGTGTATGATAGGTATTTTTGTACCCAGGTTTTGACAGCAGGAAGTATTGGACACAAAGAGGAAAACAATGAAACAATTTTCAAACTGTCGAGTTCTTTTGCAAGATCACCAGATTCTCAGGGATAATATTTGTTTAGTTGCTTTCTTTTCATAATGCATTATTTCTTGAAATTTAATGTACCTTACATTAATCATGCTTTGTTGCCTTAACAGCATCTGCTTATTTCATGAAAAAGAGCCTTAAGACTTTAGGTTACCATATATATTTGTTGTTAAGTCCAGCTGCAAGCACAGACCCAGATCTGCCATTGCATAATTTGCTAGCAGATCTAGAGCTGTGCATTTTGTAATTAGTGGAAGAAACCACATAGACCCTGATCTACCAGTATGTTATGTGATGGCAGATTAGGGTCTATGTTGTTTGTAGTTGGCCTCAACTTGTATGCAGGTATACATGGTATTTACTAGCATTTCTATATTTTGAAAATCAGATAAAAAGTATTGTCTTTCAAACACATTCATCTGCCTTTCTATTACAGTCCAGCAATTCTTTGATGATGTGGTATCCAAATTTATGAAGTTTATCCTATGTGATGGAGATATGTATGGTGTAGATTTTTATTATTTCAATATGAAAAATATACATCTTTCGATCTCACACATGGTTGCCCACTTAACATCCAATATGCAAGATCAATTTTCAGTCCGACATTTTCTTATGCAATTCAGTGGAATATGATTACTCAACAGTAAATCAAATTTTGTTGAATTTCATTTGTCAGTAAATTATATAATAAATTAATTTTTCATTAGTTCCCCTATTTGCTTTGGAAGCACAAGGAAATCAAAGATCGATATAATTGATTTCAATGTTCTAAAAATACACCCTATTCTGGATGTTTATTAATTCAGATTTTCCCTTTATGTAATAACTGTCAAACTTGATCAGTGTAATAGTAATTAAGGAAGATGATTAAATAAAAATGTTCAAGTGTTTCTGCCAAAATCCTTTTTTTTGTCTTTCCTTTTTATCTCACCTCCTCTAAAGGAAGATAGATTTTTAATCAAAGACTCTAAAGCCATAATGGACAACATTTGGTCCCTTAATTACTTATAGTACCTCAAAAAGTCTTATGTTTGGCCTAAACTCTCCAGATTACAACAATAAACTAACTAATTTACAGCTTGTTGTGTGTACATGATAGCCTTAAACCCATTACTTGGCCTCACAGCATGGCACCAGTTGTATCAACTGCTGGAATAGTTCCAGTACCCACTCAACTGCTTATGACTGGTTTCTGTAATGCACATAAAATTCCAAAATGGTATTATGTCCTACCTCTGCTAGAATCTAACCTATGTTAAAGCCAAGTGTGCACTAATTATGTGTAACACAAAGCATACAGCTTTTGATACAAGTATAATAAGTAAACTATCTTCATAAAGGTAAGGGCTTACATGGGGATAAATATTAATCATTTGATAGTCTTTCAACGTCTTGAAAATACATTTCAACATTTCATCAACAAGATGAAAGTTTTCTCAGGCAAATTTTTTTTTTTACAAGCCCGACAGACACTTTGCTTGGATTACCAGAGGGGGGGGGGGCGGGGCAATTTTAAATTGGAATGTGGGGTTATCAGAATTTTTGTGCACTGCAGTGATTTGAAAAAAATTAACTGAAAACAATATTAATCTCTGGTTTTTATCACTCAGTATAGTACCTCTACTTTGATGTAACAGGAAAGATTGGTCTTTTTTTAATTCTCGATGCCTTTTAGCTAATTTCACAGTATATCAACTTAGTACTATCTTTTTTAATGCTTGATGCCTTTTAGATAATTTCACAGTATGTTAGCTCAGTACTGGCTTTTTAAATGCTCAGTGCCTTTTAGGTAATTTCACAGTATGTCATCTCAGTACTGGCTTTTTTAATGCTCGATTCCTTTTAGCTAATTTCACAGTATGTCAGCTCAGTACTGGCTTTTTTAATGCTAGATGCATTTTAGGTAATTTCACAGTATGTCAGCTTGGTACTGGCTTTTTTAATGCTCGTTGCCTTTTAGCTAATTTCACAGTATGTCAACTTGGTACTGGCTTTTTTAATGCTTGTGTTCAGATTTTTAAAGCCACATACAGGGAGTTTAGGATTCCAGTGAAATCCATTATGGTGAAAAGAGTTCAGAGAATATGCTTCCAGAGTGATTTTGGACTTCATAGCGCTCCATTTTGATGAAATGAGTTACAAGATTATGGTTCCAGATATGGGGCCTTAATCTGTTGGATTCCACTATGGTAAAAAGAGTTCAATGCATATATTTTCAGAGTGTTTTTGGACCTAAATTTTTTTTATCCTTCATTACAGAACAAACCAGACACCTGTCAACCTCTAGAGAGAGCCTGTTGTCTCCCATGTCTCCAGCATCAAATGGAGGAGTGTATTCGGTAAGTTCTTATTTATTTCTTGTGCTTCCCATACTGAAAAGGGATGTTAGCTTGTTTGTTTGTATTTGGTGTCTTATGGCACATCAATACATTGGAGAGTATGTTGTGCCAAGGCAAGTAAAGTGCCCAGGGACACACAGTGGCACATCGATACATTGCAGGGTAAAAGAACAAACTACAAGAAACAAAGTAATGGAATTTATGCTGGACTCCAAAGTAAATACACTGTAGTTTTAACTGTACACAGTAACAATGATCATGAGCACATAGCACCACCCAGCAACCTTTACTTGGTAGCATATCATGCACTGGAATGGATGGATTTTGTTTTTCTGTCAATCCAACTAAATTCTGCTTTTCTAGTTGTGATGGAATGGATTCATTAGCTGGGTTAATTCCTTATAATGATGAACATGTGACTGGAGGGACTGGCCTTGATGCAGCTGCACATGTGTTTCTTTTCTGTTATTGTTTGGAATCGTAAGGTCGGAAAAAGTATGTATTCTTTTAATTGAAATTCTCAAAAAGATGCAGGATTAAATTGTGTTTGCTAGGGAATGTGATATTTATTTCATGTTTGAGTACAGTAAAGAGAATGTGATTTCTGTTGGAAATGTAATCAAAATTAAAGTACAATTTTGTGGTGTTAATAAATTTGTGGAGCCCATGTAATTCTGATTAGCAAAAATAACTAAGTGCATTTTGAGAAATTCAAGATGCTAAATGGTAAGTATATTTATTGACATCAGTATTATCAGCTGAAGACAAAATATGTTTGTGCCCTGTAATTTGCTTGTTCTTTATTGTATCTTGTTCCCATGTGGGTCTGGAATTTTGTAAAAGATCTAAAAATTTTAAATTTGCTTTTTCAGGTCTTGGAAATGCCTAGAAAAATTTAACAATGACTAAATTGTATTGAAAAGGTCTTAAATTGTTGTTATTACAACTGTCTAGGCAGAAACTGGAAACATGACTGCTCTTTTGTATTTGGGAGAAGTTTTAGTGTACATGTTCGGGGCACTTCCAGGGGTCTGGAAATTTTTAGTTTTTGGACTGGAATGATTTTTTTAATTTGAGGAAGGTATCTCAACCTATTTATGTAACCTGTATGACTTGTATTGCTCCTTTAATTCCAAACATTTTCTCAAAAGAGTGAAACAGAAAATTTCAAAGCAGATGCGGTGTGACATCCCATTTCACCAGCGGAAATAAGTCTTTTTTCATCATCTTGGCTTATTGGCTTTTGAGGCTCTAAGTTTTCTACCTATACCAGTTTTCTTCAGTAACTGTTACATCTTTTTATACAGATTTACTAGGTGATTCAATGAATTCATCCACATCATCAACTTTATCATCTTTCAGAAGTACCAAACAGTTCATTTTAGTTCATCCACAGACAATTCTAATAAAATCAAAAGCTCTGGCATCAATCTACATGAGCATACATTGTTTGTTTACTATCAGAAATAGTTCTTAACAGATGACACCATTTTTAGACATGTGTACAGCATGAAGATGTGCAGTATGGAAACATTCTGCATTAATCTGACAATGTAAAGTTAATGGAGAAAAAAAGGAGCATATAATAATATATAGCACTGCATTATTGTATTTCTTATTTTGTATTCCATTAGTATTGTATAGAACTGCATTGTTATATTTCTCTTTGTTATCCATTAGTATTGTATAGCATTGCATTGTTATAGTTATCTTTGTAATCCATGAATATTGTATATTGTGGAATAAAATCCAATAGGAACTAAGGGAGAATGAAACATGTTTTTCAAAACAGGATCAGAGAAACCTTGAAGGTCTCAAAGATCATAAGCATAAAATGGATAAGGTAATTCATAGTCATAAAATACATAAGGTAATAATTGTGAATGAATATTGTTCCCTGTATCAGCTATTTGTAGCTTATGAAACTAAAAATAGATACCTTTCTTTAGCAATAAGTTTTTTTGGACTTCTCCAAAAGGAGTCAAAAAACTTATTTTGCTATAGAAAGGTATCTAATTTTAGTTTCATAGATAAGGAAATTGTTCTTGGTCCCTAGTTATCATGAAATCATGATTATCTTATTATGTTACAATATGTATAGATGTTGCAATAGGCCAAATGCCAATCAAGTCATACCGTTCAGCATAAATGACACTAAAGTTGTACCTTTTGGCATTTTTATGGCATGTTATTGGATGAAAATATCTCATTTGTCATGTTGCAAATGGAATCTGATATTAATGCTTTCTAATCCACAATAAAGTCTGTAAATAATTTTTCTTTAATGACTTTGACCAAACTACTTTTTGGCATCAGGGGCTTTCAAACTTTTAGAAATTATGCCCATGTGCCCTCAAATATGGTCATGGTTGACTTGAAATGGACAACCAACTGCATCATTTAAAAAAACCTCACCAAACAGAATCTTACAAATATGTCTGAAAGCATCCTGGTATGAAGACTTTTCGAGTCTTATACAAAGTATGTTGGTTTGCTGTCAAATATAGTCACTAAAGTTTAAATTTAGAAAAATCTTTACACAGCTTGTCAATAACAACTCAAAAGAATTTCACAAAATTTGACAAAAAGCATCTTGTCATGAATGGCTTTCAAGTTTTGTACAAACTATGCTGATACCGCTGCAAAATACTAAAATTAGGAAAACCATTCCATGATGTCTTCTCAAACTACGCTCAACAAAAATGGACCAAATTTGACAAACTGCATCTTAGTATCAAGGAGTTTTAAAACTATAGAAATTATGACCATCAATCATCAAATATGGCCACAGTTACTAAAATTAGAGGACTGCTCCAGTGGCCTAGTGGTTAGAGTGTCCCCCTTGGATGCAGGAGGTTTTGGGTTTGATCCCCGGCCGAGTCATACCAAAGACTTATAAAAATGGTACTAACAGCTTTTTCGCTTGGTGCTCAGCATTAAGAGGTTAGTGTTAGGACTGGTTGGCCTGGTGTCAGGATAATGTGACTGGGTGGGACGTCATGCTACATGTTAGCAGCATGATGCCCCTGTGCTAGACATCACTATAAACTGCCACACTGCATACATCATAGTGATATGAATGAAAATTGTTAAAGCTACATTAAAAATCCAAATCACACACACAAACACACAAATTAGAAAACCTTTAAACTACTTCTCAAAAAAACACTTAACAGAATTTGGTAATAAGGGATTTCAAATTATGCAAATGATACCAGTCTTCCTTTAAATGTGAGTACCATTTCTAAAAATAGAAAAATCTATTCATAAGTCTGACAGGAAATAGTTTCAAGTTTGTACAACTGATGCTGATTCACCATCAGATATGGCTACTATTACCACAAGTGGAAAAACCTTGAAATTATTTTTTTCTTCTGAAAAACTGCTTAATAGAATTTAAACCAGTTTGACAGAAAGCATAATGGAATAAAGGCATTTAAACTTTGTATAAATGGTTCCAATCTGCCGTCATATTTGGCAGCTGTTACTAAAAGGAAAAGTTTCTCTTGGTCTTTCTAGTAAAAACTGACATAGCTTATGAAACTATTATATATATATATATATATATATATATATATATATATATATATATATATAAATTCACTTGGTGGCAAAGCAAAGAAACAATTCTTACAGCCATTGTCTTTTCAGGCTGAAATGTTAGACAGTGTTGCTTTGAATCTCCACCGGATAGACAAAGATGTACAACGCTGTGATAGAAACTACGCCTACTTCACACCACCCAACCTAGAGAAGCTGAAAAACATCATATGCACGTATGTAAAATTCATCTTTACTTGAAATGATTCACTTAACCCTTTACCTCATAGAGCATAGTGACAAAGTGCAGCACGTTATAAATAGAACACCTGTTACCTAGTCAACTCCATACACATACGGTTGCCTGTGAACTGTTAAGCAATGTAGTGTATGTTAAGTTTAACAGCAATTTTAACCATTTTACATTTTTGGTACACATCTATTATATGTGGAAAAATTTAAGAGTAAAGTCTGATTGTTATAGCTGTATAATTATTTATCACGGAAGAATTTTTTATGTGCTTTAAAATCTTGAGAGAACTCGTTCACTGTAATGTAAGTGAGGCTGTGTGACCAACCGTAGCTGCCATTTCTCATACTCGAAATTTACTAGTTTTTCATCTGCGTCTACATCACTAAGTTATCTGAATTTGATAATTTATAAAAACTAATTGCTGACTACATCAATATCAGAGCCTTTACCTAGGTTATTGAATCTTTCACAGTTGTGGTTCTGAGCTTGAAAACTTCGTAAGTACTGAATGAAATCTGCGACCGCCATTTTGGAGAGTGGAGATTACGACCCATTTACTTTAAATAGCAGATATCAACCAGTGCATAAACAGTGACCACGTGATCTGACGTAATTGTCATTCGCAGAAATGAATGTAGTATCTAATAGGGGTTTTTCCCCAAGGGTGGTGCTACGAAAACTGGCTTAAAATGGCTGATGTTTACAGCCGACGTGAAAAGGCGCTTCCATGCGATTTGAGTAGAGGCATCCAAAGATGCTTGCAAGAGGTAAAGGGTTAAGGAATTCAGATACGAAAGACTGCTTGTGAAGCTGCTTTTTTCAGTCAGGCGTAATCAGCTCTTTTGATCTCCACATCTGCTATCACAGAAAGTTCTGTTGATCTCCACATCTGTCACAGATGTGAATTTGAGAATAACTGGTGTACTATAAATTCTGTATTTTGTATGGGGTACAAGTTTTCATGGATTTCGTAGTTGCTAAAGTCCACGAATTTCAAGACCCAACAGTTATATTTCTCTTGAAACATATAGCTCCCCCATCCCCAAGTGAAAAATACTGTATATACTTGCTCATAAGACAGTTCTAATTACAAACTGCATGGACCCAGATCTGCTGTCGCATAATGTGTCCGCAGATCAGGGTCTGTATAATGCTAGGACTAACTAGTAGAAAAAATGAATTGTTTGCAGTTGGAACTATCTTATATGCAATTATGTGCAATACAATTACCAGCAAAATAGTAATTTTTTGCAGAACCATAAAAATTGATACTAAAAAAAATCAATGGATTAATTTTGACTGAATTCAATAAACAGGGATGATTGACACCATGTACTTGTTCAGTATGATTGGGATAGCCAGATAATTGCATATATAAAAAATATTCTCATGTGGATGCACAACATAAATAAATTTGAACACACCTGTAGACTTGTCTCCTTTTTTATGTCATACATACTTCTTACATCAGACAAGTTTTGGTGCTGTCCATCTGTCATCCTATCCATTCATTAACATTTCTTGTCTAGGTTCATAACTGGAGAGATTTTAAAGAACTTTGTGCCGATATATATAATGACTAGATAAAGTCACATACCATAGTCAAATTCCAAGGTAAAACTCATTGTAATGGCAAGGGGAAAAAAAACAAGTTAGCCTGAATCCTTGTCCAGGCTGTGACATTTGAAACATTGAGAATATTTTGATGAAACTTCAGATATTTTGATGACTGGGTGGTGTTTCACACACCACTGCCTCACCATTTGCCTCAAGGTCACATTGACTCCAAGAATGAAAACAGTGTCTGCACAATCTTTATTTTTTTATCACTTTAAGCAAAGCTTTGTGGATGGCTTGCATTTCAGGAAAGGAAGGTGCCTATTCTAATTGGCATCAAAAGGTCAAAGGTCAAGACCATAGACTGAAAAGGGCAAATCAATTTCTGCAAAACTACTTAAGTTCTGTTGCTCATTCATTTACAAAGCTTTGCATTTAAGACAGGAAATACACCTGTTGATTTGGGGCATGAAAGGATAAAAAGTCTGTCAGACAGGTTTCAATAAAAAAAAAAAAATGGTTTCCACAAAATAACTAAAATCCTGTGCCACAGGCCATGATGAAACTTTATGGTTGGCTTGCTTTTGAGGTAAGAGATAAGAAAGGCACCTATTCATTTTCAGGTTGTAGGTTAAAAAATCAAGGCAATCAACATTATGCAAATGTAGTAGAAAACTAGTTATGAAAGTAAATATAAAAACATGACAGTTCAGTGATTTCACACAAACAGTCTGAAGAGGCAGACAAACAAAACAGCTATCAAAAAATGCAACCAACAATGCTCTTCCATTACACATAGCTATTATGACAGATGTGTACATCAAATTTAGCACATCCATTCACTGTCAGCTTTTCTGTTATGAGTTTTGAAACTTTGCTTTTATGTGCTCCACTTACTACCCAATCTATCCAGAGAGTGTCATGGATGTGTACTCCATGAAGCAGGAACAATTTTCCTTTAATTGCACCTGGAGAAGTCTCCAGTCAGTATTAAGGCAATGTCAATTTGAAAGTCGAGAAGCATATACTAATTTGTCTTCTTTAAAGTGTCTGTCTAATACAATATAATAAAGGGCACTGACGAGGAAATGCACAAAATGTTTCCACCATTTCCAGCTGGTTCTTCCAACCGAATATTTGGACTTCAGTGGAATAGCTTGACTGACTGTCAGGCTGCTCATTTCAGTGGCAGTCTCCCACTTACTGTTGACAGATCCACATCACTCATATTAAAATCTATGTCACTTCCTTCTTTAGTCTCTTCTAATTTAGAATCTGACACCAAATCGGACAATAGCAGAACTTGGTTAGTCTCTTCAATATCAAAGCCTGAAACAATCTACTCATCTGAGGGTTCTGTTTGATATTTCCACATTCAGGATACACATTCCGTGGTGCAACAACATCATTATTTCGTAGCATCAAACTGACCCTATGATGCTCAATAAATATAACGTCTTTGATTAGTTGTGCTAATTTCCATACCACAATCTACTCACTAAATACGTCATACTTGTTTTTCCTCTTATTTTTATTAAAGGGGCAAATAACAAAAGCACATTTTGAAATATGTTTATAATAACTTTAATATGCCAAGCTTATGTCAAACAGGCTAAGGTGGGACCATGAATAACTCAAGAAAGTGTTTTTGTGAGGGTGATTCTGCTGTATTTAAAAATTCTATAATTAGTAATACCTAAACTGACAATATTTTCAAGCTCAAAATATGTAATAACATCAAACTTTTGATGTTTTATTTCATTGTTGCCAATAAAGCATTACCTTAGCTGTTCATCAACACTGAACTGAAGCATTCAGGTAGTTGTATGAATGAACTAAGGTCTTCTTTCCAACTGAATCTCTACACAGCCAGTAGCCAAAATGGTGTTAAGACAAGGAAGACCCCTATTGATTTTGGATTCAAAACATGTGACAGAGTGTGTATATAAAAGTATATTAATACTACCATGTATACTGTTACGAGTCTAGGCTCGTACAAAAAGTAACAGAAAAGTGTGAAGACAACAAGCTTTGTAAACTTTAACAAATAATTTATTTCCCTAGAATATCAAGTGAAAAATGAGAAAAAAGAACTTACGGTTTTGCAAATCAAATCCAAAAATAATCCAAGAATTAAAAAAAAAGTCTTAGTAATAAAAAGTCTTGAAAGAAACTGAGTTTGAATCCCAATGAAATCCAAAATGGAAGATGATGACGTCTGTTGTAACCTGCAAAGTACTGTTATGTCAACAGTTGAGTTGCAGAAAATATTATTCCAGTTTTGAATTCCGTATAAATTTCAGTGAATGTCTTTGTCCAAGAATTTTCTAGAAGCACTTGTATTTTCAGGGAAAAGAATCACTTGAATTCAAAATAGTTTGAAGAAAATAAAATAATTAGCCCAAACTGGACACAACATAAAAGAACTTGACTTTTCAAGTGTTAAGGCATGACTGACTAAATTCTTATCATAACATGAATTGTAAGACTAACTAAAATGCAAAACAGATGCCTGGATGGGGGTCAAGAGTTCATCTTTCCAGAAGGAAAAGAAGTTTGTTACATGATAATTATCACATCATCCAGGTATGGCCTTCACTTAACTTAATAATTCTTACACTTAGAAAGAAAAATAAGGAAAAAAAGTTGTTTGCAAAAACTGTCACTGGTTCTGAATCAAGGTCAGAAACTAGATATAGTGTTTCTATTATTAGGTGTTTATCAGTTAAATAAGAAAAAGCCAGGTCAAACAGAACTGAACTTAATTCTGAAGAAAAAAATAAAGTCCAGTAAATAATAATGTTGTTGTTGTTGTTGTTGTGGGGTTTAACGCCATTTTTCAGCGCGATAGGGCTATACATGGCGGCCAGTATTAATGGTGGAGGAAGAACCCGGAAAACCCCGGAAAGAACCACCGACCCACGAGAAGCTACTGGCAAGCTTTCTCACATGCCCACATTGGCTGAATCTTAGACTCGAACCGCCGCAGACATAGGTGAGATGGCAGTGATCCGTAACGAAGAGCGCTTTAGACCACTCGGCCACTCGGGGCCCCTAAATAATAATACATTACAGTAACATGTAATGGAATTTTAATAAATTAAAACAACAAACAAAGAATTAAATTACATATACATAACAATTCTCAAGTACAGGTCCAACTGCAAGCAAAATAGACCATGATCTTCTATCACATTATGCGCTGGCAGATCAGGGTCACTGTTGCTTGTTCTACTGATTACTCCCAGAAAACCTCCTAGAATGAATCTGCGCAGGTTGCAGTTGAACTCAACTTACAATGAGATATATATACAGTATTAACCACTTGACAGGTGTATATTGTGCCATTTGCAGTGCTCTTGTTATGAGTTTTTTAAAGGTACTGTATTTATTTATAGGCAGTTATAGATCAAAGTATATGCAGTCAATCACATTATACACTGGTACTCAGTAATCATATGTTCAAGTCCATGCAGAGATAATATACAAAGATTATTGTTATAAAATTCACATGGATGTTACAGGTACGTGTGGGAACACCTAGAAGTGGGTTATGTACAAGGGATGTGTGATCTGGTGGCTCCACTGCTGGTGGTACTGGATGATGGTAAGTAGCAAGATGCAGAAATGACAACCATTCTTGTTTTTGTGGTATTGTTAAAACAAAATTATGAAAATTCCACATTAAAAATAATATCAGCAAAATTCCAGAAAATCTAAATTTGAGGGGATACATTTTTTTAGCTGTAATGGTCATAGACCAGAAGAGCTTATGGGATGGTTTGTTGTTCAATGTCTGGCATCCATTTGTCTCTTTGCACAAGTTTGTTATCACTATTCCTTTTAACTGCCTTGAAACTTTGCACAGACATTCATCGCGTGGTCCATATTAGTCATCTTGAATTTTTATCACTGCTTTTCCAGAATAATGGGTGGTCATATCAACACAGGGCTTTCACTTAAAAACTTCTTTTGATGTATAGTTGGCCCTGAATGAAAATAATGCCTTTGGAATTCATCATATCTGCCAGACATGCCCAACAAGACTGGTGTTTTGACCAGCATTAAAATGCCTGAATTGGAAATTGGAAGTTTCAGTTAAGAAATCTATGTTCAGAGTTAATAAAATAATTGTTTTAACTCATCTGGTACATGGGTAAAACCTAATCTTACATGTAAGATGTACATTGCGAAAAGTGTGAAATGAAACTGCCATGAGGCCTCTGTAAATGGTATTCAGTGTAATGGTTCTGTTCCAAAGTCTAGCTATGAGAAATTTGTATCCATTTGGCTCAAATTAATGTGCAAAGTCTATTGTCTGTATTCTTACATAATCATCCTATCAATCAATTTAATGCAAAATATCTCATGTTTCTATCCCTCCTTCCTCCCTTCACCATCTCTCTCTCTCTCTCTCTCTCAAACACATAGACACTCGCACACTGCTCAGGATAATACAAAGTTTATATGCATGTATGTGTGTGACTGCCTTTCTTGATCACACATCTGTACCTAGATTTGTCTGTTGCTTACATTAAATTGCCATAAATAAATGTATTAAGTAAACCACCAACATTGTACAAGTTAATATTTTACTTTAATTGGCTCTTGACTACTCATTTGTTGGCTTTAATCTCAAAATAAGAACTTAACTGGGGGGTGTAAAAACCAATCTTCATGCCAGAATTTCATTCTAAATCTTGAACTTCAGATATGCCAAGTCAGCATTTTACCAACTTTTTATTGTTCTCAATTTCAGAGGCGAGAACCTACAGTTGTTTCTGTGAGCTGATGAAAAGAATGTCCAGTAACTTTCCTCATGGTGGAGCAATGGATACTCATTTTGCCAACATGAGATCTTTAATTCAGGTAAAAGGAAAATACACACATTACTTATTGCTAATAGCTACAAGGATAATTAATAGAAATGTGTATTTATTGATTCATTTGTGTTCCTAAGTTTAAATCCATCGTTATATGAACAAAAAGCTATTATCAGCATTTTACAAGTTCTTGAAGTTCATCAGTGTGCAATGTATGTAAGATGTTTGATTAAAATTATGAGCAGAGTCTATATTCAGTAGTCTCTATATTCAGTAGTCTCTGTATTCAGTAGTTTCTATATTCAGTAGTCTCTGTATTCAGTAGTTTCTATATTCAGTATGTATATTCAGTAGTCTCTATATTCAGTAGTCATTTATTTGAACAAGAATCTGAAGCAGTTGTGTGTTTTAGCAAGGTTTAAGCCAAGTGTTCTTTTATGGACACATTATTATGGGAGGGTTTTAGTTGGTAATGGTGTGAGTCAACAATGGACATTTATTGTATCTTACATACATTATTTATAGGAAATTTTATATTTGCTTTCAAACAATAGGTAGCAAAAGAGTATTATGTTACTACTGTAACATGAAGAAAATAATTTGCAAGTGGCATCAGTGTTATGTAAGAATCAGAGAATCACCATCACTCACAGACTTCGGTAATTGTCCGCTTTTACATGGGACTTCAAATTAGGTAATAAAGACAAGTTATCAACACATTGTTTATAAAACGAATACAAAAGAAATAATTCTTATTCACATGAATCTTTGTTTTCAGATATTAGACTCAGAGTTGTTTGAACATATGCATCACCATGGAGACTATACGCATTTCTACTTTTGCTATCGCTGGTTCCTTTTAGACTTTAAGAGAGGTAAGTTACATTTTCCGTTACTAATGAATTCTAAGTTTATGTTCAAAATAATCAAATAATTTTTAAAAGATAAAGAATTTGGCATTGAATGATCAGAATCATGAGAGCTGATGTTTACTTCAGAATACTTGTACTAAAGTTTTGGAAAATTTCTATGCTGTACCAGTGAAAAAACCACCTTTCAGTAGCAGTAACTGTCAGAGGGTGGATGTTTTTTTAAACAAGTTGTAATTATAGCAATCTGCATTACAGAGACAGCCTGTATTCTGTTCTTGGTAATTTCATCAAAATTACACAATGAAACAAATATAATTGTATTTCCACATAGTGCCTGTTGAACATCAAAATGTCATCATTCTCACTCTTTAGTTACTTTTAGCACAGGTACACTTGTTATTAGTCATGGGCATCGAAAATCATGCTTACCCTATTTGGGTTCATGGTCACTGTGCAAGATGCCTGGAGTTTCACTTTCATACTTTGACAAAAGTAGCAGCAAGTAGACTCAATCCAGAATGGTTTATTTGATTCATATTTAGGAAACCTATCATTGGACCAGCCTGTGTCAGCTGCCTTGGTATGTCCTTGGACAAGGCACTTTACTCTGATTGCCCTGGCACTATATAACCTACTTGTGTTGCTGTGCCATCAAACCAAACCAAAACCTAACAAACTGCACAGACCAAGGTCTGCCAGCATTATACAACAGCAGATCTGGGTCTGTGCAATTTGTAGTTGGACTTGGCTTATAAGCTACATGGTATCCATTTATCAGCTTTCCTAATGCTTTCCTGGAAAAACTAATTTTTCAACCCAACAGTCAGCCTCTCTGTTCATAAATTTGCAAACCCATTTCCTGATTGATATCCTCTAATTTTTCATTTCAGCATGAAATTTATCTTTTAAATTACTGGCTTAAGATGCCAATATTTCATTTGCTTTAAGTGGAAGTGACAAGTAAATATGCAGAGAGCATAAAATCTCGGGTGAAATAGCTATGAAACACTACAAGTTTGTAACACTCAGCAAATTTGTTATTGAATGCACTCAGCATTTTGTTTTGTTAGCAACTTATAACATTGTCAAAGGTAATCAGGTGACATTTTTTTTGTTGGTATGTACTTATTGTTGTAGTAATATTCATCTTAGAAATATAGCCAATTTTATATTGCATTCAGTAATTGTACTTTATTTTTATTTACCTTTCAAATCACATACATGCCAGCCATTATGCATTTTATCACCTCATTATGTTTCTGGATACGAATTACACCTTGTTTTGGTACATTAAAAATAAATAAAAATAAAGCAACAAGATATTGTTGCTTGTTATCATATCTTTAATCCCATGCATCATATAAATTTGAGAATATTCTCAAAAGCAAAACTTTTGTACAAGAATATCGTAAGAGTACATTTGACCATCATAGACCTAATGAGACTTGTTTTCTATTTATAGCTGCTGTATATGACATATTTCTAAGAAGCTTTCTTCAATCAAAACCTTGTTTCACAAATTTATTATAATTTGATAATTTTTCTAGGAAGCAGACTAATATATACTTTAAAAAGAATGGCATCAGCAGTTGGGTAAAAAGGCTTTATCGATGTGACGCGTGGGTGTTACATGACTGAAAAATGTTAGAGGGATCTTTTTAAACTTCAGAACATCAGATAATGAAAAGGACAAATCAACAGCGCTTTACAAATTTAAAAAGAAGAATATCAGAGTGTTGTAGTAAAGCAATCAGACTGAGTACATCGTCATGGTCATTGTTGAATTTGTGGACTTAACTGTATGATCCTTCAGAGAAAGTTAGACATGTAGACTAGTTAAATTGGGTGTTGTATACAAATGATTTGTCAGTAGGATTTTTAATTTTTTCCTGGTGATAATCCACATGGATTCAAGATGGATTTTAACCAGTTACAGATCCAGGTAAATAAACAGTTTTCATACAGTGTTCTTTAATTATGGCATGTAATATATAGATTATACCTTTTATGCTCAGATTATGCATTGTTGCCACATTGCCACTTATATTAGCAATAATTACACTTATGCCTCTCTAGAGTTTGACATATATGTAATCAGTCTAGTGGCTATTATGGAAATAATTAAGAAAACAATTGATATGCATCATTAATGGCAGCTGTAATAATTATTTTATGTCTATATGATTGCAGAGCTTTTGTATGATGATGTATTTACTGTATGGGAGACCATCTGGGCAGCCAAGCATATCAGTTCCTCTCACTTTGTGCTGTTCATAGCACTGGCCCTGGTGGAATATTACAGGGACATTATTATGGATAACAACATGGACTTTACTGATATCATTAAATTCTTTAATGGTGAGCAAAAATAAATATTTACTTGTTTTTCCAGTGTTTACAGAAGCAAGAGTAAGGAATAACTTTATGATGATGTTCTGCAATGTAGCTATTGTATTTAAAAAGCTGCATTCCCTCCCAAAACCATTTTAAAACTAAGATGACACATTTGTTCTTCATAAATCAAAAAGTATGTACACAAATAATCTCACGACTCAATTCCACCCAGATGTTCCAGTTCAAGTTCAGGGTTTGTTTAGTTTCTGGAAAATCCCTTTGTTACCATATTTGCCAGCCTATATGTTGATTCTTTTTTACCAGAAAAATAAGAGCTTTTATCTTATACTCTGATTCAACTTGTATATGGATGTCATTCATATCACTTAATCATATGTGATGTAACTTTGTGTGTGTAAAAAAAGACATTTTTCTCCACAAGTATGCAAAATATTGTGTAAAAATAATTATCATTTTGGGGAAGAGATTGTATATGGAAAAATATAGCACCCAAGATTGAGAAGGATTTTAAAATGTTTACATTATTGTAAGTATTAAATTCATTTACTTAGGATGTAATTGTACTAAAGCAGCATGCACTAGTAATATACATTGTTTAAATTGATTGCATATATGTGCATTAGAATAAACTAGTTAGAAAATAAATAACCATGACAAAGACATGTATTCCATCGCATTTTTGTTCTTCCACTTCATGAAGAAATATTATATGCCCCAATATGAGAGAGAGGTTTCAGGACAATTGTAATCTGTATTGTTTTGTTACCTGATGATTGTGATCTTACTCATGTACAATGGCAATACTATTTTACATTGTCAATTAATACTACTGAGTAAACACTTCCATCAAGTTTTAGTTGCAGTATCCATTTTCCCAAGAACCACATGGCTTTGCAGCATTATTTGCATGTTAATTAAATATGCTACAACTATGGTCAGGTCATACCAGTTAACATCGGTTTGAGAGCAAGATTCAGCAGACCAGATCAAATTAGTGAGGCTGCCAGTAGGAAAATGAGGTTACCCATACGGTATTATGAATATGGTACCATGTAATGCAAGGTGCTTACTCTTGTTGTAAATTTCTCTACTAGTGTCACATTTTGAACTTGACAACAGAAGTGTCAGAGCAGATTTAAAATAATATCTAGCATGAGGAAAAGATCAAAACCAAATGCTGCCTAAGTACAGGAAATTTACATGCACTTACTGATAATGGATAATCTTATTTGTTGGGAATGGAGAGATCGTTGTACTTGCAAAGAAAGTTGCACAGCATGCAAAATGGTTGTTCTTGGGATTTAACCAAAATGGAGTCTGTATTGATATAAATATTGTGAATATTGCAACTTTTAAACTGAAGGAGTATGGCATGTATTTTAATAGTTTCCATTTACTGTTTTGTTTTTGACAAAAACTTTAGCTAAACAGGTGCAGTAAGGTAGAAAAAAGCATGAAGAAGGTTTGAAATCTCTATCTTTCATATTGTGGCATATTTTATTTTGATCATGAGGTACTAAAGAAAAATACGTTGGAAAAGATATGTGTGCCTGCACCTTCCTCTCTCTCTCTCTCTCTCTCTCTCTCTCTTTATAAAACAAATCTGTGGAAAATGTAATTTCGCATCAGTGATGCAGTTTTCCTACTACTGATGATCTTTAATAGCATACAGTGATATTATTAATATTAGAAAACCAGAAGTTACCACAGTTCATTCCACGCAGCATCATAAATTGTATCCTATCTGTAACTCTGTAAAGTTTCAGGTCAGCATCATTAAATGTAGTAAAACTACCTGATTCGTTTAAAATACTTCATGTAAAACAGATCAGGTACTTTTAGTTACTTTTAATAATGTTGTCCTGAAAATTTACTAAGTTGCAGATAAGATAAAATTTGTGATGCTCAGTGGAATGAACTAAAGTGAAAAAGACAAAGCTGAGGTATCAGTCAAGCCTTTCTTATACACAGCATATTGAATTATATTTGTATGAAGGAAGGAAAATTTACAAAATTTGCAAATTTTATTTATACTCCACATCAACTTACAAACCAGCAAATACAGTACCTACTAAAACTAGTATTTCCTCATTTACAAGGAAGTTTAGAAAACAAGACTTACTTTCCCAGGTCGTAAACATGCACTCCATTCAACATTTAATTTTGTTTTCATTTGAGTCTAATACTTACCTTAAATACAGCCCCCCTAAATGACAAAGAAAATATCTTTGCTGTCTGCAAGTCACAAAAACAAGGGGAAGAAACTCTTGCATATTAACTTCCCTTGTTCCCACTAAGTGGATCCATCCAGTATTGCAGATGTAAATTTTTGCTTGTAGCTGTAAACCGAGTCTCCAAAAATCTGTTGCAATTTATATTTGATTTTTACCATTCAACAGATATTTTCAGTGGTTGATCTACCTGGCATTTTAACTTTATCCAACACTTCTTCTTTCCTGCTATTTCTTGGCAATTCAGTTTTGCGAGTTCTTCCTCCTTTTGCTGTCCTTACTTGCTTTCCATTATGTATCCATCCCAATTCTACTTTCCTGTTTTCTTTAAAAGCATTTCTGTTACAATGTCTTGCCATAGTTCTTTTTCTTCACTTCAAAGAAGACTCTGAAATACATTTATCCTGGAATTCTGCTGGAACTGTATCATAAAACATTTGTATCTTTCCTAGTGACTTTATTGTATTTATGTTTTTTTTTTTACCAGTCATTATTGTTCATGTGTTAATGATCGTTAACACTAGAGTTTTCACCAGCGACTTGATAACACAAGTTCACCTATTTTAATGTTTGGTACATTTGTTTCTGAACTTGTTTTTTCTTATCTCATTCATTACATAGATCTAAATCAAGTGCAAGAAGTTGAGATGCTTTCAAGTCATGGATGACTACCAGTGTTCTTGCCTGGCCTGCACTGAAAGTTATTTCTCACATGTGTGCAATATGGGCAGAAGATATTTGGTACCACGTCTCTTGAAGACAATTAAATGGCAGTAAAAAATAGTATATACTCTAAAACTTCCAAACATGAAATATTAAACATTGATCCGCATTCAGAATTTTTGACGAGTTTGATGGTGGATATCAAGTTGATACCCCCACCCCCACCTCTCCAAATAAATTATCTACAACAACAATAACTTCAGACCCAACGGAAGCCAGGCCAAACAGTTCAACTCAAGCTATATTGGAATCACATATGATGCACATACTATAACAGGCTGTCATCTAGAATGTCGACAATTGAGTTGGATGAAACTAAGACCATTTTAACCCTTTTTGGCAGCCCATGCAACTTTCTCACACACTGGTACAAGTCAGCTCCAATGCTTATCATTCAGAAATACCTAGCCTAGACAAGGATAGTAATGCTGTCAACATGTCTGCTCCACTCTTTTATAAAGTGGACAAACAGGTATTCAATGCGACATCTAATTTGGCCAGGAATATTGTGTTGACTTCCTCCCTACTCTAGGTGAGAAATCCAAAAGTGACCATGTCTTTGAATCTGTATGCTGTAGTGCCAATATAGTCAGTAGGGCTGATTACCATGCAATGATGAATGCCCTAATAGCCTCTTTTAACTTCATATTGATAAGAAGAGACACACTCCTGTGATTTCTCATAAACCCTGCCATGCAGCAACCATGTGCTTCCTCACCATCAATTCACCCCGTGGAATCACTCTTTCACCTCACTTTGTAAGCCCTTATTTCAGTGTAAGCCCCTATCTCTGTACAAGCCCCTAATCTCTGTACAAGCCCCTAATCTCTGTGTAAGCCCCTGTTTTTATGTAAGCCCATATCTCTGTACAAGCACCTGTCTCTTTGTAAGCACTTATCTATGTACATGCCTGTCTCTTTGTAAGCCCCATCTCTCTATAAGCCCCTATTTCTTTGCATGCCCCAATCTCTGTATATGATCCTGTTTCTGTGCATACCCCTATCTCTCTATAAGCCCCTATTTCTGTGCAACCGAGTCAGGGAACGTACTAGAGACAGGATGATCATGGCAGAAAAACCACATTATAACAGCCATATTCTCCTGATCTCCACAGGCAAGCCTGGAACAGGGAGAGAGAACAAGGTTTCTCATCTCACAAGCCTCCCACCAACCATCAGTGACTTGCTTACCCTATTGTGGGCACCAGACTTGTTATGTTCTGCCAGACTTCGATCTATCTATTTCAGACATGATTTGGCCATCCAATCAATTGCAGAGGGGTTCCTGATCTCGTTCATCTAGCCTCCACTTTCATCATCCCCCTTCATGACAGATCCCAAGCAATCCCATGAAAAACAGATGTTGTACATGAGGAGGCTGAGAATTTGCTCATAAAGTAGACAGGAAAGTAGTACAAAATCCTGTCTCCCCAGGGTTCTATTCCTTACTATTTTCTGGTTATGAAAGTCAACAGAAAATAGAGACCTGCCATAGACTTCAGCAGATTTAGTCAGCTTATTACTGCCCCTGAGGCCCCGAGTGGTCTAAAGCGCTTTCTGTTATGGATCACTGCCATCTCACCTCTGCCTGCATCGGTTCGAGTCTTGGATTTGGCAAATGTGGGTATGTGAGAAAGCTTGCCAGTAGCTTCTCATGGGTTGGTGGTTCTTTCCAGGGTTTGCCCGGGTTCTTCCTCCACCATTAATACTGGCCGCCATGTATAGCCTATCGTGTGTTGAAAAATGGCGTTAAACCCTGCAACAACAACAACTACCCCAGAGTTGAAGATGAAGATAGCAAGTTCTGTCTGTCTGTCTGTGTAATGCAATAAATACATGTCAATAAGTCTTGAATTCTCAAATGCATTGTTTCCATTACTTTTCAGATAGTAGCATGCAAATACCTACCATTTAAAAGTATACCAATTTTGCACCCTTCAATTCTGCCTTAGTCTCTGCTCTGTGGCCTTCACCAAGATGTTGGACCACACCATATCCCACTTTCTGGATGTCCTCCATTATAGTGACTTTGCACTATATCATCCATTTGCACCATTCAGAAAGTTCAGTTTTGGTTCATGATATGAAGAACTTTGTACCACATTCGTTTGTTTAGTGTAGAGATCTTAGATATTCATGATCGACATTTTGTTCCTCTTCATATGGAATTTCTGATTCATGCCAACCTTGTTCATCTTTCTCCCAAATGCATTGACAGTATCGTTCATGCATCAGTGAAGCCTTGTTCATCTTTATCCCAAATGCATTGACAGCATTGTTCATGCATCAGCGAAGACGTCCACTTGGATGTTCATTTCTTTAATTTCTTCAAATCCTCAGCCTACTCAGTGTGGCATCAGACCTGGTATACATCAGTTGCATTTTTATGACACACTCTGCAGATGTCCCTTCTAGCACATTGGCAACTGGTTGCAGGGTCATTTAGATCACCAGGTTATATTCTTGAACAAAATCAAACATTTCCTGCTTTTAATGGCAAGACAAGGGGTGTCTCGAAGCAGGTATACCTTTAGAAGCCCCACAATAAAAAGTCACAATTAGTTTCGATGCTGTTTTATCGGGAAGGGGAAGGGGGACTTGCTACCAGACTTTGTAATGGTCAGTGACACAAGGACACTTCAAGAAAAGGCTCTTCATGTCAATCTCATGAAGATTAGAACCATTCTCATCATCTCAACACCTTCATTGCTTAAGTGAAATGAAATGCATCAAAAAGGTAAAAGTTATGATAAGTCAGACAGATTGGTTGTATTAAGCTACCTCGTCAGAGGGTGGGGGGTACAAAATCACCTGACCTTTGCATTATGGTATGGGAAATACCTTCATTGATGTGCCCAGTATGAAGTTCTCCGGTCTAAGGAACTCCCATCATATCTCATTCACACATCTCACTTCAGTCTGCACAAGTTTAGTTTCAGCTCAGCCAATGTGGTTATGTGAGAAAGCTTGCCAGTAGCTTCCCATTGGTCAGTGATTCTTGCCAGGGTCTTCCCAATGTCTTCCTCCACCAAAAATATTGGCCACAGTGTATATTGTGTGCTGAAAATTTTTTAAACCTCACAAAACCAAACCAAATTTTGCTCAGTGTGATATAAGCATGCTTGGACCATCAATGCCCTTTAGCGTCCGCCTTGGATGTGGGAGGTTGCATGTACGAGCCCTGGGCGAGTCATACCAAAGACTTATAAAATTGGTACTTTTAGCTGCCTTGCTTGGTGCTCAGCATTAAGAGGTTAGTGTTAGGACTGGATTGCCTGGTGTTAGGATAATGTTACTGGGTGGGACATCATGCTACATGTCTACAGCACAGTGCCCCATTGCTAGACATCATAACCATATGACTGAAAAATTATTAAAGCTAAGTTAAAAATCCAAATCACACACATGCACACACAATGCTCTTTAAATGATATGAGAGGGGAAATGGGCAGAGAAAAATGGAAACTTTCCTGAGTTTTGATGTGACTCAGCTCTTCTTAGTTCAAGCCTAAGTCTTAACCCGGCTAAAGTAGTTATCATAATAGATTTGTTTCCTGAAAGTACAGACTTCAGCTAGATGGATTAGTGAACTGTGTCCGCTGTTTGTGGATCTGAGTTACATACAGTTCTGTTCTGACAGCTCTGTTATACTAATGACACTACTTAGTTTTGTTTCTAAAAGCAGGCTACCATCAAAAGGCAGCCTTGATTGATCAGTCAAGAGAGGTAAAGCTGCAGGAACCAGTACACACAATCATATATCATCTGAATCACACAGACTGTCTGAGGCAGCTGTGAAAAGACACTTCTCACTGCTTATTTAGGTAGAGGTTGAATACTCAAGCACTTTTGCCTTCTCTTACATTTCTCATAGTGTTAATGAGAATGGGACATATATTTGACAGAGAATGGACAGTTTTTTGTAAATAGAGTTCCTTCCTACTTAACATTATCACATTGCTATCAATCCCTCCTGCACATCCCCCCAAATGTCAGTATCCTGTTAATAGGTTTGTTCAAACTTAAACTAGTTACAGGTGGCCACCTAGTGGAAATGAAGGGAATTAATATGTAAGAATTGTTTCCCTTCATCAGTATGATCTATAAAGAGAAATACGTTTTCGGTTTTTAGAGGTAGCAGAGAGTGTTCCTCTAATGTTAAGGTAATCTTGTTTCAGATGACTTAGCTTATCACCACACTGGAGATCAAATTTCAATTTGATTTTTCTGCATCTTTATAAATAAGCATGTATAATTATGGTTTCTTTGCAGGTTCTATAATAAGTGAGATCTGCATATCTTTCAAGATTATATTTCTCATCCAGTTTTTATAAAACTTTGTAGATATGTTTAGTGTGTGTGTGATTTTTATTTTTAACTTGGTGTTAACAATTTTGCAGCCATATTGCTACAATGTCTGCATTGTGGCAGTTTATGGTGATGTCTAGCCCTGGGGCATTATGCCACAGATACGTATCATCATGCCCTACCCATTCACAGTATCCTGACACCAGGTCAGCCAGTTCTAATGCTAACCTCTTAATGCTGAGTCTTACCAAACACTTATAAAAATGGTGCTAGCAGCTACCTCACTTGGTGCTCAGCATTAAGAGGTTAGTGTTAGGACTGGTCGGCCTGGTGTCAGGATAATGTGACTGGGTGGGACACAATGCTGCTTGTCTGCGGCATGATGTCCCAGTGCTAGACATATTTATAAACCACCACACTGCAGACATTGTAGCGATGTTACTAAAATTGTTAAAGCTGCATTAAAAATCCAACTCACACACAAAAAGTCATGAAGAAATGGACTTATTGTGGATTCCTCTACACTTTGTTTGGCCAGTAAAGTGTCAGTCCCTATGAGGGACTTGAGTGGATTTCATGTCAAGTTTAAAGATACAATGAACAAGGGTACTTAAATGTAAAGAATAAAACCTCCATGATTTTTTTAAGTACTGAATAACATCATTCTATTGTAAAACCACAAATGTATTTCCATGAAAATAGATGAATTTACAGTGAGCAGCAATTTGAAATCTACTATTGAAAAAGTAGAATGTTCGACCACAGTTCAGAATTTTGAGAGAAACAAGTGGGAATGTTACCAACAATAAGCGATAATAAAGTAATTGGAAGTATGAATGATAAGTAACAGTGAGTATTCTTTAAGGAAAGCTTTGATTGCTTAGATTCATTCATGATTGAGATTGTTTTTTTATAGTTGTCTTTCCATGTTTTTTTCTTTCAGAAATGGCTGAAAGACACAATGCTAAACAGGTCCTGAAAATTTCCAGAGAGTTGGTGCTTAAGTTACAGACATTGATAGAGAATAAATGACAACTGCCAGACAGTAAAATTCACAGCTAAGGTCAATTAAACATTATTAGAACTTTTTCTGGGCAATGCATTACTACTTTATGAAAAGTAATCCAAAGTATTATT
Source organism: Sinohyriopsis cumingii (assembly GCA_028554795.2). Lineage (NCBI taxonomy): Eukaryota > Metazoa > Mollusca > Bivalvia > Unionida > Unionidae > Sinohyriopsis > Sinohyriopsis cumingii. The sequence goes on along the minus strand of JAPYKE020000198.1, from coordinate 1,170 downwards.
TATTTTTTAAAATCATTGACCCCTCTTGATAGTATAATGAATGTAAATACATATATACCCTTTGTTTAGATATTAAATAGATATGCAAATGTAATGAATAGAGCATTAATAGAAAAATCCAGTTTTAATTTTTGTGCAATGTAACAGATTTGTGTTCATATTGTTTTATTCCATTTATTATCCCTCACCTATGGATGGTACAGAAAGATTCTGTCCATCACACTTCACTTTCTCAAGCCTAACTATTAAAGATATCTCTATGAAATTTTGTATACTTGTTAGCACTGTGCTCCAGGTTTGCCTGTTGCAATTTTAAAAAATATTAAGTTTTTATAGTTTTATTTTTTTGTCAGTTCTTCTGTCCATCCATCATTCATTATCAGCAACTTCATTTTTGGGGAAGAATTCCAAAGTTACCATGTATACTCACTTAAAAGTCAAGTCCAGCTGCTGCACAGACCCATATCTGCCTTTACATAATGTGCCAGCATATCTTAGTCAATGCAGCTTGTTAAAAGTAATCAATAGAATGACAAGTATAGCTGTTGATCTGCAGGCATGTCAAGTGTTATTTGCAGTTGGACTAAACTTATAGGCAGGTACATCTAGTATTTACGAGCTTTACACATATTAAACTACTGGTTTAGATGTGCCTTTTGTAAATTACAGTTCTTCAGTTTAATATTTTTAGTATGTTTGTCCATTTGTCTGTTCATCTATCCAGCATTCACTTTATTTAGCTTCCAGTGCAGAACACCAAAAACTGTCTGTGAAATCTGATACACATGTTATGCTAATGGTGTAGATGTGCCATTTGCTATTCAAGTTTCAGTGTTTTAAACATTTTCTTGTGTTTGTCTACTAAGTCATCCATCCACCATTGACCTTTTTTTTTCTGGAACAAAAAAGTGATGCCTATCACTTACCTGTATACTTGGTAAATGAAATTTTTAGTATATGAATGTTTGACAGATCCTTCTCTTTCTCAAGAAACATTTGGGCAGGGCAGGGGATATATATAATGCCTTTTTGTTTCATTATCTAAATATTTGTTAGTAACTACTAGTTCTTGTAAAATGTTACACTCGTAAAATAAATTGTAACTGCAAATGTTGCAGGAGTTAAACATGCTTGAAATTGGACTGTGTTCAATAATATTAGCTTTATGTT
>JAPYKE020000197.1:0-247119 GCA_028554795.2 Sinohyriopsis cumingii | reverse complement strand
TATCAAACATATTTATATCTTCCAAACTCAAGACTGCAAATGTGTGCGTGTGGGGGTGGGTGGGTGTGAGTGTGTTGGGGTGAGCATTATATATCATACACTTTCAGAAGAACTCAGTTTCTGCTTAATGCATGCGCCTCGTATATTTGCATACAAAGACAATTATATCAACCTGAACTCTAAATTAGAATGGCTGAGACATCACAAGTGTGAGTTTGCTGTCTATTCTTTATACCAGTACTATGTTTTATATGAAGGTGATCATGCCCATATTGATTACATAATAAGCTTATAACAGCTGCATCGATACACTTCATTTACGATTAAGACAGTATATATTTACAATTTGCTTCACATTCTGCATTTACAGCTATTTGTTACATTTACATGTTATCACAGTTTTATGTCACATTTGTGCTGCCCTAACTATAGACCTGTTCTATGAGAGGACCTTTACACCTGACTGCTTGTGCATGATTCATAACAACGACTTAGTAAATTGATACCTCAATGGATTGCTTTGTGTTGAATTTGTAAAAGGTATGCTCATATTCACCACGAAAAACAAATGCGATAAACCAGTCGCAAATCACCTGTCTGAGTACAATTAGATTAAAGTGGCTGAAATTATATGCTGTAATCAAAATATATTCTCGTAATTCAATCTTTGCATTATTATACAATTTAGTGGATGATTTAAATTGGTAGTTTTGGAAAAATGCAAAGATTTAAAGATACAATAGTCAAAGTTTTGAGTTTGAGTGATATCCTTTTGGAAATATACGATCTGTTAACAGTCATACATACCCCCAGTGAAACATGTACACAGAGCCATTCATTGCTTTCTTGCTTTGTTACTGACAAAATATACAATGACAGCTTGATATGTGAAAATGTCAAGACAAGTTAAGGCTATTCAGAATCTTGTGTATAGCGTATAGTATCAGGTTTCAATCATAACACCATGTCACAAGCCAGGAACAAATTAACACCTTAATTCATATATATATATATATATATATATATATATATATATATATATATATATATATATATCTGATCCTAATCAGCAATTCCTATGTCAAAGTTATATCTACAGTGAATGCCTGAAGCTACTTTTAACATCAGTTACAATTTTGTAATGTTTTTGGGTCATGAGAGAGAGAGAGAATATTTTCTATAATTAATCACAGTATATAGAATATATGCAAGTCCTTCAAAGTTTGAAAAATAATATATTTTTTACAAATATAAAGTAAGATTGATTTCTTGAAGAAAATGCTGGAAGTTTTGTACAGAGGAATATATATATATATATACTTTCTGCAGAAGGATTAAAAAGTGTACTGTTACCTCATGGAAAACAACCATCTAGAATGATCCAGATGTTTGCAGAATAAAACAAAATGTTAGTTATTAACACAGGACCAGGACTACATTAAAGAAATTCCAAAACCTAGCCCAGGTCTAAATTAAACATATTTACTTTTTCCATTAATAATGATCCAGATATTAAGCCCAAGCACAGATAGAATATTCTAGCTATGTATTAGTTGTTTACAAAATAAAATAAAAAAGTCATTTCAGGTCAAGCAGAAATTGTAAAACCATATTCAGCAACATTTGAGTTCCTGATCCAGCTGGGCCAATGATTAGTGCACAGATATTGGAAACAAGGTTCAATCACCATGCTGAACAGTTTAGGTGTTACTTGTGCAGTAAATCCAATGAATGAATAATTTACATACAACACAATACTTATACAGTATTCCCTTGGTATATAGTACCTATTATAAGTTGATCAATTTTTGTAAATGTGGGTGTCATTTTTTGATCTCATTACATATATAATATATATATTAACCTCACATACATTCATCACATGGTCTTTGCATGACTCACATCAGCAGTTTTCTAATGAGGGTGTACTGTATCAAGTATTAGTTATTAAATCGGCAGTTCAAGAAATTTGACTGACCTAAATTTGTTGTACAGGTACATACATTGTCCAAAGGATATATCACTTCCCTCATCTACCATACCTGTCTGGATATTGCTTGCACCTGTCTGCAAACATTATATGCATGCCATACTTTATGCGTTAATAGATTAGTGTTTGTACATTTTGTTATTATTTTTTCAAATGAACATCATAGACTCTTGCTTGCCATAATTTAATGCAGCAATAGATTAATGTATATAGTGTTATAGTGTTATTATGATTTCAAATGAACATCACAGACCCTTGCCTGTCATTGCATAATGCACCAATAGACCTATGTACATGTACATATTGTTATTTATGATTTCAAATGAACATCACAGACCCTTACCTGTCATTGCATAATGCACCAATAGACCTATGTACATGTACATATTGTTATTTATGATTTTAAATGAACATCACAGACCCTTACCTGTCATTACATAATGCACCAATAGACCTGTGTACATGTACATATTGTTATTTATGATTCCAAAACAACCCTTACCTATCAATGCTTGATGCACCAATTGATTAGTGTGCATAGTGTTTGTTATTATGATTTCAATGAATATCACAGACCCAGATTTGCCATCACACACTGTATCAGTGGATCAGTGTCAGTGCTTTTTCACTTGGAGATGAATGGCAAAATCTTGACTACAATTGCTATAATTGTCATAGATCACCATGAAAATTTGTACATGGCATCATCTGAAAAATGTATGCATACTTTATAAGTTGACTGAAAAACTGCTAAAGCTACATTAAAAATCCATATCACACACACACAAATTATAAGTGTAGTCAGAGTTATTGCCATTTGTGTCTTGACACTGAATGGTTTGATTACAAGTAGTGTCAATGTTTTTGTTTGACTACAAGTAGTGTCAGTGTTTTTGTTTTATTACAATTAGTGTCAGTGTTTTTGATACATTGCTGTTATGGTGATTTGAAGATGCATTTATTTGTATCTGCTCCTGTCTTATTTTTGTCAGAGTTTTTGTATATATTTATTTATTGTTTTTTTTAAACTTTATGCTGGCTGTAGCATAATTTGAAAAGAAATAGTCTCAAAAAATTTCAATAGATTGCATTACGATTTTGTACATAAGACAGTCATATTATGGTAAACACTAGAAGTTATGTATACAGACCAGTCATTGTAATGTCACTATTTTTACTTAGATATCTATGCAGATCATTCAATGTATTTACACTATTTTCATGTAATTTATGACTAGAATAATTTATGGGGGTGTGTGTGTGAAAGTGATGAAAGTGAGGCAGTGGTATATTTACATTAGCAAATTGCTCACCATTCCTCTAGTTCTAGAAATGACATTTTCTTTGGTACTTAAATTTGTAAAGTGATTAAATGGTCCTATTGTTTGCACAGAATCATTATTAGGGTCCAACATTGTAATCGACAAGCCCTGTGTATCACCATTCCATCTGTCCTTATTTCTGCTCTCCTTAAACATAACTGGATGTTAATAGTGACAAAGCTAACACGTAAGTGGATGTCAATAGTGACAGACATGACACATAAATGGATATCAACAGTGACAACCCATGCATAGTGACATCCATTAAAAATAACTGGATGTCATTTGGTAGGGGAATTACCAGTTATAGTCAGACTTGTCAATAGTGACCATCCATGGGAAGAGGCCAAATTAATCTTTGTGCAAAAGGTGACCTATGTATACAGGCACACCTTTCAAACTTGGATTTTGAATAAACTTCATGTACACAATACCATTACTGTTGTGATTATTATTGTTATTGTTATTATTATTATTATTATTATTATTTCAACAGATAAGTACACTATTCAACAAAACCACAGATACATGTATATATTGCTATATTCCAAAACCTATGTTCCACACAAGATTATTGGATCCTGTCCATTTTAGTCCATCCAATAATTATTAAATCATTACTGACTCCCAAAAAAATCACTGCACTTTGTTTTTTGTACCAGGACAAAACACTAGTTTTACTAAAAATTGACAGCTCACATATCATTGTGAAACAGAAGACAAAGGTTTTGATTGATCACCTTGTATAAATAAAATTAATAAACAACTGTTCATATATTAAACAATATATGGATGAAGCTGTTGCTAAGCTAGCCAATAACAAAAGCATTGTGATCATGTGAAAGGTCTGTGATGAAAAGAGCATAACTCAAATAATTTGGAGTGGCATGAAGTGGACCTTGATTTGTAACCCCCAGACAGCTTCCTTGCAAAATATTATAAACCGATTTGCATAACTATATTACTAGTAAATAACACAAAAAGACAAAACACATGTGACACAGCATGTATAAGACAGCTATAATACAGATATTAAACACAACATGTGACATACACACATGACAACTATAATACAGACAGACAAAACACATGTGACACAGCATGCATGTGACAACATTAATACATATATTAAACACATGTGACATACACACAAGACAACTATAATTCAGACAGACAAAACATGTGTGACACAGCATGCATTTGACAACATTAATACAGATATTAAACACAACATGTGACATGCACACAATACAACTATAATAAAAACAAACAAAACATGTGGAAGGCCAAAGGAGAGCATTACATAAAAACCTCAACACATACACCAGCAATATGATGAGGTGACATTTATACAGAGGTGACTGCTAATACAGGTTTGACACTTGTTGAGGTTACAGAAAAGCAAGCACAACAAAGGCAACCTTTACCAAAATGTCAACAGCCTCAATATATACTAATTACTTGCCAAATGTAAGGTACTACAACCATAGCTGCACCTACACTATGTAAGGTAATTGTCATATTACTACTACTGCTAAAAATAATAATAATAATAATAATAATAATAATAATAATGATAATTGCAAATTTTAAATGAGACTAAAGTTCAAAATAATGTTAGACTAATTAAAAGGTATATATTACAATAAATTAAAAATTATGTATAAGTCTAAATTACAAAATTATATTTAGAAAAAATTATATTAAACAAAAAAACATTTTTTTTATATCAGACTAAATTAAAAATTCAATATTAAATAAAGATTAAAAAATGAATATTATACTTATTTTGAAATTGCTATATTATACGAAATTAAAAATGACATATTAGACTAAATTTAAATTCAATATTAAACTAACATTAAAAATTCCATATTAGACAAAATTAAAACTTCTGGATTTGACTAAAGTTAAAAATTCTTTATTAGAATAAAATATAATAGCTGTATAATCAACTAAAACTTAAATATCTATCTTAAAAGTTAATTAAAATTCCTATATTAGACTAAATTTAAAGAACCTATATTTTACTAAGATGTAAAATAATAATTAATCCACTAATATTATAAATGCTATATTAGACGAAATGTAAATAGTCTTTATAAGAATAAAATTAAAAATCCTATAATTGACTAAAATTAAACTACATTAGACTAAAATTAAAAATTCTTTTTATATAATCAACACAAATCACTAATTCTATGTTAAACTAAAAGAAAAAAATTTCTAAACTCAACTAAAATTAAAATGTATATATTGGAATAAAATTATAGGTTATATGTTATATAAATAAATTACAAATTCTATATTATATATTATTATATCATCAGCTAAAATTGGAGAATTCAATATTAGACTAAATTAAAACTTATCACTAAAAACCAATTCAAGCAAGTAATAAATCATTGTGCTGTTCTGGATACAAAAGGTATTAGTCTTAACAATCAGTTTAAAAAGACCTATATCTTAATGGTCTTGATAAAACTAGTTAATGGGTCCCAGTCTTATGGTGTAATACATAAAAAGTGTTTGAAGTTATTCCACTAACACATGGTATAATATAATAGTGATAATCACCAACTTAAATTGGTTCTTATATTACACATATCCTTTATTTTTTGTAAGCAAAATTCAGTGATGTTCTTAATATTTGAGGGGAAAAAATGCAAAAATACAAATATTTTGATTGGTTGAGGGCACAAAAATATCATGGAAATGTCCAAGAAATTTCCTAAAGAAAAATACAATTGCCTGATGTGCATGAAAGAGAATTATTCTTCCTGAATGTCATGTCTTGAAACTGTGTTCAAGGAGAAGTGGTTTTCTGACTACATATAAACTGCTCAAGGGCAAGTGGTTTTCTGACTACATATAAATTGTGCTCAAGGAGAAGTCGTTGTCTGACTACATAGAAACTGTGCTCAAGGAGACGTGGTTGTCTGACTACATAGAAACTACTGTGCTCAAGGAGAAGTGGTTGTCTGACTACATGGAAACTGTGTTCAAGGAGAAGTGGTTGTCTGACTACATCGAAACTGCTCAAGGAGAAGTGGTTGTCTGACTACATAGAAACTGTGCTCAAGGAGACGTGGTTGTCTGACTACATAGAAACTGCTCAAGGAGAAGTGGTTGTCTGACTACATAGAAACTGCTCAAGGAGAAGTGGTTGTCTGACTACATAGAAACTGTGTTCAAGGAGAAGTGGTTGTCTGACTACATAGAAACTCTGTTCAAGGAGAAGTGGTTGTCTGACTACATATAAACTGTGTTCAAGGAGAAGTGGTTGTCTGACTACATATAAACTGTGTTCAAGGAGAATTGATTGTCTGACTACACAGAGACTGTGCTCAAGGAGAAGTGGTTGTCTGACTACATAGAAACTCTGTTCAAGGAGAAGTGGTTGTCTGACTACATATAAACTGTGTTCAAGGAGAAGTGGTTGTCTGACTACATATAAACTGTGCTCAAGGAGAAGTGGTTGTCTGACTACATAGAAACTGTGCTCAAGGAGACGTGGTTGTCTGACTACATAGAAACTGCTCAAGGAGAAGTGGTTGTCTGACTACATAGAAACTGCTCAAGGAGAAGTGGTTGTCTGACTACATAGAAACTGTGTTCAAGGAGAAGTGGTTGTCTGACTACATAGAAACTCTGTTCAAGGAGAAGTGGTTGTCTGACTACATATAAACTGTGTTCAAGGAGAAGTGGTTGTCTGACTACATATAAACTGTGTTCAAGGAGAATTGATTGTCTGACTACACAGAGACTGTGCTCAAGGAGAAGTGGTTGTCTGATTACACAGAGACTGTGTTCAAGGAGAAGTGGTTTTCTGCTTACACAGAAACTGTGTTCAAGGAGAAGTGGTTTTCTGACTAAACAGAAACTGTGTTCAAGGAGAAGTGGTTGTCTGACTAGATAGAAATTGTGTTCAAGGAGAAGTGGTTTTCTGACTACACAGAAACTGTGTTCAAGGAGAAGTGGTTTTCTGACTACACAGAAACTGTGCTCAAGGAGAAGTGGTGTTCTGACTACACAGAAACTGTGTTCAAGAAGAAGTGGTTTTCTGACTACATAGAAACTGTGCTCAAGGATAAGTGGTTGTCTGACTACATAGAAACTACTGTGCTCAAGGAGAAGTGGTTTTCTGACTACATATTACTGTGTTCAAGGAGACATGGTTGTCTGACTACACATAAACTGTGTTCAAGGAGAAGTGGTTGTCTGACTATATATGGTGATATGTACATTAAGATATAAAGTGTGTTGAGAATGTATATGTTGGGGAAAATTGATGAAAGTGCTGAAGTCATATTTAAGAAGTGGGAAGCACAAAACATTTGCAAAACCTTTGGAATCACAAACCTTCTGAAATTACTTTATTGTGAAAAAAGTTCCTATTCAGTTCCGGCAGGCATGAAAGCCTAGATTATAGTGCTGTAAAATGGACACAAATAAGACATTGGCAAATTTAAGTGACTCTGTGTACATTTAACCCCACCCATTCTACCAGTCAGCCACTGTACCTCTTCAGCATTTGTATAAAAGTTATTTCTGGATTTATTGAAAAGGTATTGCTGGATTTCTTTAAAACAAACTTGTGAACAATGTGCTTTACTGCCAAAAAGCAAGCAGAAATACAATAGAAAATTATATGATTCTTTGGCTTATAACATGGGTGAAATCTCCTTTTGTGATCATAAAGATTTAAATTTCAGTTTGTGATAATAAAGACAGCATTGTATTGATGGGCTTTACAGTGAGATATCACATGGCCATATCCATGTTGTAATAGAGACCCCTGTATACTTATGGGCTTTACAATGTTTCACATGACCATATCCATGATAAATTGAGGCACCATTTCCTTGTTAACATAGAGATAGTAGGATACTTATGGCCTTTACAGTGAGGTATCACATGACCTTATCCATGTTATAATAATGACAGCAGTTTATTGCTGGACTTCACAGTGAGATATCACTGCACATACTAAAAGGTATACAGATGCATTAGCTAATAAGAACAATATTCAAAAGTTATGTTTCATGTCATATTTGCAGAATTTAATATCACACCCAGGCAAGCACAGGCAGGCAGTCTCTTTCTGTCCTTGAAAAGACATTTTGCTTCCATGTCCATGGTATGACACAGCCAAATTATGTGTTAAAAGTGTATATAATGTCAACAATGACAAACAACAACAATTCAGTTAGTGTAGATTATATACAGGTGCATTAGAAAATAATTACATCTAATATCGGTTAGTAAGTATACAAATGGTTTGTTTGGTAATATGGAAACAGTGAGAGATATGACTGAATGGTAAAGTGGAAACAGTGAGAGGCAAAATTAATGAATAATGTGGAAACAGTGAGAGACCGGACTAAATGGTAATCTGGAAATAGTGAGAGACATGATTAAATGGTAATGTGTAAACAGTGAGAGACAGGAATAAATGGTAAATTAATTGAAATAGTGAGAGACAGGAATACATTCTTATGTGGAAACATTTAGAGACAGGAATAAATGGTAAATTAGAAATAGTGAGAGACAGGAATACATGTTAATGTGGAAACAGTGAGAGGCAGGAATAAATGGTAATGTGGAAATAGTGAGAGACAGGAATACATGTTAATGTGGAAACAGTGAGAGGCAGGAATAAATGGTAATGTGGAAACAGTGAGAGACAGGAATACATAGTAATGTGGAAACATTGAGAGACAGGAATAAATGGTAAATTGGAAATGGTGAGAGACAGGAATAAGTGGTAAATTGGAACTAGTGAGAGACAGGAATACATGTCAATGTGGAAACATTGAGAGACAGGAATACATGGTAATGTGGAAACAACAAGAGGCATAAATACATAGTAATGTGGAAACAATGAGAGACAGGAATAAATGGTAAATTTGAAATTGTGAGAAACATGAATAAATGTTAATGTGGAAACAGTAAGAGGCAGGAATAAATGGTCAAGTGTTTATTTTTGTACCTGTCAGGCTGCATATCAAGGATAAGCAACTAAGATGTTGCAGTCATTTGGTTTGAATGTGTGTATTGTTATGAATAAGAGTTATTAGATATAGCCTTACTGTACCTTTCATTTTCAGAGAAAATACATGGATATTGCTATCAGTGTGTCCAGGTCACCTTAGTTCAATTTTTGATATCATTAAAAACTTGTAATGTTTTGTATGTCCCTTTGTTTTCAAAATTTCAGTTTTTTAATAGTTATAAAGCCCTGTAGTTTTAGTTTACAGTGTGCCTTGGGTCAAAAGAAATGTTTAATTTTAGTGCAGTAGTCATCCGAACATAGAAAGTAAGAGACTTAAGATATGGTAGTAAGAGTAAAACAACCAAACCTGGTCAGAGTAAATATTAAGCTTTCCTTCACATAGCCAGAATATTATTTACATGTTGATCTTTATATCCTCTTTAGCTGGATATACAGTGACCAGCAACCCAGGGTAACTAGTGTCTCTGTGAAGCATACACATGTCTTTGGCTGGATATACAGTGACGATCAACCCAGGGTAACTAGTGTCTCTGTGATTCAGCATACACATGTCTTTGGCTGGATATACAGTGACCATCAACCCAGGGTAACTAGTGTCTCTGTGATTCAGCATACACATGTCTTTGGCTGGATATACAGTGACCATCAACCCAGGGTAACTAGTGTCTCTGTGATTCAGCATACACATGTCTTTGGCTGGATATACAGTGACCAGCAACCCCGGGTAACTTAAGTGTCTCTGTGAAGCATACACATGTCTTTAGCTGGATATACAGTGACCAGCAACCCAGGGTAACTAGTGTCTCTGTGATTCAGCATACACGTCTTTGGCTGGATATACAGTGACCATCAACCCCGGGTAATTTAAGTGTCTCTGTGAAGCATACACATGTCTTTGGCTGGATATACAGTGACCAGCAACCCCGGGTAACTTAAGTGCCTCTGTGAAGCATACACATGCCTTTGGCTGGATATACAGTGACCATCAACCCAGGGTAACTAGTGTCTTTGTGAAGCATACACATGTCTTTGGCTGGATATACAGTGACCAGCAACCCAGGATAACTAGTGTCTCCTTGATTCAGCATACACATGTCTTTGGCTGGATATACAATGACCAGCAACTCCGGGTAACTTAAGTGTCTCTGTGAAGCATACACATGTGTTTGGCTGGATATACAGTGACCATCAACCCAGGGTAACTAGTGTCTTTGTGAAGCATACACATGTCTTTGGCTGGATATACAGTGACCAGCAACCCAGGATAACTAGTGTCTCTGTGATTCAGCATACACATGTCTTTGGCTGGATATACAGTGACCATCAACCCAGGGTAATTTAAGTGTCTCTGTGAAGCATACACATGTCTTTGGCTGGATATACAGTGACCAGCAACCCCGGGTAACTTAAGTGTCTCTGTGAAGCATACACATGTCTTTGGCTGGATATACAGTGACCAGCAACCCCGGGTAACTTAAGTGTCTCTGTGAAGCATACACATGCCTTTGGCTGGATATACAGTGACCATCAACCCAGGGTAACTAGTGTCTTTGTGAAGCATACACATGTCTTTGGCTGGATATACAGTGACCAGCAACCCAGGGTAACTAGTGTCTCTGTGAAGCATACACATGTCTTTGGTTGGATATACAGTGACCAGCAACCCCGGGTAACTAGTGTCTTTGTGAAGCATACACATGTCTTTGGTTGGATATACAGTGACCAGCAACCCCGGGTAACTAGTGTCTCTGTGAAGCATACACATGTCTTTGGCTGGATATACTGTAACCAGCAACCCAGGGTAACTAGTGTCTTTGTGAAGCATACACATGTGTTTGGCTGGATATACAATGACCATCAAGCCGGGGTAACTAGTGGCTCTGTGAAGTATCATACACATGTATTTGGCTGGATATACAGTGACCATCAACCCAGGGTAACTAGTGTCTCTGTGAAGCATACACATGTCTTTGGCTGGATATACAGTGACCATCAACCCAGGGTAACTAGTGTCTTTGTGAAGCATACACATGTCTTTGGCTGGATATACAGTGACCAGCAACCCCGGGTAACTTAAGTGTCTCGGTGAAGCATACACATGTGTTTGGCTGGATATACAGTGACCATCAACCCAGGGTTAATAGTGTCTTTGTGAAGCATACACATGTCTTTGGCTGGATATACAGTGACCATCAACCCAGGGTAACTAGTGTCTTTGTGAAGCATACACATGTCTTTGGTTGGATATACAGTGATCAGCAACCCAGGGTAACTAGTGTCTTTGTGAAGCATACACATGTCTTTGGTTGGATATACAGTAACCATCAACCCAGGGTAACTAGTGTCTCTGTGAAGCATACACATGTCTTTGGCTTCATATACTGTAACCAGCAACCCAGGGTAACTAGTGTCTTTGTGAAGCATACACATGTGTTTGGCTGGATATACAGTGACCATCAACCCAGGGTAACTAGTGTCTCTGTGAAGCATACACAAGTCTTTGGCTGGATATACAGTAACCATCAACCCAGCGTAACTAGTGTCTCTGAGAAGCATACATATGTCTTTGGCTGGATATACAGTGACAAGCAACCCAGGGTAACTAGTGTCTTTGTGAAGGATACACATGTCTTTGGCTGGATATACCGTGACCAGCAGCCCCGGGTAACTTAAGTGTCTCTGTGAAGCATACACATATCTTTGGCTGGATATACAGTGACCATCAACCCAGGGTAACTAATGTCTTTGTGAAGCATACACGTCTTTGGCTGGATATACAGTGACCAGCAACCCTGGGTAACTTAAGTGTCTCGGTGAAGCATACATATGTCTTTGGCTGGATATACAGTGACCATCAACCCAGAGTAATTAGTGTCTTTGTGAAGCATACACATGTCTTTGGCTGGATATACAGTGACCAGCAACCCCGGGTAACTTAAGTGTCTCTGTGAAGCATACACATGTCTTTGGCTGGATATACAGTAACCAGCAACCCCGGGTAACTAGTGTCTTTGTGAAGCATACACATGTCTTTGTTTGGATAGGCAGTGACCAGCATTCCCCCGAGTAACTAGAGTCTCTGTGAAGCATCATACACATGTCTTTGGCTGGATATACAGTGACCAGCAACCCATGGTAACTAGTGTCTCTGTGAAGCATCATACACATGTCTTTGGCTGGATATATTTTGACCAGCAACCCCCGAGTAACTAGAGTCTCTGTGAAGCATCATACACATGTGTTTGGCTGGATATACAGTGACCATCAACCCATGGTAACTAGTGTCTCTGTGAAGCATCATACACATGTCTTTGGCTGGATATATTTTGACCAGCAACCCCCGAGTAACTAGAGTCTCTGTGAAGCATCATACACATGTCTTTGGCTGGATATACAGTGACCAGCAACCCATGGTAACTAGTGTCTCTGTGAAGCATCATACACATGTCTTTGGCTGGATATATTTTGACCAGCAACCCAGGGTAACTAGTGTCTCTGTGAAGCATACACATGTCTTTGGCTGGATATACATTGACCAGCAACCCAGGGTAACTAGTGTCTCTGTGAAGCATACACATGTCTTTGGCTGGATATACAGTGACCTGCAACCCAGAGTAACTAGTGTCTTTGTGAAGCATACACATGTCTTTGGCTGGATATACAGTGACCATCAACCCAGGGTAACTAGTGTCTTTGTGAAGCATACACATGTCTTTGGCTGGATATACAGTGACCAGTAACCCCGGGTAACTTAAGTGTCTCTGTGAAGCATACACATGTCTTTGGCTGGATATACAGTAACCAGCAACCCAGGGTAACTAGTGTCTCTGTGAAGCATACACATGTGTTTGGCTGGATATACAGTGACCAGCAACCCAGGGTAACTAGTGTCTCTGTGAAGCGTCATACACATGTCTTTGGCTGGATATACTGTAACCAGCAACCCAGGGTAACTAGTGTCTCTGTGAAGCATACACATGTCTTTGGCTGGATATACTTTGACCAGCAACCCAGGGTAACTAGTGTCTCTGTGAAGCATACACATGTCTCATGGTTAAAGCACAGCTTGGCAACCAAAATATGAGTTGCAAATAGGAACATAGATATGACCTAATGTCAGCTGAAGGGAAGTTTGTGTAAGCAGACCTTGTAATTTGTCTGTGTGGAGAGTTAGAGAAGATGGAAATGCTTTATTCATGCAAGCATGAGGAAAAATATTTTGAATCACCATGTTCTGTTTTTGACTGCTTCAGTGGCATATGTGGTTAGAGCATCTGCCTTGGATGCAGGAGGTTGCAGGTTCAATCCCTGGCAGTGAGTCATACCAAAGACCTATAAATATGGTGTTGTCAGCTGCATTGCTTAGTGCTCAGCATGAAGAGGTTAGTGCTTAGGACTGGTCAGTCTGGTGTCAGGATAATGTGAGTGGGTGAATCATGATGTTAGGTACATGTCTGTGGCATGATGCCACAGTGCTGAACATCATTATAAATTGCCACACCTGTTGTATCATAGATATGACTGAAAGATCATTAAAACTATGTTTAAAATCCAAATAACCCACACAGACTTCTGTTTTTCATTTTACAACTTGTTTACTACATCACATTAGAGGCTTTGTCTTTTGATGGATTATAAACATTTACCATTTGGTGAGATGACAGATAAAGAGATCAGAATGGTTAAAATTACTTTTCCTGGTTTATAAATTGGCTGTCATAGCTTTCTATATGAAAACCCAAAGCTTGTATTTAATAATATTGTTAATCTAGGGTACTTTGTGTGGGTATATAAAGTAAGATGTAATATGTAACTACATTTTGTTTTTGAGGTATCTGTTTGTTTTTACAATATGATGGATGTGTGAAACAATCAGGACATCATATTTGGGATTAGTCCTTGTTTCCTGTGGACTGTCACATAATGGTTTAGTTATTTTGGTAATTTTTGTTAGGGTGGATGATCGGTGCAAATTAGAAGATAGTAGCAGCATGGGTGTCAGCGTGTGACCTAGCTGAGTATGGTTTCATGACAGTGTTAGCTTGTAAGCAGTGAGGTCCCATGACAGTGTCCGATTGTAACCCTGAGTATGGATACATGACAGTGTCAGCTTGTATAACTTGGGAGTGTGGCTCCATGACAGTGTCAGCTTGTAACCAGTATGGTTCCATGACAGTATCAGCTTATGTGTGAGCACTGCTCAAAATAGTTCCAGAGAAAAAATAATTAATCCTTTTGAAATCCAATGAATCTGAAGAAAATTATAACTCAAATTCTGGCTACAACAAAATAACTTGACATCAGTGTAAATGCCCTAAACTGACAAATCTCTCTCTACACATCTCTATTAAAACTAACAAATGCGCAGTAATGGAAAAATTGGAATTGTGAAATCGAAAGGGGGGGTCACGTGATCGTGTTTATGTCATGTACACCAAAAATGACCCTGATGAAAACCAATCATTTTAATATAAAATAGAACTTATTTATGAAGGTTGCTACAAATTCTGAAACAAAGTCAGGATTTAGATCAACACCTGGTGTTTACAAAATGAATGATTCAGGTCAACTGATTTTCTGGAAAAATATCATCACCAGTGAATAGATTTACATTATAATAGCATATAATAGAATAAATTATTGAAAACTGACAAAAAATAAATTGAAATAAATATGAATTAAATCAGATATATATATATATATATATATATATATATATATATATATATATATATATATATATAACACCAACAAAAAACACCATTTGACTACTGGATGGTACATGTCTTACCAACAAAACCAGCATTTGACTACTGGATGGTACATGTATTACCAACAAAACCACCATTTGACTACGGGATGGTACATGTATTACCAACAAAACCACCATTTGACTACGGGATGGTACATGTATTACCAACAAAACCAGCATTTGACTACTGGATCTTACATGTCTCACCAACAAAACCACCATTTGACTTAAGTGGATGGTACATGTCTTACCAGCAAAACTACCATTTGATTTGGACAGTACATATTTTTGAGATTGTGACATGACAAATACTATGACTAAATTTTGATATTTATAAGATTTATTTTTAAAGGAAATTACTCAACTTGTTCTGTATGTAAATCTATTCCCTGGCAGTTCATTATCTTTGCTCAGAGTTTCCTGTTTCCATTAAAAGTCTTGAACTTGGCCATGCTAATTATTTTATCCTCAGTAGACACCAAACAGTGTTTACTTATCGTAGTGAGACTACTTTGTTCTGCCATAAGAAGTTATGAAGAAATATAAGTGAATGTAATTGTATTGAAATGATTTTGTAGCACTGCAATATACACTGGTAACAATTTATGCATGGGTAGCCCTAACAATAATTATGATTGGTGTGCCTACATTTATGATGGTTGTTGTGGATGTGATTCCAGCCACACCAATGCCATCAGTTGTTGTTGCATCAAGCTGCCAGATTGCATGTATGACCACATGCCTACATTTACACTTATGACGTTCTAATGGTGATTTTATTTTGCAGTTGTTGTTCCTTCGGTTATTATTTACATGATTATGTTTCAGTGTAAGTAAGGGTTTGTTAACACATACCACTCTGGTGCAGTACATTCATCTGCAAGTGGAACCAAATCACCACCAATGTTAGCCTCCACTGTAGTTTTGTCTAATCACAATGACAGCAAACTCTTCTACTCCATTAATGCAGTCAGAATCCATTACTTATATGTAATGAAAAATCTAATCTTAAACAGAAATACCAATGATCATTAAGTAGCAGTAAACTAAAATGTAAGCCTTTGCCCTGGTACATGAATGCCAACCCCCACGGTCATAAATTAAAGTATCAACTCAATCCCCCAAGGTGTAGATATGATTAACATATTTGAATGAAGGCTAGCCAAATCGTCAGGCACCATATGGACAAAATTTTCACAGCTGCTTGGGTATGCCATAAAACCAAATTCAGTCTGTCAACCAATGTAAGTTATAGCATGTTGTTATTTATATTGAATTTGTATTGTTTGTTGGCTTTTCTCAGTGACTATTTCTTATATATATCTGTATTTTGTAATTGACCTCAGTCCAAATTCAAGTTAATGGTGTACCTGACTAGTGACATTTATTTTGTAAACAAGATAATACATAGCTAACATTTCTTTATGACTATAATTTAAATATTCTAATAATTGTCAATGGAGGTGAACATGTTTACTTGAATCTGAGTTAAGGACATTACATTTCACTTGGAAATTGCTAAACTTTGAATGTTTTACAGAGAAGACTGACCATTATCCTGGCTCTATTATTGCGCTTTAACTTTTTAAATCAATGTTGTCTCCTTGGAAAAATACTAGTTTCTACATTAACATCTAATTTTGAATCAGTCTTATTGTTTTGTTCAGGTTTTAGTTTAGGGGAATGTTTTATTCACTGGAATTACACAGTGATCATTACCAGTAAAACTTCTTGGTCCACCACTATGGTGCATATAGTTATATCAGTGGGGTGGTAATGCTGTGTGGGCCTGGTGCAAAATGAGGACAATGTGTCCCCAAAATCTAATTTCTATATCACTGAAGAAATTCTCTGAAATATTCATAGAAAAATACAGGTTTGTTTTCAAAATAAAATTTATTTTTAAATAATCTGCTTTAGTTATAATATGCTTTAATCAAATTCCAACTTCCGGCACCCAAGCTTGTGGGCTTGGTGCTATCACATCTTTTGCACCCCCCTAAGGCCACTATTGGTTATAGGCTGGGGATCTCAACAGTTTCCTAGTTATAATCCAGGAGCAATTACCCTTCCCCAGGATTTGTAACTGATTCGTATGTCTGATATTTTAATGTGTCCTTCAGCCTTCAATATGGTTAAAAAGTGGGGATCTCTGCACTTTACAAGCTAAGATCTAGGGAAAAATCACCATCCTTAGGGGCATGACCCCTGGTTTGCATTGGATATACATGTGTCCTTCAGGCCCACTATATATGGTTGTTGTATCGATCTTAGCAGTATCCCCATGGGGCCCACCCTTTGAGCAAGATCAGAGATTGTAACCCAAGATCCCATTCCATATGTTATAACCCTGGTCTTGACAATGTGTAACTATCCAAATGTAAGATCTTCACTTATGATGCTTAAAATATTAATATTAAAACAAAATATTCCCACCCACCCCAACTATCCCAACAGCTAGTCCTACTCAATGAGTTATATTATAATTTGTATACTATTCTGTACATGTAAAGACTAATCCTATCCCAAAGTTCAAGACCTTGCCTACATTTAAATGGCTTGCAAGCATCATGGAATAACATCCATATCCATAGCTGTGAAATATAACTTAAGTGGCAATTTTAGCAATCCAGTCAATTTTTCAAGAAAGAGCACAACACTACGGAATTTCAAGTTGTCGCGCGCATTTTCTGGAGTATGGCCTATTCCAAGTTGAAGCTCTATAGCAACAGCATAGCAATAACAACAAACTGTAAGCCGTTTATGAACAGACTCTGTAGTTTTAAGTGATAGAAAATGATTTTCTAATAATATATATTACCCAATATTTTGTAATATTCAAATTAGAAACTTTATCGATTATTAATTTTAATATAAGAAAATGTTGAAATATGTGTGTCCTCCGAAAATCAAATAATAATTGCTCCCTTATTGAGTCACTGTCATTAGAAAACTTACAAGTTGAAATAATGTCCTAAGCGTTCCGAAGATAGCAAATCCGTAAACAAGGACCAGTACATTCAAACTTATTTTACGATGTAACAGGATGATACGATTAAATCTTCGAGGAGATATATACCATGCTAATTGATTCAGAACTGGTGATAGCACAGATTTACCTGGTTTTGAAAGTGGAGGATGAAAGACTCGTCACAGGGGCTTGTATCGTTGCTTACAATTGACCTGTTATACATGTACTATGTGACTGATCAATTATAAGAAACGATACGAGCCACTGTGGTTATTATATAGTACATGTATGACAGGTCAATTGTAAGAAACGATAGGAGCCCCTGTGGTTATTATATAGTACATGTATGACGGGTCAATTGTAAGCAACGATAATAGCCCCTGCGGATCAGAATAATAATCCTAGGAGTCCCTAGTCCAACAATGTAAGACGTCTCACATGTTATTTAGTACCAGACGCCCAAAACATAAATATCAGATTCGACCTCTTACATGTAGGAATAGAGAGTCCCCCCCCAAAAAAAAAATAATAATAACCGAATCCTATCGCCCCAGTGTAAGTATTAAATACAAACCTTATGCATTATAACACTTTAACACAATATTTTTTTGTTTCAACTATTTTAGTATAAAATAAACAATAGCATCGTGACCAGTTACTATAAGTTAATACTGTACTGCATTGAAGAGGTGATTTGATGAACAACATGGTGAATCTAAATAAGTTTTGAATCTTCTCTTCTTTTGTTCACAAAGAGATTATTGTTTATGTGTCTGCTGTCCCAGCTGCAAAACGTATGCAGTCCACAAAGTGAATGACTGCCTTGTTGGTACTGATTTTAAGTATTGGTATTTGTTTGCCTCTTGACATATGTTTCAGGCCAACATTTCCTTTTTCGTTGAAAACATGCATTCCTTCCACAGTATGTGCATGATCCATGTTTGTCTTGTCTTTGCTAACTGCAGAAAACTGCAAATTAGTACTTCATTAGTGAAAGAGCTAGCCTGAGTTCACTTTGCAGACCAGGAACAGACTGGCAGCACTTATATATATCCGATATCATTTTTGTTTCTTAGCCAGGGAGTCTCCATACCCAATCTGACTTCCATCATCTTTTCTTTAAGATCCATACCCTTTATTCATTTATACATATACACACACTAGGACTAGAAATAAAAATTCAGATTTACAGTTTTGTTTGGACCATGGACTTATTTTTAGCCATGTGACATGACCCTGGTGGCACAAATTTTGAGTGGGAACTGGGTGAGAAAAGTTGAGGACTGGGGGATGTTTATACAAACATTTTACAGTCAAACTGTTTGTGAGAAATCATAAATGGACAGTGAGAAAAGTGACTCACAGGATAGGTGGACTCTTAATAGAGATTAGATTCTTAGATATCTTCATTTGTTGGACTTTGAAACATTGGGTTTTTAATACAGGTGACTTTAAGACAGATTACCAAAGACTTTGTTATCTAATGACTTTAAAATTCTTGTTTCACTTTCTTCATGTAGATGAAGCCTGGTCACCATGCATCAAGATGAATTCATGGTCAGTGCCATTGTGCTAGAGATAGTTTGAAAAGGTTGGACCCTGAAAGATATTCTGGACATTGGTCAGCTGCTGTGTGCAGAAGAGTATGCCATGCAGATTGATCAGTATATGAAACTCCAGGTATATTGGCATTCATTTTTGTCCTTATTTTACTTGAATACAAATCATCTATTGCCACTGCGTGATTAACCATAGTTACATACAAGTCTTCTTCCCACTGTGTGACTAATTCTGACTACAGATAAGTAATCTCTTCCTACCATGTGACTAATGATAGTTACATATAAGCCATCTCTGTGTGACACATGTTAGTTACATACCGGTCATCTCTTCTCACTGTGTGACTAATTCTGGCTACAGATGGGTCATCTCTTCCTACCATGATCTAATGCTAGTTACATAAACTAAGCCATCTCTTCACACTGAGTGACACATGCTAGTTAAATACAAGTCATCTCTTCCCACAGTGTGACTAATGCTAGTCAGAGACAAGTCATCTCTTCCCACAGTGTGACTAAAGCTAGCTACATACATGTCATCTCTTAAAATTTTTGTGCTAAACATTCAAGATCTTGAAATAAAAAAATAAGAATAAAATAGGTGGGATTTAACTTACTCTATAGATTTGTATGTAAATTTTTGTTGGGGAAATTGTTATGAAGCCAACACTTGTTGCATTTTTGGTTTATCTTTAGATGGTTTTACTGTTTATTAATGTTTTTATATTTGCTATGGCCTATTTCAGATTGTAATAAGAGATAATCACATATTTTCATAATAATCACTTTAAATTAAATCGTTTTATCTGTACAGTCCTAGTTCCTCATGTATTGCAAAATTATTGTGATGAAAAAGACAGAGTGGGACTGTTAAGTTATGTGTGCAAGGGACCATTCAATTGTGTAAGGTGGTTTAGAATGCAGATGAAATCTTACATATACATGTGATGGAACAGAGAGGTCAGATTAGAACAGATCAGGAGATTGGCAAAATATTGTGTGGAGTTTTGACAGTCACTTTAATAGAGATGGAGGATTTTCATCGACCTGACTTTTAGCATGAAAATGGGGGGAAATTTCAACTACTAAACACATTTCCATTTTGTTATTTTAAAATATGCTTATAATATATTATCAATCCTTTCACATAAGTTCCTGCCATTCATACTGTCCTTATATGGACCACAAAAACTTTTAACATTTCTTGGAGATCACCTGGATTATATTAATTTTGTACAGCAAGCAATTTTCCTCAGAATGGAAAATATACTTTCGGTGTCAGCATGGGAATGTTGCAATGTTAATGCAATTCTGCAGACTTCACCAGAAATGTTAAATTGTTTCCTGCCAATCCTTGGGATATATCAGTATATGGTCCTAGTTGATTCTGTTGATGCAGTTATGAACTTGTTCCATACTAAACAAGGATTACTTTAAACTTTTCAGTAATCGGTATTGATTTATTGGCAGAGGAACCATCATTTGTACATTATACATGTATGCTAAAATCATCAGTTTGCATCTAATAGTGTGAGTATGTGCTCCGGTCACCATCCAATCTGGCTCTATTCATAATAGTAAGTCGATACCATACTTCTTATGTTTCTAAATTTTATAATCTGTATTTAAATATTTACAATATTTATATCCATATAAACTCAGTTTTGTTTCAAGTTAAAATTATTATTTAGAGTGCTTTGTTGTTGTTGCAAGTAATCTCTAGAGATTACACTTTGTCAATAAGTATGTGTGCACTTCTATAATTTGTTGGCATTTGCTCTGATCTTTTTTCTAGATGATCATTGTTATTACATTAAATTCAAAGATATGACACTCTTGTCAGCACATACAAAGGCATCACTGGTTAAGAAATGTATGAGTAAGAAAACTATATGAGTAAAACACCTGGCATTATGATATACTGGAAATAGTCACATGAATTAGCATCATTAAATGAAATAAAGATTGAAAACATATTCCAAGTAGAACATGTTAAAAAATAAGGAAAACTAAATCAAAATAAATACAATAATTAGTAAACAACATGAATTGCCTTGAAAGTTTGGCATAAGGAATAAAGGTGAGATATAATGTGGACTCGATTGAAAATATAAATTAATCCTGGTACATACATGGTAGTTAAAGATCTTGAAACATTTTTTGGCTGATGTATACCCTGCATTAAGTTACATGTATGTTTGCAAGGTGCAACGAAAACAAAACTCAAGGGCAACTTAATAGTTCTATTGTTCAGTAGCAAATAAATTAAAAACGATCAGCTTTTTAATGAGCTAACATGTTTCAAAACGAAGGAAAACTAATTTTATTTTTTGTTGTTGAAGAATACACTATATCTTGCCAAATTATTGAATTAGGCTCTTGTTTAAAATGGATCACAGTCATGTGATCACAGGCAGTATTGCCGTAAATATGTGACGTTGGGATTAAGGTGGGGAAAAAAATAACAAAGAAATTTTTCAATAATAATTTTGCATATGCAGGCAATTTCAGTGTGGGACTGGATACACCCCTTATCTTGGGAGGAAAACCCTCTGGGCTAGGAGGATTACATGCATGCATATGTGCTCACATATAAGTTGAGTCAAGCTGAAGTCTTAGATCTAATAGACCCAGATCTGCCATTGCTTAATACGATAGCAAATCTAGGCTTGTGTTATGAATGACAACATGCCATCATTGTCTAACTAAAGAATATCTCAATTTACATGCATCTAACGTGATTTAGTAAGTCCATTACTTTTCTTTTTTTGTCTTGGAAGATGTTTGCTTAATGTGTAGATTTTGCATCAGCATTTGTTCATGATGTAAAATGCAGTGGAATGAGAAATTACTTAGCCTTCTCACACCTAATCCACACCATAATTACAATAGCCCTCTCACACCAGTAATCCACACCATAATTACAGTAGCCCTCTCACACATAATCCACACCATAATTACAGCAGCCCTCTCATGTAATCCACACCATAATTACAATAGCCCTCTCACCCATTATCCACATCATAATTACAATAGCCCTCTTATTTTCCACACCATAATTGCAATGGCCTTGTCAGACCTAATCCATAACATGATTACAGTAGCCCTCTGACACCTAAACCATACAATAATTACAATTATAGCCCTCTCTCACCTAAACCATACCATAGTTACAACAGCCCTTTCACACCTAATCCATACCATAATTACAACAGCCCTCTCTCACCTAAACCATACCATAGTTAACAACAGCCCTTTCACACCTAAACCATACCATATTTACAACAGCCCTCTCACACCTAAACCATACCATAATTACAACAGCCCTCTCACACCTAAACCATGCCATAATTACAACAGCCCTATCACACTTAATCTACACCATAATTACAAATTACAATAGCCCTATCATCCTTATTTCACACCATAATTGCAATAGCTTATCACCTTTAATCCACACCATAATTACAATAGCTCTGCAAGGTATAAAGAATACAATTAAATATAATTCAACAGCAGACAACACACATTATTTGAGATGACTACATCAGTTTCCTGTTTAAGATGTATAATAGAACTTTGTTTATTTTTACAGATGGGGGTTCACCACACATGGCTGTATTGATGGCTCCAGTGACTTGTTTACTTATGTGAGGTGTGGGACAGCTAATACAGACTGTACAGCCCTGCATCTGTGCAAAGGTGTGCATCCTCTTGTATGCCATCCAGGGTGAATTCAGTGTTGGAGAGTTTTGAAAAATCTAAAGTGCTATAAGAGTAATAAGCAGTCATATTACAGTAAAAATCTGTTTACAGTCTTAGGATTGAAAGGATATGTAGCTATATTCACCATCAAATTACATCAAGTCTACTCTGTGTTTTCAGTGTTGAGGGAGAATTGATTTAGACCCAGATGACCTATAACAATGAATGGCACTGAGGAATTTCAGCTTGCCATTCATAAACTCAAGACTAGAAGACTTCAGAAGAGGTTGGAATGAGCACAAACTAATCTCAGAATGACACAGATCACTGCATCAGATATGACATCTGGCATACCTCACCATATGGATTTCAACTACAGATCACTGCATCAAATATGACATCTGGCATACCTCACCATATGAATTTCAACTACAGATTATTGCATCAAATATGACATTTGGCATACCTCACCATATGGATTCCAACTACAGATCACTGCATCAAATATGACATCTGGCATACCTCACCATATGAATTTCAACTACAGATTACTGCATCAAATATGACATCTGGCATACCTCACCATATGGATTCCAACTATAGATCACTGCATCAAATATGACATCTGGCATACCTCACCGTATGGATTTCAACTACAGATCACTTCATCAAATATGACATCTGGCATACCTCACCATATTGATTTCAACTACAGAGCAACATTCAAACTATTTTGTCAAATACCAATTCTAAAACAGAGTTTGGATCATATGCTTTCTGTGTTTTATAAAGAGTCTGAAAGATTTTGAGGAAAAAGCACCTGCAAATCCTGGATCTGATTGAGATGATCTGTCAGCTTTGTTGTTGGAGGATCAGCAAAGATAATCCTGGAAGATAAACATTAAGTGTTTGGATTATTATAGATCTTCAGTTTGCCAAAATGATGGAAATGTAACAAAGATCTAAAAGATGCTAAAAAAATTTACCTTGCCCAATCCCAGTACATTTTAATCTGTTATGTAAAATTATACATGAGTCCTGTTCAGTTTGTGCATAACTTATAATTGTTTTTCCTTTCTGAGTAGAAAATGTAATTACTGATCTTGTATTGCCAAGACTAAATTGGCAGACACAATTCTAATACTGGACCATTTGCTTAAGGACTGTAACTATTTTATGTTTGTTACATAAAGAATAACATGTTCATTGATATTGGCATTTCATTATTTAAATTGGAATTAGGTCTCATCAAACATGTCCACACATTATTATAAGGCTGTAGTATGATACATACTGCAATGTGACCTATGTATTGCCAGTGTTTTAATCAGAAATTTTCTAGGGCAGGTGGATGGGAAAGATACCCTTTGTGAGAAGAGCTTTTGTCAAGATTTGTGAAATCACAATGAAACGTATAAATTTAGAATGAAATTTACACTGATGTTTTCTTCATAAATTGTAATCAGACAAATTGAATTTGAATAGAATTTAAATTGAAAAGAATTTAAAATGAATTAAATGTAATAATGTAGACAGACTTTTGTTAAAAGAAAGAATCAAGATAAGAAAGCAAGTTGACAACACTTTTTCGCATAGGGGACTGATCTGCTGATTACTTTGTACAGAATATGATTAAATGATAACATGTCAGAAATATGTAATTAAACAACATTAAATATAAACTAGCAAAAATATTTATTAGAGAACAAAATTTATATTAATGCTAAATAAATTCCTTCCAACACCAATTGACATGGTGACTTGATAAAAAGATCCACTGTCAGATACCTTATTCAGCAAAATATGCACAAGCCTGTTCTAAGTGCCCATCATCCCTTTGTCCTTAATATACTTTCAACATTAAGTTTGGTATTTAATTTAATTTGCATCTCGGGGGTGTTGGGCTTGGTGGCTGAGAGGTCAAAGCCACTAACCTTTAGAGATTACTCACACATCTCAACCTGTCTGTGTGAGTTCAAGTCTTGACCAACATAGGTATGACTATGTGAGAAAGCTTGACCATAGCTTTTTTGTTGATTAGCAGTTCTGTCTAGAGTTTTCCTGGGGTTTTCCGCCACTAAATATGCTGCCATGTACAGCATATAATGTTCTAAAAATAGCATTAGCCTGCAACAAAATCAAGCCAATCCATCCTATGGGAAATATTTTCCATACAAGAGATGCTTGATTGAAGAAGGAAATAAGAGCAACAATGAAATGAAAGAACCAGAAAAAGAAATTAATAAATGAAATAGATATACTTTGGAGGATAAAATTGTAGTGAATTAGCAAGGAAACTAGTCAGCTCATGTGGTCGTAAGGCCCAGAGGGCTAATGTGTGTCTTAAGTCACCTATTGTGTGTCATCCATCAATCAAGAATTGCTTGTTACCACTATGAGTCCATATTTCAAATCAGATTTTGATCAAACTTGGAATATTTGCTTATATCATTATCCTCTTGGTCAGGTTCAATAATGAGAGAAATTTGCTTATGCTTATGAGGACAACTTTCATCTAACTGGCTGTAATGAGAGAAATTCATCTATGCTTATGAGGACAACTTGCATCAAATTGGCTGTAATGAGAGAAATTCATCAATGCTTATGATGACAACTTGCATCAAATTGGCTGTAATGAGAGAAATTCATCCATGCTTATGATGACAACTTGCATCGAATTGGCTGTAATGAGAAAAATTCATCTATGCTTATGATGACAACTTGCATCGAATTGGCTGTAATGAGAGAAATTTATCCATGCTTATGAGGACAACTTGCATCTAACTGGCTGTAATGAGAGAAATTCATCCATGCTTATGAGGACAACTTGCATCTAATTGGCTGTAATGAGATAAATTCATCCAAGATTATGAGGACAACTTTCATCTAACTGGCTATAATGAGAGAAATTCATCTATGGTTATGAGGACAACTTGCATCAAATTGGCTGTAATGAGATAAATTCATCCATGGCTATGAGGACAACTTCCATCTAATTGGCTGTAATGAGATAAATTCATCCAAGTTTACGAGGACAACTTGCATCAAATTGGCTGTAATGAGAGAAATTCATCCATGATTATGAGGACAACTTTCATCTAATTGGCTGTAATGGGAGAAATTCATCAATGCTTATGAAGACAACTTTCATCTAACCGGCTGTAATGAGAGAAATTCATCCATGGTTTTGAGGACAACTTGCATCAAATTGGCTGTAATGAAATAAATTCATCCATGGTTATGAGGACAACTTGCATCAGATTGGCTGTAATGAGATAAATTCATCCATGCTTATGATGACAACTTGCATCAAATTGGCTGTAATGAGAGAAATTCATCCATGCTTATGATGACAACTTGCATCAGATTGGCTGTAATGAGATAAATGCATCCATGCTTATGATGACAACATGCATCAAATTGGCTGTAATGAGATAAATCCATCCAAGCTTATAAGGACAACTTACATCTGATTGGCTGAGCTTGTTACCATTTTGCAGACTTTACTGAGCCAGAGCTATGCGTATTAATGTGTTGTTTGATTATGAGCCAGAGCTATGCATATTAATAAGGTGTTGTTTGATTATGAGCCAGAGCTATGCGTATTAATAAGATGTTGTTTGATTATGAGCCAGAGCTATGCGTATTAATGTGTTGTTTGATTATGAGCCAGAGCTATGCATATTAATAAGGTGTTGTTTGATTATGAGCCAGAGCTATGCGTATTAATAAGGTGTTGTTTGATTATGAGCCAGAGCTATGCGTATTTATAAGGTGTTGATTGATTATGAGCCAGAGCTATGTGTATTAATAAGGTGTTGTTTGATTATGAGCCAGAGCTATGTGTATTAATAAGGTGTTGTTTGATTATGAGAGCTATGCGTATTAATAAGGTGTTGTTTGATTATGAGCCAGAGCTATGTGTATTAATAAGGCGTTGTTTGATTATGAGCCAGAGCTATGTGTATTAATAAGGTGTTGTTTGATTATGAGAGCTATGCGTATTAATAAGGTGTTGTTTGATTATGAGCCAGAGCTATGCGTATTAATAAGGTGTTGTTTGATTATGAGCCAGAGCTATGCGTATTAAGGTGATTAACAAGGTGATTTAGCACATGCTTGGCTGAACTGCTTATCAATTTGAGTGATTGTATTCCTGATTCAGCAAAAATTTAACTTAGTAAACTGGCTTGACATTTTATAAAACTTAGTACATAGACTTTGTTGTGTACATTTAATGTATATTGTGTGTTTAACATTTGACACTTAATGTTAAACTTTTGGCCTACCTGACTGTTGTCATGATTGAAAGTCATGTCTACCAGATTTTTGTCATGTTTATTTGAATTTAAGTTTAAGACCTGACCTTGTTTACAGATTTGATGGATTTTAACATCTGAAATAATTCACATCAAGGGCACACTATTGCATCATAGGTCAGGGTACTGTTTTTATATAAAGGATGTGGTAAACAAAGTATTTATTCCTGTTTCATATCAGGTTTTGGGAATCTATGATCATAGTTTTTAGTCATGTTCAGATAGAACTTGAGAGGAATCATTTATTTAAATTATTCATTGGAAATATTAAGTGCTCATTTACTTTTGGTATAAAACACTTCATTGTGAGTATTGAGAACTTGTTCAAAGATGCTGTGGATTATATGATTGTGATATACCAACACTATTAGGTACATCACACCATTTGTGACTGTTGGTATATCAGTACATTCAAGACTATGGTGTATTAGAACATTCAGTATTATTGGAATTTGTTCAAAGTATTCTTTACTTTTGGACGTCTGAAAAAACATTATGATTACTTGGGATTTCTGATTCAGAATAATATGTCTTCAAATTTTCACTTTATATTCCACAAAAATAAATTATTTAATAAATTCTACTAAACTTCTTAGTTTTAGTTCCTTTTGTTACTTGATTTCATAGAGTCATTACAGCTTGGATTGTCAAGATATAATTTGATTTGATTATAAGCTAGGACCATTGCAGGTGTTGGTTATAGTATTTCATTTGTGGATGTCTCTAGCATGATGACCCAGTGTTAGACCACTATAAAACTGCCACACTGCAGACATTGTAGCTAACTGACTGAAATAATGTTAAAGCTAATCAGACACACACAAACACTCTCTTTAGTCCCTTGATGGGGGTGACTCATTATAAAGCAAATATAATTATGAAAACAGCTCCATATGTATTTGACCCTGAAAGGTCAAGATCACAGTCACAAAATGCAGAATGAACATGTTTTTGACATTAAGGTCATGACCTTGTTAACATTTTTGTTCATTGTTGTTTTCCACTGACACATTATCAGACATGATTTTTGGGTGTGTTTTGTCATTTATGCAAATGATGCATCCAGGTAATGGGAATGGATCAGGTATGGTTTTCACTAGTATCAAGGGTGTATCACTTCATTGTGATTATTGAGAACTTGTTCAAAGACGTTATGGATTATATCATTATGATTACTTGGGATTTCTGATTCAGAATAATATGTCTCTGAATTTTCACTTTGTTGTATTCTACAAAAATTAATTATTTGTTACATTTTATTAAACTTCCTAGTTTTACTTCTTTTTGCTACTTAATTTGATAGCGTCATTACAGCTTGTGTTATCAAGATATAATTTGCTTTGATTATAAGTTAGGAACTTTGCATATTAATGAGGAGCTACTCCATATGATTGGCTGAGTTTTTTAACATATGATGTATCATAAATCAAAGATGTTGCACTCTGTGATTTACCTGATCCATTCATTGACCTTGAGATTATGGTCATGAACTTGGAAGATCTGCTGTTAGGTTTTGGTTATAGTATTTGATTTGATTTTATGTATGTAGCATGATGACCTAGAACTAGACATCACTATAAAACTGCCGCAGTGCAGACATTGTAGATAACTGAAATATTGTTAAAGCTATATTAAGAATCCAAATCAGACACACACAAACACTCTCTTTAATCCCATGATGGATTTTTGGGGGTGAGTGATTATAAAGCAAAGATAATTAATTATGAAAACATGTCCATATGTATTTGACCCTGAGAGGTCAAGATCACAGTCACAAAATGCAGCATGAACATGTTTTTTACATAAAAGTCATGACCTTGTTAACATTTGTGTTAGGTTTTGGTTAAAGTATTTCAGGTCTGTGGCATGATGACCCAGTGCTAGACATCACTATGAAACTGCCACCTGCAGACATTGTAGCTAACTGACTGAAATATTGTTAAAGCTACATTAAAAATCCAAATCAGACACAAACACTCTCTTTAATCCCATGATGGATTTTTGGGGTTGAGTCAAAGCAAAGAGAATTAATTATGAAAACATCTCCATATGTATTTGGCCCTGAGAGGTCAAGATCACAGTCACAAAATGCAGCATGAACATGTTTTTGACATCAAAGCCATGACCTTCTTGTTACATGTAACATTTTTGTTCATCGTTGTTGACCATTTACACATTATCAGACATGATTTTGGGTGTGATTTATGCAAATGATGCATCCAGGTAGTGGGAATGGATCAGGTATGGTTTTCACTAGTGTCAAGGGTGTATCACTCCCAATATAGTGTTCTATTCAAAGTGCATGTTGTAAGTGCATTTGGTTGTTTCCAAAGTTTTACTAGAAGACAGTTTCAAATAATTCTTGATAACAGTTAGTTTGTATACTGCTAGCTCCATAATTCCCTTTCTGTTTTCTTATTGTGGGGACTTTAAGGATTAGGGTATGGTACTTGACTCTTGTTGTAAATTATTTTTGCATTGATTGAGTAAAATCAATTGTTATGGTACAGTATAACTTTGATTATCCAGCACCTGATTAACCGTCAGTCTCTGTTAACTGTCATGGTATTGTATGTCAAAATATGAAAAACAGGTACATGTACATATGTAGATATTATGATTTTTTTTGATGACCTGGTCTAAAGTAAACTACGTTTAATGTACGCATTCTATTATCCATCTATTCTCATATACATCGTAGTCTCAGTACCACACCCTGACTTATAATCGAAGTTCTACTGTGTTAGAAAACCTCTCTTTTTCAAATGTTCATGTTAGCTACAATACAAATTGGTTACCGACCTGTTGTTTCCAATATGGGGTTTTCAAAGGTTTAAATAGTCTTTCACAGTAAAGAAAGCAATATTTAAGCAATGGGATTTTCTTGCTAAAATTGATCCAAAATTACTTTGAGACACTATCAGTTGCCAGATTGTCAAGATTTGGCAAATTTGCTGAAAATTTTAATGCATGTAATTTTAGGTCAAAGTCCTGGAAACTATAAGACTTTTTTAGTTAGGTTTGTAGCAAAGTCCCCATTGTAAGGCAGTTTCAGTACAGTCAGTAGCAAAGTCCCCACTATATCACATTTTCAGTAAGATCACTAGAAGACAATTTTAAGCCTTATTGCTCAGAAATCACTTTTTTCAAGGATAAATAGAGGACATTCCTTATATAATTTGCCATTTCAGTGCTTGAAGGAAATGTATTCAGACGCCAACATTTAAAAAAATCACAAGCCATGAGTCCAATTCTACAAGTCCCTACTACAATTCCTTGAGTCCAAAAGGTTCCTATTCTATTGTTAGTTGTTGCAAAATGTTGCAAATGCTGTCAATTGAATATGAAAAGACATAAACAAAATCATATTAAATTGACTTATTTGTTTATTAAGATTTCAAATTATTTCAAGTAAATCAATGTTTTTCACTTGGTCCTGATGTCAGCCTTAGTCCAATTTCTCTAACAATCTTCCCCATATTAATTTTATCAGCACTACTGATGTTCATTACCATCAGCACCATGTCTTGCTTTATACAGTTTCTATTTACACTCTGATGTTCTTCGTAGGTGCATGTAACACATGTAGCCATTTTTGTGTTACACAAGGAACAGCTCAATTATTATTCAATAAACTTTAACTTGAAACAGCTTGAATGATGTCCTATCAAATTAGCAAATATATCTACTAAAGTGTTTCTGCTGACGTAATTATTTTGTAGTTATAAGACCTGACAAACATCCTACATGTGGCATAACTCTCTAGATTACAACATTAGGGTAATCTAATAAGAGCTTGTTGCATATAGTTGTTTGCCTTGACATGATTACTCCACCAAGCACAATTGCAACAACTGCTGGAAAAGGTCTGGTCCCCAGTAGACTTGTTCTGGCTGATATCTGTACTGCGTGGATAGAAAGATTACAACTACTGTACTTTTTCTTTCTTTTGCTTCACCTTTTTAAAACAAAAATCTTAAGTTTGAAATGTGATAGGCTTCAACTATAAAACAATATGTGCTGTAGGCAGCCTTAAAACTGGTATGTTTGTCCTACTGTCTGTAGAATCACAAGAATGTTAAAGGCAAGAGAACACTAATAATAGGGAACTCGGGCAAAGTGTTCACCATTACAAAGTAACATGCTTCATTTTCTACACAATGTTTTCAGCTTTTGAAAGATGTTAATTCAACAATCTTCATAAGGGCTGGGGATATGGATAAGTTATTTGCTAGTATCCGCATTTTGTCAGTGTAATTGAAGTTTTCTCAGACAAATTAGACGTTTTGGGCAAGCCAATGGACACCACGTAGAGCATACATGTAGGTGGGACTAGTTCTGAAATTACAGGGTATCCGTCTATCACATTTGTAGCACTGCATTTTTGACACATGAAGCAGACCAAACCAGTACACACAGTTCTAAGACAGAGAGACATGTCATACTTTCTATGTAATCCTCAATATAGTCTGTCTGTAGTCTTTCATTATGACAGTCTATATTATCTAAAAGGGTTTGCAAGCAAAACAGGGACATGTAGAAATTATCTATCATTGACTGGAGCATGCAATTAAAAAAGTTAGGCATATCATTAAAGATCCACATCAAATGATGATGTTGCACAGCACATTATAAAACATCCACATCAAAAGATGATAGCAAAGCATGTAATAAAACGTCCACATGTAATGTTTGGAAGCATGTAGTAAAACATCTGCATCACTTGGTGTTTGCACAACATGTAATAAAACATCCACATCACATGATAAAGCTTGCATATCATATAATAGACCACCCATATCAAGTAAAGGAGTTTGTAAAGCATTTAATAAAACATGCATACAATAGCAAAGTTAGAATAGCATACACAAAAACATATAATTAAGCTAGGAAAGCATGTAATAAAACATCCACATCACATAATGAAGTCTGCATAGCATATTTATTTAGCACATAACTGTAGTAACAAATGAACATTACATATGAATATATCCACAGCATATGATTGAAAATACACAATATATAATTAGAAATGCACATCATATAATAAAACACTGGTGGGGTGGGTTTCTCCACTCCCATTTTGTCCGGGTTCCCCACCTCTTTTTAACTCCCATTTTTATCAACAATAAACGTTATTTTTATTTTTATTTTGTTACGTTTTGTTTCCCCATGTGGGAGGATTTATTACGGATGGGGGGGGGGGGGGGGAATCTGGAAACACCATTTTTTGTTCAAAGAAAATCCCGGCTGGGTATTTATGGGCAGTGCAAACCCGGGAGACCGAAGACCTGGCCTTGTACCTGTCCATCCATATATATATATATATATATATATATATATATATATATATATATATATGCGGCATTCATAAAAAAAAAAAAAAAAATTCAGGACCCTAGTCAGGCATCAATCACCCAATAAATGTATAGCTTTCAATAACATAATAATTGTATTATCGTAGCTTTAAAATACTAATTTGTTTTGCTAAAAAAAGTAAAAACTGCACTATGTTTGTGACAAATAACAATAGTATGCAATGTTCTGTATAATGGTCGAATTTATCCCAGGTTACTTTCCTTAAGAGGACAATTCCGACCAAGAACACAAGATTAAAGAAAATGTAGAATTATGATTAGATTGTATTGAACTTTGAAGACAAAAAAAAACCCAACAAATAAATGTGCAATTAAAAACAAATAAATAAAAGAAAATATGGGTATAAATATAAACAAAACTAAAATGTTAATTATCTCCACAATTATCTCTATAACAGCATCCACAAAAATATATATAACATTATCGCTTTATATCTGTTATCTCTCTATCTGAGAAAAAAATAAAAACAAATGCTTTTTAATCTCTCAAGATAAGCAAAATCTTTGTATTTTACAGATGAAAGTTGTGTATGTACGATCCGTATATGGTGGTCGGAATTACACATATCACAGGTCGGAATAAGCCACTCATGGCGGCTACGATATCTGCTGGTATAAGAACCCTGGTAAACCTCGGAATGTACCACCGGCCCACAGGAAGCTACTGACAAGCTTTCTCATATACCCGCACAGGGAATATAACAGGGTGGGATAACTATATATAAATTCCAGGGCGCACAACGGTCAGGGAACCCAACGCCGTAGAGAAGAAATATATATATATATATATATATATATATATATATATATATATATATATATATATATATATATATATATATAAACGTTAATGAAAATGGCCCCCGAGCTAGGGAGCAATCATTGAACTTACGACAATCACTGAAATATATATCACTTTCATCCAACAGGTGGCGCTAACACGTCTGCTTGCTATACACGTATCTCCTTGTTGGTGGAACAAAACGAAAGTGCCTTCGAAAATGGCAGCAAGTCGACAGGAGTGCAGTATTTGCATGGATAGTTTTAAGAATCCGAAGCTAATATCTTGTCACCACAGTTTTTGTCACAAGTGTCTGGAGGATTATGTACAGGTTAACCTTCACAATGGTCATTTTAATTGCCCCATATGCAGAACAAGTGTAAATTTACCGAAAAGTGGGGTTTCGGGATTTCAAAGTAATTTCTACATCGACACAGAATCAAGTGAGAAATTCCCTTGTGAGATTTGCGGTCCGAAAAACGTGGCATGCAGTAGATGTTTGGATTGCGAAGAGAATTTTTGTCAAACATGTTGCTATGTCCACGAAAAATCGAAACTTAGTAGGCATCACAAAATATGTGATTTGGTAACTCTGGATTCTGAAACGAAAGGTAAAATTCGACAACGTGTGTTCTGTGATCAACATCCAGAAGATGAAATCAGGCTTGTTTGCCAAGATTGTAAAGTGCCTATTTGTTTTATGTGCAAAGTCGTTGAGCACGAAAATCATTCCACGAAACCTGTAGCTGATGTGGCAGCAGAAATGAAAAAGACCCTAGATACGAAATTGAATCAATGCTCAGACAAGCTGAAACGTATCAAGGTATCCACAGCAAAGGGAGAGGAGCTTGATAAAAATATTAATAATGCTGAGCGGGAGGAATTAAAAGCAGTTGACGACCAGTGTTCACAATTACACAAAGCAATTGACCAAGAAGGGGCAAAATTTAAAGACAAAATCAAAAATGTTTACCACCTTCTTAGAGAGCAAAGCGCAGTTTTGAGAAGATATATGCAGGAAGAATTCAGCTCGTGTTCTAACACCAGGGACAATGCACAAAAACTAAGAGATCAGGGGACAGACATCGATATAATAAAGAAAGGTCATGATATTGAACAATTAATTTCTGCAGCAATATTAAAGACTGACCCAACACCAGCCATACGTCTGGATAACAAATTGTTTTCGCCAGCCAAAATCATCGCAAGTAAACTGATTCCCTTGATTGGCATCTTGGAAGATTCTACTGACGCCGTAAGTATCAGTACTCGTAAAGTTCAGTCACAATGTGCTAAAAAAATGTAAGTCTTTTCTCTTACCTTTTAGTAAATAAGCAATGATTGTAGTCGCAATGGAACTACAAAGATCTTCTTACATTGTGTTGTTGTATATATATATTTTTTTGAACTACGCTGATGAAGTCCTAACTTTACTATGTCATACATTAGGCTCAGCGTACAAGATGGTTACGAAAAGAAGATTTAATTGTATATTCTGTGGTATTCACGTTTTATGAAATAATAAAAAAGGTAACTACATTTTCGTATGTTTGTCCTTAAAAAAAAATAAAAAAATAATGTTTTTGCATATTCCTTGGTTCACTTTAACTACAAAGCGCACAGTAATTAAAGGAAATAAATAATTTTGTTTTAGCATTGAATTTACTCCACAAGCTTGGACAGTATTTGGAAATGAGCAAATCATGACTGCCCTCACATTTCCAAGTTTAACTGATACTGTTACATGAATAAAATCTGGAATTTAATATCGCAAACAAAACATCACAAGCCTTAACGTGTACGTCCATATACTGGAATAGAATTTAACTGTAGTGCATGTACTAAACATCAATGCTCCAAGTTTGTTTTGACTACGCATTTTAGATAAGGTGACAAGTTAGCTACCAGGTGAAATGAAACATACTCCCAAATCCTACAAGTGTTCCATCAACTCTCTCTCTCTCTCTCTCTCTCTCTCTCTCTCTCTCTCGATCGATATAAATGTATATACAATCAAACAAATATATTAGCAGGACAGATCCCTCCTGAAATAAATGGACAGCATGACTATTGTACTGAGTAAAAACATTTGATGATTTATTTGGTCCGAAACGTACGAGTGTATGTCTATCTATTTGGCGAGGTTTTAACTTCATGTACTCGCACAGCCATTTAACTTCATGTACTCGCACAGCCATTTAACTTCATGTACTCATACAACGTTCTAACTTCATGCACCCATACAGCAATTTAACTTCATTAATTAATATGGCCATTTAATTGCATGTACTTGTATAACCCTTAACTTCATGTACTCATGCAGCCATTTAACTTCACGTATCCATACAGCTTTTTAACTTCAAGAACTCATGCAGCCATTTAACTTCATGTACTCATACGACATTTAACTTCATGTACTCATGCAGCCATTTAACTTCATGTACTCATATAGTCATTTGCCTTCATGTTCTCATACAGCTTTTTATGTTCATGTGATCATACAGTCTTTAAATCCACGTGCTCGTGCATATGTTTAATTTGATGTACTCATACAACCATTTAACTTCATGCACTCATACAGCCTTTAAATTCGGGTGTTCATGCAGCATTTTAAGTGCAAGTACTCATTCAGTGTTAAACGGCATGTACTCATACGCACTCTGTCAAGCCAAACAATTCATTGTTAACGTGGATAATTTCACAACAGGCCATCACGTGATATGAAAAATGTACATGCCTTCATAATGTTTAATCATTTTGTAAGATTAAATAAACACATCATAGTATCTACTTTTCATTCTTTTTACAGCTATACAATAAAACTAAAGTCTTTTTTTAAATTCAGTAATACTATTATCATATATAATTTCCATATGTTATATTTAGCAAGACAGTTATGTAAAAACATATTTAATAAATTAGCTCACCACCCCTCCTAATAAAACAGAAAAAAAAATCATTAGTTGCAGTACTGTTTTGTTAACGAAGTTCCAACTTGTAAAGTCAGCCCTTCACAAAATAATGTACAAAAGATAAACAGTTTCAGTGAGGAATGTTTCCATCCTAATTACCTCACAAAGCCGAAATATTCCAATAAAAGAGGAAATATTTTAAACTAAGTGCTTGCAACATAGCTCAAGAGAATGGGTGTCGAAAGGCTGTTGTGATTTTCCATCCAGGTGAAACGACTTGTTAAACAATGGCAGCGAACCAAAACACTATTTTTATGTTATAATCGCGGTCTAGATGAAATGACCTAATTACTAAAAATAAATTAAATTAAATCAACTAACATATACGGTTAGCTTCAAAATTATGGGTGTCTGCGTAGGTATATCTTAGCGAGAAAATGCAATTTAGTCATGGTTTGTGGGTTCAATAAGAGATCCGTGGCTATCTTGTCCATGCTTACCTTCCGCAATATAATGGATACGTTCGATCATTATCAGGATTTAAGTCGTGTATCGGCAGCAATTACCTATAAAGGGGGATTACAGCCATATTTGTATGCATGCATTTTCTATTACTATATGAAACATATTCTATTCTTCAGTTTTATATTCTGCATTTGATATAAAATAGAATATGCAACACAGGACTAATATAACATGCAATAACATAATATTGGATAGAATATTGATCATATCATAATAGAAAATGCATACACATAAATAAAATACACGAATGCAATTATGGCAGTAATTACCCTCCATAACTCTCATGTACGACTAAATTTAAATATGTGCTTTTGTGAACTTACTATAGGAACACTACTGCATACATTTTCAAACATTTTACTTTCATTTGGATATCTATTTGACTTGAACAACATTTTTGTTTTTAATTAATCATGTGTTCAATCTAAAAGACAGAAAACTCGCATTTAAAGACAGTCAAAATGTGATGTACGAAGGGTTATCCTCATCTAGAAATAGATCTAGTCCTGTGTAATATGATCACGTGGCAAATCAAAATGGTAACCTAAGGCGTAAACAGCGTGAGAGAGGTTGTTATTGCCTTCATAATATTTTATTTTATAGTAAAGGATTATTTTATGGAATACCATCGCCGCTAACATTATGAAATAAAAACAAACTAAGTAACATTCAAACAAATGAAGACAATATAAGATGCAAAAGCATGCTTGTAAAATAAAAAACATTAAAGCTCATACATTAAGATCAATACAAACTAAAGAGGCTAATGTCAAAATAAAACACCAAATGAGATACGAATGAGACACGAAAATGTCAAACGAAACAACGGCATTTAAAATTAAAACATTGAAACTCAAGAAAACAAACGAGTCAAAAATGAAACAGAAAAATGAAAGAAAACAAACTAAACTAGGTACCTGTAAGGCAAATTTAGGATAGTCATTCTGGACAACTATGGCACCTGCAAGGTAAATTTTGGGCACTTAAGTTTCATTAACTACCCTTGTAAAAATCTTGACATTCAATACAGTACTCCCTCATTATAGCTCTGTTTATGGGAGCCATATAAAGAAGACTGCAGGCTAATTGTGAGGGCACCTATATTGAGCTATTATAAATACATGTAGTACAAGATAAAATGTAAAATGGAAGGGCATCATAGCTTTGTAAAAAATAAGCGGAGAACCTGATAAAATACAACTGAGAATATAAAAGCATCATTCTCAAATCAATCCTAAAATATAAACAAATTTTTTATTTGAATCTAATAGAACCTATAAATATTTCTTTGACATTTATTTTCAATTCTTGAAATCAATATAGTTGTATAGTAATATTGTAATAATGTAGCAAAAGTTTTTATCAGTAGACATACTATAATAATGCATTAATTAGTGCTTGACTTCCTGATTACTGCTTGATTCCCTAATTAGTAACTGACCAAATCAATAACCTGTGGTATAATTATATGTTATACATATACTTGCACAGATGCAACACGTACAGTCCAACATCTCTGACCCATTCAAACTGTCCATCTTATCTTTCATGTCTATCATAGCATTCACCATTCACCCTGCTGTATATCAAGTCCAACATTTCACATGTGGTGTCAATAATTTCAACAAATAATAACAATAATAATAATAATCACAAAAGAGCACTGATCAGTTAATTAGTTTGCTGTCATATTCCCTTTTTTAGCAAGAATAATCTGCATGAATTTACTCAGGCAAGGTTAATTTTATTCAGGCATACCATCTCTAATAACACCATCTCATACCAGTAATGTGAACATAAAATAAGAAACATAGTTACTGAACCTAGCCAGGTGTAAATGTACTAATATACTTTTAGCAAGAAAAATAACTATATCAATCAAACAACAACATTTACCTTCCTTGAAATTTGTACATGTGTTTTCACCACTCTATAATTGGATTATTAGTCACATCATGTGATTTAAATTAGCAAATGTACATTATGTACTTATAATAGATAACCATATGGTATAGGGGAAATAAACTGTACAATGTGTAATTATAATAGATAATCATACGGTATAGGTTAAATAAATGGTATGAATTAAAGAAACTGTTAAATATGTAATTAAAAGTATCAACCATGTGAAAGATTATGATTGTTTACACTAGGTATGATAATAAATGAACTGGTATGAACAGAGTTTAAAAGCATATCAGCACACTGCTGGCTATATATTACCAATTATAAGTTAAGTTAAAAAATGTCATGATAAAAAGATACAAAAAAATTAGGAAGCAAAATGCTTGCAAACATGATGTCCTACAGGATGAATAATGATATGTAAATTTTTTAAAATTCTTAAATGTTATAAAAAAGATAAAGTTTATTTATTTTAAAAGCCTCACAATAAAGAGTGACACATTATATATATATATATATATATATATATATATATATATATATATATATATATATATATATATATATAACTCAATGTTTAGAAAGTAAAAAAAAAGGTATAAAAAGTTAATTTGGTAAGTCATAGTGATTCTTAACTGAGTTCACATCTCAAAAGTAGGCAAAGTCAATTTGTAAATGGGAATCTAAATGTTGACAGACAATGTCTTTGTCCTTAATTTGGCATCCAGTGAAGAATTCACAAGTACGGAATTTGTTTTCTAAACTAATGGCACGTTTAGCTAATTATTTGCTATAACATCCTATTCCCTTTGAGTCACCAAGGCAGCCAACCTGGGCTGGATAAGACCTCTCTGAGGACTGGTATCACATCCATGGTAGAGAAGTACAAAGTGAAGAAAAATTTATTACACATATGGACAAGTACATAGTGGGGAACAAGTGTGTTAGACAGATGGACAAGTAGATGATTGCATAATGAATTAATAAATGGAGAGTCTGATGAATGGAAATGTGAATAGCATGTGCCCTGATTTAAAACAATGGACTGAAATAAGATTGAAACTGAATGGGATACTGTTCAATATGATTAAGTGAAAAGACTAAAACACACTGTATGCAAATGAATACAAACCATCACCATAAATAGTAATGCATCAATGACATTGAAAAAAGAAATGTAATAGTACATATACAACAACAACCAAACAAACAACAACAACCATACAAATAAACAAACAAACAAACAACCAAACAAACAACCAAACACGAATACTCTAATAAGACTTAAAACTTGGACACAACATGCATTGCTTGACACACCATGAGAATAACACAAAAGATGAAGTTATACACTGTCATGAATACTGTATTTATTCTAATAAAGGCCCTTCTAATAAGAACAGTCCTATGTTATCATGGCATTAAATCCATACATATTAATTATGGTATGTCCAAATAACTAAAAGAGCACATGTGTAATCCAATGACCAAAATTTAATTTACAACTATTTTCAGTCATATATCGATATTCTGTATTCAACACCCTTGCTTAGAAATTGCACCCGCCGCACAGGGGAGAATCTATTATTATAAGTACACTTTATGCAAAACACTCACCAAATTGTATGATATTGATGTTGTTATATACAACAAATGATTTTTATTATATTCACCACCCATAGAATATGTTATATATGAATAAATGCTGAATTTGTACATCCTGTTGAGACATTCAAGCTATGAATACCATTGCAAAGAACTTAGTAATACTACAAAATAATCTAGTATCAAGATCTCAGGATCATTATTTTCACATATAGCATGTACATGCTATACATAATAAAAATAACACATGGAAGACCAAAGGGTAATGTACCCTTACACATCATGAAATATAGGTATAGGGTAATGTACCCATACACATCTTGACATATAAAGCATTCAGTAATGTACCCATACACATCATGAAATATAGGTATTCAGTAATGTAGCCATACACATCATGAAGCATGGGTATCAAATAATGTCCCCATACACATCATGAAGTATAGGTATTCAGTAATGTACCCATACACATCATGCAGCATGGGTATCCAATAATGTACCCATACACATCATTAAATATAGGTATTCAGTAATGTACCCATACACATCATGAAATATAGGTATTCAGTAATGCAGCCATACACATCATGAAGCATGGGTATCCGATAATGTCCCCATACACATCATAAAGTATAGGTATGCAGTAATGTACCCATACACATCATGAAGTATGGGTATCCAATAATGTCCCCATACACATCATGAAATATGGGTATCCAATAATGTACCCACACACATATGAAATATAGGTTACTCCAATAATGTACCCATACACATCATGAAATATAGGTATCTCGCTCCAAATGATCTACAACAAAATTCATCTATTACTCAGTTATTAGTAGCCAAGGTAAAAAAAAATTAAAGGTAGATTAGATATTGCTATATGCAACAAAGAAATCCAATACATATACTCATTTGAATGCATCACCAAGTTAGTTTCCTGCTCATTCCGTTAGAGGTTAATTGAAAGAGATATAAATTAAATCAACTAACATATACGGTTAGCTTCAAAAATATGGGTGTCAGCGTAGGTGTACCTTTGCTAAAAACAAAACATTCAAATGAGTGTTTTGCTTTTCTTTTTCTTTTTCTTGTGAGAAAATGCAATTTAGTCATCGTGTCTGGGTTCAATAGAGGATCAGTGGCTATCTCGTCCATGCTTACTTTCAGCAATATAATGGATCCGTTCATTCTTTCTTTATCTGGATTTAAGTCGTTTATCGACAGCAATTACCTATAAATGGAGATTACCTCCATAATTATATGCATGCATTTTATATTACTATATAATGCATATTCTATTCTTCAGTTTTATATTCTGCATTTTATATAAAAAAGAATATGTAACACGGAACTAATATAAAATGAAATAGCATAATGTAGGATAGAATATTCATCGTATCATAATAGAAATGCATACACATAATTAAAATACATGCATACAATTATGGCCTTAATTGTCCTCCATAACTCCAAGGTACGACTAATTTAAATATGTACATTTGCGTGCTTACGAAGGGCACACTACTGCATACATTTTCAAACATTTTACTCTCATATGTGTTTCCATTTGATTTGAATAACAATTTTGTTTTTCAACTAATCCTGTGTTTAATATAAAAGGCAGAAAACTCGCATTTAAAGACAGTCAAACGGTGATGGACGAAGGGTTAAACTCATCTAAAAATAGATTTAGTCCCGCGTAATATGATCACGTGACAAATCAAAATGGTACCTATGGCGTAAACAGCGTGAGAGAGGTTGTTATTGCCTTTGATTATTCTTGGGTTTGATTCTTAAAACCATAAGTTCATATTTTTTCATTATGACATAAAAAATTTTAAAGAAAAATATATTTGCATTTTTTTTCAAAGCTTGGTGTTTTCACTCTTTATTGTGTTACTGTTTGTTCATTCGAGCCTAAACACGTGACATAAGAAATTGGTGGCTTGTCCAAGATAACTTTGAACTTTGGATGGAATATTTATAAAAAAAAAAATTAAATTTGTTTTAATTATCGTAGTTTTTGAAATCTTAGTGAAATCGAGAAGCTTTTTCTAAAATGTCATCAAAAGTAGAAATCTTTCTTTCAAATTCTACCCAGGAACAATTAGATCCTTTCCAAAAAGATGAGTTGATTCAACTTGCAAGAAAATACGATCTATCGAGGTTAAGGCTTCCTTATCGAAA
Source organism: Sinohyriopsis cumingii (assembly GCA_028554795.2). Lineage (NCBI taxonomy): Eukaryota > Metazoa > Mollusca > Bivalvia > Unionida > Unionidae > Sinohyriopsis > Sinohyriopsis cumingii. Next base: position 204,186 of record JAPYKE020000197.1, on the reverse strand, counting down.
CAGGAAACAAGAAATAGTGTGGTTCAACATTTGGTACAAAATAATGTTTTGGATAAAAGTGTTGGTTTCAATCAGTAAATCTATATCAGACTGACAAAAAATGAAGGAATTTAAATTAAAATACAACAGATAATTGGAGTTGAGGAAGGTGGAATTTCAGAAAGATAAACAAGAATGACAAATGCAAATGCAATTACAATTGGAAAAAAATGAACACATTAATTGAAACAAAGAAAAAGAACAAATGAAATTGGAAAAAGAGAAAGAAGAAACGAAAATTGGAGAAAGAAAAAGAACAAATGTTATTACAAAAAGAACCAATAAAGTTTCAATTTGAAAAAGAGGAGAGGCAAACCGGAAAGGGAGAAAGAAAAACAAATGTATTTACAGGCAGAAGAAAATGAGAAAGAATGACAAATCAATAAAAAATGAACAAATACAAATCCAAAGAGAGATGGAGGAGAGGAAATATCAATGTAGAATGAAATAAATAGAATTTGCAATTGAAAAGCACATTCATACTTCAAAATCCAAATTTTTGTTTTGATCTCGCAAAGAATATTAGCTTAGTGCCCCCTTTCAGAGTAAAATAAGTAGACAAATATTTTCCTTTTTTTTGAAACAGTTACAATGTGTACTCACTGGTAAAGCTAGTGTTGTTTTCCGTTCAGTGTCAGTTCAACAAAGTGGCGACTATGATACGGTCAACTAATCCATCTTAAGGAGTTATGAGTTAGTCCCTGAAGTTTATGGGCAAAAATTCAGAAACTATAGGAAAGAAGCAGGATAAACTCATATCGAATTTGCGAGACAAAAAGAGCAGTTATTTGATAGTTGGTACTTAGCCAAGAAAGTTGAACAAGATTATCAGTCTCAAACAACTTATATTACTTGAAGAGTTCAAAAACTGTGTCCATAGTGACTTTAAGTAAGTCTTATCTTGACGAGCATCAGATCGAAACTTTGGACAATGCTGCTCGAGCTGTTGCTGAGTATCATTTAACTCATAAAGTTCCTTTTGTAAATAAGACTTCTACTCAACAGACTTCTGGCAGAAAACACTTCGGCCTAATACAAGCCCTTTTAAAACTCAAACTGGCACGACATTCTAAAAATCAAACTTCAGAGAAGCTTGATTCAAGATCATTGCCTCTTCCTACGTGTACCTATTGCTAAAAAAGGACACGTCATTTCTGATTGCTACAAATTAACAAAATAGCATCACAATCAGGACAGACCTATTCCAAATGTGTTTATATCTAAGAGGTCAAGGTCAATGACATGTATTGAAAGCAATACATTTACTGGGTCTAACAAACTCCAGTCTAATTTTATTAAGGATAATTATGAGCCATTCATATATAAGGGTTCTATATCACTCGTTGGTGATTTGGCCAATCATATCCCTATTAATATGTTAAGGGACAAAGGATCTTCTCGGAGTCTATTATTGTCAGGTACAGTGTCTTTTTCTGAGAAGTCTTCTTCTACTGAGATTGTTCTAATTCAGGGAGTAGAGTGCGAATTTGCTATTGTTCCTCTCCATTGTGTAAATTTATCATCAGATTTAGTCTCAGGACCCTTGACAGTAGGAACAGTCTCTGTTTTACTCGTTAAGGGCATTCATTTACTACTAGGCAACAACCTAGCTGGAGACAAGGATGTGGTTAATCCACTTGTAACTGACAAGCATTTCATGGATCAGAATATCGTACCAATTGAGAAAAAATCCCTGATTTATTTCCAGATTGTGCAGTTACCAGAGCTATGGCAAACGAAGCTCTTGAGAATGATGCAGATAAGCAAAGTATTCCTTCAGCTGACACATGTATTGGTCAGGCTTTTGATGAGGTCACTTTCACTTCTTGTTTCGAACGATCAGAATGTATTGATCACAGTGATCCTCTTTTAACGAATCGTTGTCTTTATTCTAACCAGGGTGATAAATGACAATCACTTGTCTTCGAAAAGGAAAAAGATCATGAGATCTCCTATTTGTTTCAAAGGACCAATAGTGAAACTGAAGCTACTGATTTTTCTGTCTGTTATTTCATCATGAGAAAATGGAGTCTTCCCGATGTAGCTGCTGATGACGAATGGAAAGTGAACTATCAAATTGTAGTTCCAAAACGTTACAGACAGAAATACTTAGTCTGGCCCATGAAACTCCTTTGGCTGGTCATTTAGGGATCAATACAACTTATCACAGGATCTTAAGCCACTTATATTGACCAACAATCAAAAACGATGTTTGTAAATAATGTAGATCTTGTCATACTTGTCAAGTGGTTGGAAAACCTAATCCGAATAGTTCCAGGGCTCATCTACAACCAATACCTGCCTTTGACGAAACATTTAGTAGAATTATAGTATATTGTGTTGGTCCCTTACCTAAGACCAAGTCAGTTAGCCATTACATGTTGACGATTATGTGTGCGGCAACAAGGTTCCAAGACGCAATTCCTTTGAGGAATATTAAAACTTTGATAAAGATTTTTGACTCAGCTTGGCCTTTCCAATCTGTCCAATCGGGTCAAGCGTCTAATTTTAAGCTTAGAACTTTCCAGCCTATATTGCTTGAATCTGGCATTCGGCAATGTAAGTCAAAAGTGAAATTATGGTTTGACAGAACTACATGGAGAGAACTTGAGATTTTTGTAGTAATCGAGTTCTGTCACTCTTGTCATTCTTCAGAATTTTCTTTAGATTATATATTATGGCCCTTACAAGGTTAAGAAGAAAATGTATGAGCAAAAAATAATATTAGTGTTCCTGGGACCTAAATAAATTAGTGGAACACCATTATATTGAAAGAGATATCCAGGTTAAACATGCAATTAATTTAGTTGTACATGTCCCACTCAGTGAACATGTATGTGAAGGAATAACGCCGGTTTCTACTGTCATTGGAGTAGCAAATCTTAGGAATTCAGAAATTATGAACTATATGGACAAGACGTTTTCACATTTGCAAGAGCAAGAAAGAAATGAACTTAAACAGTTATTATTTGAATATGAGCACTTATGTCCAGATGTTCCTACAAGAACCAACACAATTTTCCATGACGTTAAAATTATAAATTCAAAACCTGTGAAACAGCACCCAAAAACGATGACCCCTCTCAAACAGAAATATTTGAAAAAGGAAATTTAATATTTGCTGGAGAATGATTTTATAGATCCCGATAAAAGAGAGTGGAGTGTAGAGTGCATACTTGTTCCAGAAAAATATGAAACTTTCCGTATGTGCACTGATTATAAGAAGGTGAATAGAGTGACAAAACTAGATTTGATTCCGTTGCCTAAAATCGATGACTGTATTGATAAGATTGGGAATGCCAAATATGTCACTAAATTTTACCTTCTGAAAAGATTTTGGCAAATTCCACTATCGGAAAGAGCAAAGGAATTGTCTCCTTTCGTGATTTCAGATGGACTTTACCAATATAAAGTAATGCCGTTTGCATTGAAAGGCTGACCAAGTACATTTCAACGTCTCATGAATATAATTACCTCTGGTCATGACAACTGTGATGCTTACATCGATGATGTCATCATCTACAGTGACACCTGAAAATAAAATTAAGCAACAATTCGGAAATTCTTTTATAGACTCACAGATGCATGTTTGACAATTAATTTTTCTAAAAGTGAGTTATGCCGTGCTAGTGTAACTTCTCTAGGACACATCATGGTACATAGACAAGTTAAACCTATAGATGCTAAGGTCAAGGCCTTCTCTAATTCCTTGTGCCTGTAAATAAAATGCAACTGATGCGATTTTTTGGTATGGCCAGATACAATCGAAAATTGTGTTCCAGTTTTCCTACAATTGCTGAAGCCTTTACAGGTCCAAATTTTAGCCAGTCATTTAAATTGTATGTTGATGCAAGTGAGGTTGGGGTTAGAGCAGATGTGATTCAAGAAGATGAAACTGGTATTGATCATCCAGTGTGCTGTTTTTGTAAGAAATTAAGTAAGCACCCCCCAAAAAATTATTCAACAATCGTGAAGGAATGTTTGGTTTTGATATTAGCGATGCAACATTTTGAAGTTTATCTTAATTCAGCTCCTTCTTCGATTGTTGTGTTTAGTGACCACAACCGCCTTACTTTCATCGGCATGATAAAAATATAAATCAAGGACTGCTAAAGTGGAGTTTGTTGTTACGGGAATATAATCCTGACATCAGGAACCTAAAGGGAAAGGATAATTTAATGGCAGATGCTCCAAGCTAGCCGAGGTCACCAACTACATCCCTTCTGTCCCTCGCACCCAATTCTGAGAGATTTTACATTATTAGGTTTGTTCCAGCTTTGAATATGCTGTTCAACTGATATTTGTGGGAGCTATAATCAACATTAAGATAGTAAGTCAGCACATCTAAGCTAATCAGACTGATTAAATAAGCATTGAATGTATTGTATGGAGAAAGAACAACCATTGCAGCTCTTGAATTATTCTATCCCTTCAGTATCATGAGAAAAGGAAACATTGAAATTAATAGATTGAAATACCAGTTGATTACTTCAAAGGGGCATTCTACTTGAAATTCTGTTCCATTAATGACGTATATTGTATTTACTTTTGCCAATATGTGTATGAGTACACAACCTCTCTTTTGAGACCAAAGTAGTGAAATTTGTTTTGCGTTTCTAATTCATGTATTATGCTTTTTCAGGAAGAAAGAAAGAAGAAAGAAATGGCAAGTATCATTATGTCTGCTTTCGGTCAAAGTTAGAAAATTGAATATTCCTGACGGAATTTCTGTGATTGTTAGATATGTACAGGTATCATAAACTGTTCGGTTCATCTTTGACTCATCCTTTTGGCATGAACATCAAGATTATTAGTTCATTTTAATGCTTCTATATGTTTTGGTGATTCAATATCAACACGATCATTGTGTATTCAGTGAACATCACCTGAACAGTTTGTGATGCAAGTCGAAATGGTAAACAAGTTAAACAGGACGTTTATTATTATTAATAGTGTGTAGTATTGGAAGAATGTGGAAATTAAATTTCGAATCCCCTCATCATTAACGAAGTAAATATAAGCGTGTCTGAGGATTTGGTTAGGAAATGTAAAGCTCGAGGCTTCTAAAGGTTGAAAACCAACTTTGTCACATGTCCGTATCACCAGTTACGGTATTTGCCAATTACTAGTCATGTTATACTTGGGATTTGTTATGATGACTGAAGCAATCTGTTAAATTGATTGTTTAGGATACTATAACCCACATTAAGATATTTTTAAGTTAGAACATGCGTTATAAGGTTGAACTGGACATTCTTAACCAGGTGCACTTCCCATAATAAATCGACTAGGCTAGGTTATTAATCAGATTAAAATAAAATAGGCTCGACTAAAGTTATTCTGAAAATGGCAACATTTAATCGACAAATTGATATACGAATCTTTTTATGCATGAACACAGGCACGCTCACAAACACATACATGCATAGACACATACACATACACATATGCATACATGCAAATATATATATATATATATATATATATATATATATATATATATATATATATATATATATATATATATATATATATATATATATATATATATAAAGTGAAACAAATACATTGAGAAATTCAACAATCTATCAATGTCCATATAATACAAGTTGTACTATCCAAGTCTTGCGATATAGAATTTTCAGAGTGAACTCAAAGAGTCATGAATGTCCTGATATAACAATGCTCTTATGAATCGTGGGTTATTTGGCCATCATATCCCTATTAATATCTTAAGGGGCAAAGGAGCTTCTCGGAGACTATTATTGTCCGGTACATTGCCTTTTTCTGAGAAGCCTTCTTCTAATGAGGGTGTACTTATTCAGGGAGTAGATTGCGGCTTTGCTAATGTTCTTCTCCATTGTGTAAATGTATCATCAGACTTAGTCTCAGGACCCTTGACAGTAGGAACACTCTGTTTTACTCGTTGAGGGCATTTATTTATTACTAGGCAACGACCTAGCTGGAGACAAGGATGTGGTTAATCCACTTGTATCTGACAGGCCTTGCTTGGATCAGAAAGTCGATCCAGTTGAACCAAAATTCCCTGATTTATTTCCAGCCTGTGCAGTTATCAGAGCTATGGCAAATAAAGCTCTTGAGAATGATGTAGATAAGCAAAGTATTCCTTCAGCTGACACATGTATTGGTCAGGCTTTTGATGAGGTCACTTTCACTTCTTGTTTGGATCAATCAGAATGTATTGATCACAGTGATCCTCTTTTAACGAATCGTTGTCTTTATTCTAATCAGGGTGATAAACGACAACCATTTGTCGTCGAAAAGGAAAAATATCATGAGATCTCCTATTTGTCTCAAAGGACCAATAGTGAAACTGAAACTACTGATTTTTCTGTCTGTTATTTCATTACAAATGGAATTCTTATGAGAAAATGGAGTCTTCACGATGTAGCTGCTGATGACGAATGGAAAGTGAACTATCAAATTGTAGTTCCAAAACGTTACAGACAGAAATACTTAGTCTGGCCCATGAAACTCCTTTGGCTGGTCATTTAGGGATCAATACAACTTATCACAGGATCTTAAGCCACTTATATTGACTAACAATCAAAAGTGATGTTTGTAAATAGTGTAGATCTTGTCATACTTGTCAAATGGTTGGAAAACCTAATCCGAATAGTTCCAGGGCTCATCTACAACCAATACCTGCCTTTGACGAAACATTTAGTAGAATTATAGTATATTGTGTTGGTCCCTTACCTAAGACCAAGTCAGTTAGCCATTACATGTTGACGATTATGTGTGCGGCAACAAGGTTTCAAGAGGCAATTCCTTTGAGGAATATTAAAACTTTGATAAAGATTTTTGACTCAGCTTGGCCTTTCCAACTCTGTCCAATCGGGTCAAGCGTCTAATTTTAAGCTTAGAACTTTCCAGCCTATATTGCTTGAATCTGGCATTCGGCAATGTAAGTCAAAAGTGAAATTATGGTTTGACAGAACTACATGGAGAGAACTTGAGATTTTTGTAGTAATCGAGTTCTGTCACTGTTGTCATTCTTCAGATTTTTCTTCAAATTATATATTGTGGCCCTTACAAGGTTAAGAAGAAAACTTACGAGCAAACAATAATATTAGTGTTCCTGGGACCTAAATAAATTAGTGGAACACCATTATATTGAAAGAGATATCCAGGTTAAACATGCAATTAATTTAGTTGTACATGTCCCACTCAGTGAACATGTATGTGAAGGAATAACGTCGGATTTTACTGACAATGGAGTAGCAAATCTTAGGAATTCAGAAATTATGAACTATATGGACAAGACGTTTTCACATTTGCATGAGCAAGAAAGAAATGAACTTAAACAGTTATTATTTGAATATGAGCACTTATTTCCAGATGTTCCTACAAGAACCAACACAATTTTCCATGACGTTGAAATTGTAAATTCAAAACCTGTAAAACAACACCCAAAAAACGATGATCCCTCTCAAACAGAAATATTTGAAAAAGGAAATTTAATATTTGTTGGAGAATGATTTTATAGAGCCAGGTAAAAGAGAGTGGAGTGTAGAGTGCATACTTGTTCCAGAAAAAGATGAAACTTTCCGTATGTGCATTGATTATAAGAAGGTGAATAGAGTGACAAAAATAGATTTGATTCCGTTGCCTAAAATCGATGACTGTATTGATAAGATTGGGAATGCCAAATATTCACTAAATTTGACCTTCTGAAAAGATTTTGGCAAATTCCACTATCGGAAAGAGCAAAGGAATTGTCTCCTTTCGTGATTTCAGATGGACTTTACCAATATAAAGTAATGCCGTTTGCATTGAAAGGGTCACTAAGTACATTTCAACGTCTCATGAATATGATTACCTCTGGTCATTACAACTGTGATGCTTGCATCGATGATGTCATCATCTACAGTGACACCTGAAAATAAAAGTAAGCAACAATTCGGAAATTCTTTTATAGACTCACAGATGCATGTTTGACAATTAATTTTTCTAAAAGTGAGTTATGCCGTGCTAGTGTAACTTCTCTTGGACACATCATGGGACATAGACAAGTTAAACCTATAGATGCTAAGGTCAAGGCCTTCTCTAATTCCTTGTGCCTGTAAACAAAATGCAACTGATGCGATTTTTGGGTATGGCCAGATACAATCGAAAATTGTGTTCCAATTTTTCTACAATTGCTGAAGCCTTTACAGGTCCAAATTTTAGCCAGTCATTTAAATTGTATGTTGATGCAAGTGAGGTTGGGGTTAGAGCAGATGTGATTCAAGAAGATGAAACTGGTATTGATCATCCAGTGTGCTGTTTTTGTAAGAAATTAAGTAAGCACCCCCCAAAAAATTATTCAACAATCGTGAAGGAATGTTTGGCTTTGATATTAGCGATGCAACATTTTGAAGTTTATCTTAATTCAGCTCCTTCTTCGAGTGTTGTGTTTAGTGACCACAACCGCCTTACTTTCATCGGCATGATAAAAATATAAATCAAGGACTGCTAAAGTGGAGTTTGTTGTTACGGGAATATAATCCTGACATCAGGAACCTAAAGGGAAAGGATAATTTAATGGCAGATGCTCCAAGCTAGCCGAGGTCACCTACTACATCCCTTCTGTCCCTCGCACCCAATTCTGAGAGATTTTACATTATTAGGTTTGATCCAGCTTTGAATATGCTGTTCAACTGATATTTGTGGGAGCTATAATCAACATTAAGATAGTAAGTCAGCACATTTAAGCTTATCAGACTGACTAAATAAGCACTGAATGTAGTGTATGGAGAAAGAACAACCGTTGCAGCTCTTGAATTATTCTATCCCTTCAGTATCATGAAAAAAGGAAACATTGAAATTAATAGATTGAAATACCAGTTGATTACTCCTAAGGGGCATTATACTTGAAAATCTGTTCCATTAATGACGTATATTGTATTTACTTTTGCCAATATGTGTATGAGTACACAACCTCTCTTTTGAGACCAAAGTAGTGAAATTTGTTTTGCGTTTCTAATTCATGTATTATGCTTTTTCAGGAAGAAAGAAAGAAGAAACAAATGGCAAGTATCAATATGTCTGCTTTCGGTCAAAGTTAGAAAATTGAGTATTCCTGACGGCATTTATGTGATTGTTAGATACGTACAGGTATCATAAACTGTTCGGTTCATCTCTGACTCATCCTTTTGGCATGAATATCAAGGTTATTATTTCATTTTAATGCTTCTATATGTTTTGGTGATTCAATATCAATACGATCATTGTGTATTCGGTGAATATCACCTGAACAGTTTGTGATACAAGTCGAAATGGTAAACAAGTTAAACAGGACGTTTATTATTATTAATAGTGTGTAGTATTGGAAGAATGTGGAAATTAAATTTCGAATCCCCTCATCGTTAACGAAGTAAATATAAGCGTGTCTGAGGATTTGGTTAGGAAATGTAAAGCTCGAGGCTTCTAAAGGTTGAAAACCAACTTTGTCGCATGTCCGTATCACCAGTTATGGTATCTGCCAATTACTAGTCATGTTATACTTGAGATTTGTTATGTTGACTTAAGCAATCTGTTAAATTGATTGTTTTGGATACTATAACCCACATTAAGATATTATTAAGTTAGCATATGCGTTATAAGGTTGAACTAGACATTCTTAATCAGGTGCACTTCCCATAATATATCGACTAGGCTAGGTTATTAATCAGATTAAAATAAAATAGGCTCAAATAAAGTTATTCTGAAAATGGCAGCATTTAATCGACAAACTGATATACGAATCTTTCTATGCATGAACACAGGCACGCTCACAAACACATACATGCAAAGACACATACACATGTACATACATACATACATATATATATATATATATATATATATATATATATATATATATATATATATACATATATACATACATACATAGAGTGAAACAAACACATTAAACAATCTATGTCCATATATTACAAGTTGTACTATCCAAGTCTTGCGATATAGAATGTTCAGAGTTAGCTCAAAGAGTCATGAATGTCCTGATATAACAATGCTCTTATGAATCGTGGGTTATTTGGCCATCATATCCCTATTAATATCTTAAGGGGCAAAGGAGCTTCTCGGAGACTATTACTGTCAGGTACATTGCCTTTTTCTGAGAAGCCTTCTTCTACTGAGAGTGTTCTTATTCAGGGAATAGATTGCGGCTTTGCTAATGTTCCTCTCCATTGTGTAAATGTATCATCAGACTTAGTGTCAGGACCCTTGACAGTAGGAACACTCTGTTTTACTCGTTGAGGACATTTATTTATTACTAGGCAACGACCTAGCTGAAGACAAGGATGTGGTTAATGCACTTGTAACTGACAGGCCTTGCTTGGATCAGGAAGTCGATCCAGTTGAACCAAAAGTCCCTGATTTATTTCCAGATTGTGCAGTTACCAGAGCTATGGCAAATAAAGCTCTTGAGAATGATGTAGATAAGGAAAGTATTCCTTTAGCTGACACATGTATTGGTCAGGCTTTTGATGAGGTCACTTTCACTTCTTGTTTGGATCAATCAGAATGTATTGATCACAATGATCCTTTTTTAGCAACTCGTTGTCTTTATTCTAATCAGGGTAATAAACAACAATCACTTGTCGTCGAAAAGGAAAAAGATCATGAGATCTCCTATTTGTTTCAAAGGACCATTAGTGAAAATGAAGCTACTGATTTTTCTGTCTGTTATTTCAATAAAAATGGAATTCTTATGAGAAAATGGAGACGTCCCGATGTGCCTGCTGATGACGAATGGAAAGTGAACTATCAAATTTGTAGCTTCAAAACATTACAGACAGAAATACTTAGTCTGGCCCATGAAACTCCTTTGTCTGGTCATTTAGGGATCAGTACAACTGATCACAGGATCTCAAGCCACCTTTATTGACCAACAATCAAATGTGACGTTTGTAAATACTGTAGATCTTGTCATACTTGTCAAATCGTTGGACAACCTAATCAGAAAATTCCCAAGGCTTATCTACAACCAATACCTGCCTTTGACGAAGCATTTAGTAGAATTATGGCAGAATGTGTTGGTCCCTTACCTAAGATCAAGTCAGTTAACCATTGATGTTGACCATTATGTGTGCGCCAACAAGGTTTCAAGAGGCAATTCCTTTGATGAATATTAAAACTTTGATAAAGTTTTTTGACTCAGTTTGGTCTTTCCAACTCTGTCCAATCGGGTCAAGGGTCTAATTTTAAGTTTAGACCTTTCCAGCCTATATTGCTTGAATCTGGCATTCAGCTCTTCAATTCAGTAGTGAAATTATGGTTTGATAGAACTATGTGGAGAGAACTTGAGATTTTTGTAGTAATCGAGTTCTGTCTCTCTTGTTCATTCTTCAGATTTTTCTTCAGATTATATATTTTGGCCCTTACGAGGTTAAGAAGAAAATGTATGAGTTGAATGATAATATTAGTGCTCCTGGGATCTAAGTAAATTATTTAAATACCATTGTATTGAAAAAGATATCCAGGTTAAACATGCAATTAATTTAGTTGTACATGTCCCAATCAGTGAAAATTTATGTGAAGGAATTATATCTGATTCTACTGACATTGGAGTAGGAAATCTTAGGAATTCAGAAATTATGACCTATCTGGACAAGACGTTTTCACATTTGCAAGAGCAAGAAAGAAATGAACTTAAACAGTTACTATTTGAATATGAGCACCCATTTCCAGATGTTCCTACAAGAAACAATATAATTTTCCATGACGTTGAAACTGTAAATTCCAAACCTGTGAAACAGCACCAAAAACGATGACTCCTCTGAAACAGAAATATTTGAAAAAGGAAATTTAATATTTGCTGGATAATGATTTTATAGAGCCAGGTAAAAGAGAGTGGAGTGTAGAGTGCATACTTGTTCCAGAAAAAGACGAAACTTTCCGTTTGTGCATTGATTATAAGAAGGTGAATAGAGTGACAAAAATAGATTTGATTCCGTTGCCTAAAATCGATGACTGTATTGATAAGATTGGGAATGCCAAATATGTCACTAAATTTTACCTTCTGAAAAGATTTTGGCAAATTCCACTATCGGAAAGAGCAAAGGAATTGTCTCCATTCGTGATTTCAGATGGACTTTACCAATATACAGTAATGCCGTTTTCATTGAAAGGAGAAAGAAAAAAAAACCTTTGCAGCTCTTGAATTATTTTATTCCTTCCGTATCATGAAAAAAGAAACATTTAAATTATAAGATTGAAATACCAGTTAATTACTCCAAAGGGGCATTATAGCTGAAATTCTGTTCCATTAATGACGTATATTGTATTTACTTTTGCCAATATGTGTATGAGTATGCAACCTCTCTTTTGAGACCAAAGTTGTAAAATTTGTTTTGCGTTTCTAATTCAAAATGTATTATGCTTTTTCAGGAAGAAAGAAAGAAGAAAGAAATGGCAAGTATCAATATGTCTGCTTTCAGTAAAAGTTAGAAAATTGTGTATTCCTGATGGCATTTCTGTGATTGTTAGATATGTACAGGTATCATAAACTGTTCGGCTCATCTTTGACTCATCCTTTTGGCATGAACATCAAGGTTATTAGTTCATTTTAATGCTTCTATCTGTTTTGGTGATTCAATGTCAATACGATCATTGTGTATTCAGCGAATATGACCTGAACAGTTTGTGATACAAGTCGAAATGGTAAAAAATTTAAGCAGGACGTATATTAATATTAATAGTGTGTCGTATTGGAAGAATGTGGAAATTAAATTTCGAATCCCCTCATCATTAACGAAGTAAAGATAAGCGTGTCTGAGGTTTTGGTTAGGAAATGTAAAACTCGAGGCTTATTAAGTTTGAAAACCAACTTTGTTGCATGCCAGTATCATCACTTATGGTATTTGCCAATTACTAGTCATGTTATACTTGATATTTGTTATGTTGACTGAAGCAATCTGTTAAATTGATTGTTTTGGATACTATAACCCACATTAAGATATTATTAAGTTAGCACACACATGCGTTATAGGGTTGCACTGGACACTCTTAATCAAGTGCTCGTCTTATTATATATCGACTGGCTAGGTTATTAATCAGATTGAAATAAAATAGGCACGACTTAAGTTATTCTGAAAATGGCAGCATTTAATCGACAAATTGATATACGAAACTGTGTATGCATGAACACAGCACGCTCGCAACTAATAAAAATAATAATAATGATGATGATGACTTTGTAGAGCTCCTAATCTGTATAAGCCCTAAGCGCTTTACAACATTAGACAACACCTATAACATAACAAACATATATAATGATATTATTACATAAAACCACACCATGAACTTAAAAACGATAAAAAAACCATGCTGAAAATATTTGAGGTAGGAAACATTTTTAGGTCTTTAAACTTGTGCTTGCAGTCGAAATAAGTGAGCTTTAACAGCAGTCTTGAATGGGATCACTGTGTCTTTGTGTCTAAGTTCAGTGGGCAGTTCATTCCACTTTGCTGGGTCCTAGTATGCAAAAGAACTTTGTCCAAACACACGCATACATACACACACAGACACAGATCACACACACAGACACACACACACAGACACACACACACACACACACACACACACACACACACATATATATATATATATATATATATATATATATATATATATATATATATATATATATATATATATATATATACAGTGAAACCAATACTTTACGAAATTCCAATTGCTTCTTGGGGCCCCGAGTGGCCGAGTGGTCTAAAGCGTTCGCCGTTTCGGATCACTGCCATCTGACCTCTGTCTGCGCCGGATCGAGTCTCAGATTCAGCCAATGTAGATATGTGAGAAAGCATGCCAGTAGCTTCTCTTGGGTCGGTGGTTCTTTCCGGGGTTTTCCCGGGTTCTTCCTCCTCCATTAATACTGGCCGCCATATATAGCCTATCGTGTGCTGAAAAATGGCGATAAACCCCATAACAACAACAACTTTACGAAATTCAACAATCTATTTAGGTCCATATAATACAAGTTGTACTATCAGAGGTCCGGCGATATAGAATGTTCAGAGTGAACTAAAGGAGTCATGAATGTGCTGATATGCCAGTGCTCTTATGCATCATTAATGTTGTAACTATCATTACACAAATCCAACGTATTGTGTTAATCCACCGGTCAGTGAGCACATACAATACATGATTCCGTTCCAATTGCTTCTTATTGCAAGAACAACCCAATAAACTCTGATCACAAAATGATCCCCACATACTGATCTAAAACAGGAATGAATTTTTGTTTGACCAAATCACTATTTATAGGCATAGTCACTGGCTCATCGTCGAATCATTTGACACGCTAAACTTAATACTCCAAAAAAAAAACCGAATAGTAACCTACCGTAGACCAAAAAACGTCAAAGATGTCAAAGTCTGGGCAAAACTAAGATAATCACTACATAAGACCACCCTAATAAATATGGCCCTTGTGGCGATGAAAAGTTTTAAACCATTGAATAAGTTACAAAGACCAACACATTCTCTTGCAAACCGACTTGCTAGAAAATAAACATACATGATCCAAACAGAACATGTAAAACAGAGAATGTAATTTATCCCATCACGTGTAAGATCTGTAGTTTTGTTTATGTCGGAGAAACTAAAAGGTTACACATACGGATCAGTCTTTGCTGATCTAATTCGATAACAAAGACGGTGTACATGAGTCCAGTTGCAGAACACCTCTCTTCCCGTGGCACACTTTCAGTAGTCTAACACTTATTGCAATTGCTCACAAGCCCAACTGGAGTTCCGAGGCCAGGAAAAAAAGGAATCTTTCTTGATACACCGCCTTAGAACATTGAAAACAAAAGGTTTAATCCAAGAACACTATGCAAAGATAGATATGCACAAGTAAAATTATCATCTGTTTGCAGCCTGTATATTTTTATTTAAGTTATTATTTCAATTTCCTTATTACTCATCAATAACCTATAATTACTATTAGAAATAGTGAAATATCCAGGATATAATTTGCGGCTAATCAAATTTAGATAAAGAAAATTGTGATGTGGCTTTTGAATTTATAGAATACAGTTAGACACAGTTAGAACCTGATGTCTATTAAAAGAAGCAACGATACACATGCAATGGTTATTGTTCTAGGTCCTAAAATATCTATAAAAAAAAAAATGAAGCCAGTAAGTGAAATATAAGTCAACAAACTCACTATTTCCATAGAGAACACTGAAAACGGAAAAAATACACAGTTTTGTGAATCAAAGTCGAAATAATCATAACTGTCCCATCGGAATGTCCAATAATATATGATGTTCCCAATGAACTCCTGTTGTCTCGAAGTAAGTAGTCTTGAATGTCCTGATATGATATAGTCTTGAATGTCTGCATATAATAATGATGCAGTCAAAAAGGCCTTGGAATTAATTTAACATAAAATCAAAAGAAATGTATTTTAATCCGAAAAGTCAATTAACACGTTAGGAATTTCAACGAATGATTTAAAAATATTTCCTTTTAAATGATTTTTTATTCCACCACAACTCAGCTTAATTGTTTACCAGAAACTGATCTAATATTGGAATGAAAATCATTTTCATACAAGCTCACTATATATGCAAATCTCAAGTATTGGCCTACGACGCAGTAGAATATTATGGGAACGTGACCATTCGAATGAAAAGTTTCTCTAACTGGTAAGCAATGCTAGGCCTTAAACTTAAGTATCAGACAATACATTGCTTACAACTTGTTATACAAATTACCAAGTGGATACTTATCATCTCAGGTAATTTTATCATTTAAAGCCGTGCCCCAGAAGAAGGAAATATATAATTCAGTACTAAAGTTTTTCACTTTTCGTTCTTCAAAACAGTGCTCAAATGTCAGATAATGTTATAGTCGGATTATGCTAGTTTATCTTTGAAGATTGCCCACTCCAGAACTTACACAGAGGATATTTTTCATTAGTTAGTTTAGGAATTAAGTATAAAGTAGCCATTTTTTCTAACGTACTGAAAAAAGCTATGTCTTTTGTGACCCATTTCTTTGTCCATACTTTCGTCATTTTTTAAATTCGAAATGACATGAACACATCCAAAACACTACTTTCTTCTATAATAAATGTTGTGTCCAAAATATTGGGACTAAATGCAGGTTATGGTGCTAGGAGAATATCATACTCAGTTTGTATAATTTATAATATACAAGTAGTGACGATTCGAATAAAGGAAAGACAAACAAGAAACAAACACCAGCAACAATGTCGTTATACTTTTGTAAGAAATAAGCAGATGCTCATTCAGAAGAAATGCTATGCGTGCATAGTATGATATGATTATCTCGCTTACATAAACAATTCACATTACACAGATAACTCTATAACTACATTATGCAACACAAGTTTGGTTCCTGGGTAGTAAGTGTTATTTCGTAATTGCATATGCCTAAAAAGTATAGAATATTCCCCAGAAACTTTGCTTTTGTGACTAGGACAGTGATATTTTGAAATTTACCTATTTCCAATGAGAACACGGGAGTATATATGTCTTTTCAGTCACATAAAGTAAAAAAAACCCCAAAACACATGAATCAAAATTAACATGTATTTATACTAAAATAATACAAAAATAACTACAACAGGTTTAAAAGTGAGTAGGTTTTCGAGATTTACAGTTATACTGTAAACTACGTTCACGCCTCAGCCCCCAAATGTAGTCTCCCATCATGTATTCCTTGTACTATCGATTGTAGCGGCGTTCAAAATCCAGTATATCCTGTTCGAAGCGCTTGCATTGTTCCTCCAAGTACGCTTCTGTTTTATCCTTAAATTTATCAAGATGAGCATCAAGGATATGGACTTTGAGGGACATCCTGCAGCCGTTTGTGCCGTAGTGTTTCACCACAATCTCAACCAGCTCCACATTGTTTTCTGCCTTGTGATTGCCCATGAAGCCCCGAACCACTGAGACAAAACTGTTCCAAGTCGCTTTCTCCTTACTAGTGAGCTTCTTGGGGAATTCATTGCACTTCAGGATCTTCTTTATCTGTGGTCCAACGAATCACCGGCTTTGATCTTTGCCTCAGATAGCTTAGGGAAGAAGTCTTGATGGTACTTGAAGGCTGCCGACTCCTTATCTAGAGCTCTGACAAATTGTTTAATAAGGTCCAATGTAACGTGCAATAATGGTCATTAGTACCTTCCGGGGATCCACCTATGACTCCCACTTGACGTTGTTCCTCCCCACAGACAAGTCGGTGCGCTGTGGCCAGTCCCGCCTGTGGTGGTGCGCCTTGGCGTCCCTGCTGTCCTAAAGCAAAGATATCAGTGAAAATTGGTAAAGCCGCATTGGAGACCTATCAGGAATGAAATAATTTTGAAGCATTCGATGACCTCATCCGTTTTCATCATACGTCAAGGCGTCCAGCAAGGTATTGATACTGTTGTAATCTTGTTTTGAGGTGCACGGAGTAAGTCAAGGGAAGAGACGGGTACTTGTTTCTACTATGGAACAGCACGGCTTTGACGCTCGTGGATGAGCTGTCAGTGAAGAGATTCCACGGAGTACTTTTTCGCTCTTGTCTTGATACACTGTCTGCAGACATAGTAAAACGCAATTAGGAAATAACACGTACTACAGCCTCTTGCAGCCTCTTGATGCCATCTCAGAAAAATTTAGATATGTATCCACTTAAGCAGCTGGACCTAAACTGAACTATTGGGCTTAAGACCCCTGTATTTATACTACTATTTATATTACTGGACAGTTTTAGAAAGTTCTAGAAGTTACACCAATCTTACGCAGCACTGTATCTATCTGAATGTTCTGGAAAATAGGTAAGTTTGAAAATAATACTGTCTTGGTCACAAAATCAGTATTTATGGGGAATACTATCCATTTTCTATACTTTTGAGACATAAACAATTAGGAAATAACACATTTTACCCAGGAACAAAAGAAAATGTTACACGGTGCTATTTATAAGCTACGTCAGAGTGTCCTTACCTCTAATAAATGTTCAAAAGAGAAAGCTTAAATGTGTGTTTACACTCAGTTACTTGTAGACCTTTTATCATTGTTATACTGTTCAAGGTGAAAAAGGTTGAGACCACACTGCTTACTTAATGCATAGGAGAAGTTGCACGTTTTAATGTACTTTTATTTAAGTCAGTAGTAATCAAGGTTTTAATGCCAGGCCTTTGGCATCGTTTCGTCATAAACATTCACTATGTGTTATACACTGAGCCATTGTTATCACGTAAAGCCCAGCCCAACAAGAACGAAAAAGAAACCTGCAAAGCTGCGATTGACATTACCTATCTCTTCCAGAAAAAAAGTTTAAACAGATGAACATGATTTATCTTAGTGTAAGATGTCTTGATTTGAAACGTGCAATCCAAACTACCTTCTATTAGAAACTCTATATGCACTTAAGTTTTATGAAGTGTCATCATTGTATAATTTACTGTTTGTTCTTGTTTGATTTCCGTAATGAAAGCAAGAATCTTGAATACTATCTTAAAAACAAATCTGATTATTTTGGTTTGTCTTCTTAAGAATGACATCATGACCACACCCAACAACACGTTTTTAAAGCTATTTCGTATAAGAATTAATAATAAAATGACCATTTTCACTATTACAAAGAAATGGCTCATGCTTCTATTTTCAATCTCCTCGAAAATATTAATTTTACTGTGCAGCATAATGTGGCATATGTAAATGTTGTATTCAGTTAAAAAGGATGCATTACGTTGACACAATATTCGTTTCCTTTGTTAGCCCAGACGGGGCATATTTGATGACTGACGAGCTTTCTTTTTTTAATTGCTGTAGACAAATATGCATATTTTACAAGTTCCAGGAAATTATAAAAAAATACCGAAAATCTCTCTATTTATTTGCTTATTTATGTCTGATCTTATGCTTCATGCACTTTTTCCATAAAAAAGTAAATGTACTTTATGGCGGGAAACATTGCAGCTCAGTACTGGTTATCACTTTAGGATACAGAAAAGAGTTAAAATTCAGGGACCTAAATACAAGCCAAGCTGTAAAATAGATTCGTTCTAACGACATTGATTCTTGAATACTCTGCTCAAGTAATGGATGACATGTGTGTTGGCATTGGCGAGGATGTGTCGAAGCGCTCTTATGTAAGCAGTTAAGAGACGTTTCATTCGCATTGTCTGATATCAAATTATTATATTATTTCAGGAAGAAAGAGAGAAAAAAGAAAAAGTAAGTATTACGACGCGTTCTTTCAGACAATAAGTACAAATACTTCTCATCCCTAATGCACCTTTTAAAAAGTATGTAATAAGGAAGGGCATCCAGAATGGGATGATTTATGTGCATAGACTGTTGCATTATAATGTATATAGTGTTGGGACTGTACCACATGGTCATAGCGAGATAGAGGTTTGTGATTATGTTGTAAGTAACCACTTTCTACCTAATTAATTAGTTTTACTGTCTGGTAGAACCATCTGCAGTTCGTTTATTTACTTGTATCGCATAGTGTGAAAGTGCGCAGTATACAACCAAGTTAGGGCTGATGATCCGAAGCGGCTGGAGAGAGAGAGAGAGAGGGTGCTGACCTGTCACAAACGGTGATTTGGAAAGTATCGGCAACCAACCAGTTTATGCAGAGATGACGGAAATTTGAGTCCTAACAGTCACTTGATTATTTGATGCTATTTGTTTTATCGGTATGACAGGATCACTAATTGACTTGCGCGTAAATTTAGTATGTATATGTCTAAGAGAAGTTAATAATTCAAATGTAATTTTCAGTTTAATTTAGTTTATGTAAGTGATTAGATTTTTATATTTTACATACGGTGGCTCGTGTTGTTCTATTATATATTCCTGCTCATATCTCTGTTATTCCATCCATTACTTTCGTATTTCATCCTGTCAATAATACCAACGTCAGTCATCTCCTACATAACCAACACCAACGCACCATGATGAGTGGGGATCACATCCACTCACTCACCTCTAACAGTGACCATTTTTGTTCTAATGTATAATCATAATCTTATCATCACGTTCTTGATGAATACTTTATTCATTTATTCTAAGAATATGTCATGGGTTTACGAATAAATAAAACATACGCTATTGACAGTTAAGGCTTTAGCAGGAATAAACAGGTGATAATCCTTCCAAAGGTCATATTATTTAAAAACATTTAATTGTATATGTCCACATTGCACAGCACACATTACATTTTGCACTGTACGGCTTTATTTTATCATTCCGTGAGGCCTTTAGCGAGAAGCGAGTTTACACTATTAAATGCACAGTCTGAGCGAGAAAGGAGAAACAAGAACAAAACATAAACTGCTGAAACTGGAAGTCGGATGAAGGGCATGTCTGCCATTATATTTGCTGTAAAAATCAACATAATGTACTAGTGATGGAGTTTCTACAATCCTTCAGGATTTGTGTGTATGTCTATTTATTGGTGTCTAACCACCAATGTATACTCCTTTTGCCAGACAATTAGAATTAGCCTATGACAAAAAATGTGTGGCTTATTCAATTCAACATCTTCAGGATAATGATGGGATAGAAACGACATGCAGTTGAATTTTGGAGACAAGCACGAAACTTACCCAAAAGTAGATTAATTCAAACGAAGTCGATTGTTGAATACTCCGCTCAAATAATGATATACACGTATGTTATTCGAACATATGCCCATGAGAGTCTGTCCTCTCTTTTGAGAACATATGAGCGAAATTTCCTTCACGGTTTCTAATATCATATTTTTATATTGTTTCACGATGAAAAAGAGAAAAAAGGAAAAAGTAAGTAGTACGTAAATAATTGATATTGTTGAACGATCCAATATAATTTGCTTTGAGTCTTTCAGAATCATGCTTGGATCCTATTCTTGTGGTATATTTTGTAACGAGTCAGCATCGGGTAAATTGTTGCTCAGATCGATACGAATAATCAAGGGTAGAATTACAAGATTCCACATTGCTGACGACGCATTTAAATATCAAATAAAATAAAACCATGGATGACAAAGGTAACGAGGAAAAATCATTAGTTTTGATGCGAATATATACTTTTACAATCAAACTTAAGTACTCTTAGTTATCAATATAAATAATACCCGATTAGAAGAAGTCCTTTGCGTATCTATGAAGGATATTATCACAAGGATTCGTGCCGACGTAGATATGACACGAACGGTAGTCACAACAGCCAAACATAACATCTCGGAGATCCCTCGGTTTCGTACCGATTTAGATTAGACACGAACCTAAGCCGACGTAATCAAATATAACATATATTTCTAACCAGATCACGACACGTCAGCAGATGTAGGCAAGCGAAAGGTTCACATGTTGGGAGACGTGGATTGTATTTAAGCGTATTATTAAGAAAACGCAAGATATAGCACAAACCGAAAGCAACAAATTCACAACTGACTATACAGGTACTCATGGAGATATATTGGGTTGCGTACCTACGGCACGACAAGACGGTTTAACCCGGACACTAACACTTACTACGACGATGAGCCTGATTTTTCCAAGCAAACTATATCGACTAAAGATCAATACGCAGTTGTATCAACGCGCTGAGAACTACAAAAGTATACCACTTATTAGGCCTGGATAAAACATTTACTGCGAAAATATAGTCTTACTTGAGCTTCAACAGTGAGTTATATCTACAACTGATGTCTACTCGAGGGTTCTTATCCTGAAATTAGCCACAACCAAATCAAAACATCATTCGCTCCCCAAAGATCTTGCCAACGGGTATTTAGTGTCAGACACACTGATGTGTCCGTTATGATCATTATAATGCCAACCCGTGGCGACACTAAGCTTTGACAACAGAGACTACAGCGATGTAGATATTCTCGGGAGATCATTGCGCTGGTGCCTCAGACGGCAAACTCCGACGGTAACAGGTTACAATTTCACAATGTTCGAATCGGAATCATGGCAGATTTTAGCCGTGGCGTTAATACACATTGCAATATGTCCGAACATATTCACGATTTAACAGAACGGAAAGTGCTATCTCTGGATTCATATAGAAGAATGCTTGATAATACTAGGAAGAATTAATATTTTATAACAAATAATACTATCATTCAGGTTAGATAATTTTTAACACGTACTCTACGGAGATTCGAACCCAGGTCAGCTGGTAAATCACCCATTGCCTTGCCTGCACACACGAGCCCATATTCCCTCACGACTAAGCACACATCACCAAAAACATGATGTTACTCAATCGGTGTAATATGCACTCGTGCGTAGCAGACACACTCGCATGACGATCTAGTAATTAATTCTCATGTGTCTACACATTCATTCCGGATTCCTATGAAAGAAATCTAGGTATGTATAATTAATTATAGAGAATTATAAATATACACCAGAGAAAACGGAGAGTGGTATACCTGGTTGACAATGACGCCTTTCTCCACATGAAAATCATCAACGAAGATCGAATCCAGAACAAAAAAAAAAACAATCTCAAACTCGATAAACCCATCTACGTGGGAGAGGTCATTTTTTATCTCTCCATAATGGTCATTTACGAGTTTCATTATGATTTTATCAAACACAATACGGAGATAGGGCTACTCTGCTAATGACCGATACAGGCTTACTTGTGTAGAAAATTCAAGACGAAGCTTTCTGGTAAGAGATGTTTGACCAAAATAAACTCTTCGATCTCAGCGACTATCCCACACATATACGTTTCCACTGCAAAGACAACAAAAAAGTCATAGGAAAGTTAAACAGAAACAATGGAACTCTCAGTGTAGAGTTTATCGGACTTCTGACCAAAGTGTACTGCATCGCTCTTGACAATGGCACCGTCAATAAAAAGCCAACGTGTCAAAAACAAAAAAAAATGTAGGTAAATTCGCTACCATCGATCACTGCAGACAAGCACACTACCAGGACATCTACAGTATTAGACCATGAGAACATCCCAATCCCACTGAGATCACATCTCTACGCTACTCATTAACACAACATGACGTGCTCCTTTGATGGCAAACGATAATTAACGTATGGCATTCAAAGATTCGTCATCGAATACACACATGGATACAAAAACGATAATATATATTATGAACACACTGACACAAAAAAACACACACTCTCACGCACAAAACAAAACAAACAATTGAGCCAGAAACCCCGATGCCCTAGCTGTATATATCAATATGGCATCGCTCACTTTTTCACGCAGAAAATAGTGAGCCAGAACCCCCATTAAACTGATAATGCAGTTTTCTACGTTTACAGGTGTGAATATATTCTCCGTCACTAAGTGTACATATTGAGCTTTACCGACCACCAAATTATCGTAATCGTTTAAAAAGTGCATGCTATGCTATGGTAATTATTGATTATTCGGTCCTTACCATTCCAAGCTATATTGAGATGTTGACAGAAAACTTTACCCAGATACATAATGTGACATAGCGTACTTGACGTTAGTCGATACTACAAGAAGGTAATGAAATTAAGTATCCTGTTTCGGAGTCTAGACATTAAGGTTTTAAATGTGCATATAATTTGGATGATTGGTTAACATTAATGTACCACGAGGAAATTTTGTTCTGTACAAAACAGGGATTTTAGTTCATACGTCATGGCTTCACCAAAAATGTATATATTTGTAGCTTTTGTGCGTGACCATATTGTATTGTTTGAAAATAGAGACACAACATTTAAATTAATGTTAGTTCATGTGCTCAAAGATTTCTTAGTCATGCAACAAAAACTTTGTCGATGGTTTATGTTATTGCCACTATCCTACGTTGTATTGATAGTTTTAGGATTTTATAGTGAATTGTCAACTATGCATCATCATTTATATACTTTTGTCCTGCCTTACACTGGATTTTCATTTGTGAATACGTTCATGCGTATATATTTCCCCTTTTGAGAGCAAATATGTGGGATATTTTATCTTGACTAATATCAGATTTATCATATTCTTTCAGAAAGAAAGAGAGAAAAAAGAAAGAGTAAGTAAAATTATAGTTGCGTTCAGTAAATATATCAAATCATGCGTTACTTACAATTGTATGATTTCTAATATGACAAT
The DNA here is from genome assembly GCA_028554795.2 of Sinohyriopsis cumingii. Lineage (NCBI taxonomy): Eukaryota > Metazoa > Mollusca > Bivalvia > Unionida > Unionidae > Sinohyriopsis > Sinohyriopsis cumingii. The sequence goes on along the minus strand of JAPYKE020000197.1, from coordinate 180,052 downwards.
ATTTATGAAAAAAAATTATTAGCCCAAATTATTGACTGTCGGGTCAAACATTTTACAAGCACTGAGATGATAATTGGTGGCTTTCTTTTTCTAAATGTATAATGTGGCTAACATTGTCTTTTTATCCCAAACGTCAAGGTCACAAGAAGGAAACTGTAATAATGAAACTTGTTTCCATGTGCGGAATAAAATTGTAGAAATACCGGAAACACTTTCTTATCATATTCAATAAAACATACACGATGCGTAGTCCCTGAAGCAATGATGGAGCCACACAAGATACAACGTCTGCACGGTTTCTATCGCTACGTGACCAGTTAAGATATATTGATATTTAATAAGGAGCAAGGAGTTTATCTCCAGCAAAGTAGCTATGCAGTAACAATATTTCAATGAAGGTGTCAAGTCAGTATAAGGCGTTAATACTTTAAACTATACGTAATTAATCTGGGGTATGTTCAATGAGATATTAACACACACTGTGATATACACTACTCCAATATTGACCCATTTGTCTAATTCTGCGTTTCAATCTGGCAGGCATGCATGGGTCAAGTTAGTATTTGTCAAAAACAAAAAGAAAACGTATTAAATGATCCCAAAATTGTCAAGCATTCTAATTATAAAGGCGTTCCACACATCGTTGTGCTAAATAAGAACGTCAGCGCTATCTTGAATAAAGACGGACTGCATGGACAAGTCAAAGGGAGGTAATCTATCAAACTCAAACTGATTTCCGAAAAGGATACTCGCCTATATTAACATGTTTAGTCTTCAAACATTGGTATATAAATAGTTAAGCAGACGTGGTTTCAGATTATATTGTCTTCTACTGACTTGTTTCAAGCCATTTGATTCGATACTCTCTCACAGTGTTAGGAATGCTTAGAGAAGTAGGGTATCGAATAAAGTTATTTCGTTGAGTATAATCAACGTATGCTAATAGTTGTTGTGTACTTGTCTACGTTGATCGGCATTATACACAATTTATCCTTGTAACATAGGAAACAGAAACAATTGCATTATAAGTTGTTTAATGTTGAATCCGTCAAATATTCGATTACTATATATATATATATATATATATATATATATATATATATATATATATATATATATATATATATCTATATATATATATATATATTAAAATAAATTATGCAGTAACAATATTTCAATGAAGGTGTCAAGTTAGTATAAGGCGTTAATACTATAACTTGAGTTATTCATTAGAAGACCTTTATTACTTTATAGACAATTTAAACAAATTACATCAGACAATAAAATTTACATTCAATGTCTCTAAAACTAAAGTTTCATTCTTGGACGTTGATGTCATGAAAAATGAAAATAATGAAATTACTACCATGGTTTATTTTAAAAACACGAATATTCATCAATATGTTGAATATTCTTCATGCCATCCTAAATCATGTAAAAATGGGATACCACATAGTCAAGCAAAAAGATACAGAAGAACTATTTCGGATGATGCTGTTTTTAAATCATCTTTGACAGAGCTAGGTCAGTATTTTTTAAATAGAAATTACCCTATTGACATCATTAATACTGCTTTCCAAAAAGTATCTTCTCTTACACAGCTTGAATCTTTACAATATAAAATCAAAAACAGAAATGAAGATATCATTCCTTTTGTTATTGAATATGATCCAAGTTTGCCTAATATAGGTAAAATTATCAATAAATATTGGGATTTATTAAACTTATCATGTAAAGCAAGTGTTAAATCGCTACAAGAAAGCAAACCCACACTTGCTTATAAAAGGACTAAAAATCTTAAAGATTTCCTAACTAATTCCAAATTAGAAAAACCATCATATAAAATAGGATCATCAACTAAATGTAATAGACCTAGATGTTCACACTGTTCATTTATTAATGAAAATACTACTTTAGCAGCAGAGAGACTGGGCCCACCAACTTTTTCGTCCAACAGGACCATCTATCAAAAACTCTTCTGATAGAAGGTCTTATTTCACAAAAATAACCCTTCTAGCCAGAAACTATGATGACTAAATCCTCTTTTCTGGATAGAAGGGTTATTTCGACAGCGATAACTCGCTATAAAAAAAAGTTTCTTCACTGGGGGGGGGGGGGCACGACGACGACGTTGGTGGCCCAGTCTCTCTGCTGCTAATCATTTTAGGATTTTTAGTTAAAAAATGTATCTAACCCAACTCGGTATCGTGTCCGAGGATCATGTAAATTTATCGTCACAAACCCGTGTGGTTTTCGTTGAGCATGACTAAAGAAATTTTTAAATTTATTGAGGTCCATGTCATCACTGCACCAAGTCTGATGAATATTTCTCAGCGTGTGTGCGTCAACTCCGTTAAACACTGCAAGAACGTTACAATTATCTCTGATCACTTTTGGAATTTGTGTATACCGCTGAGTTACATAAATGACATCAGTGTTTTTATGACGCCCACGGGAAAATATCCTGGCGGGATTTGCTTGTTTATCCAGCATGACATCATCGTACACAACTAAGTTGTTAATTGATCCATCGATGTCATCAATGCCGGGTGCATCATTTATGTCAGTTATGAATTCAACTACGTTTTCGTCGGTCTCACTGATTGTTTTTGCACTCTCGTTAAAATCTTTTAGCACTTGATAACATCGCTGATCGTCCACAGACGGGGCAATCAAATATAGCTTATCCCATTTCATCCTCTTCATTATCAAATTCAACAACAGCTGTGTCTTACCCGACCCAGATGGACCTATGATAATCATTCGGATTGAATTTGGTAACACTGAGTTATGCTTGATTGGCTCTCGTCGCTTTGTCGCGGAAAAGTCAGTGATTTCCATTAGATATATCATCAAATAATATGAATTTATATTGTGTGAAATGCTGAGCACGTACCCCAACTACGGATACGACAACAATTACAACAAAAAATAATCGACAAGCGCTTACAGGCAAGTGTGAACGATGTGGCACAAAAAAATTTAGATTTATTAAAAAAAAAGCGGAGGTGATATCGCAGCCAAGTTAACAGCGCTGCCAGGAGCTCCGTGGGCTAAATACCCAGGAGAAAAAACATCTTCCAGGATATAATTACTGTGGTCCAGGAACCCGACTTGATATCAGACTTGATGCTCAGGATCAACCAAAACCCGGTGAGTATCCGATAAACGCTATCGATGCAGCGTGCCATGCTCATGATGTAGCTTACCGAAGCAAAGATTTGCAACAGCGCCATCTCGCGGACGTGAAATTAATTCATGCGTTAAATGCCATCCCTGATAAATCTTTCAAAGAAAAGTTAGCATCCCGGTTGATAAAATCCGCAATGAAAGGTAAATTAGCGTTAGGTACTGGTATATAATGGAGTCGATTTATTATTCCCCAAGCGGATACTGGAGAGGTAACGCAGCAATTGATAAACTTGCCAGCGCGGCATCAGTAACTCGCGCGGTTGCCAAAAATTGGTTATCCCGACAGGCAATATGGCAAATTTATCTACCGCGCCCTAAACAAATTCACTTCGCGCATTTCGATGTTAGTGTGCCAAATGAGGTTCATCAAGCTGATATATTATTTCTGCCACATGATACTATCCGAAGACGCACATACAAGTACGCGTTAACCATAGTTGATGTTGCCAGTAGATACAAAGATGCGGAACCGTTAACGACTAAAACAGCATCTGAGGTTGCTTATGCGTTTGAAAGAATTTATCGGTGAGGACCCGGACCACAAGGTGGTCTACGATGGCCACATCTGCTACAAGTTGATCCAGGCAAAGAATTTCAAGGTGCAGTATCATCGTTGATGAAACAACATAACGTCACCATACGACGAGGACACTCTGAAATTCACCGCGATCAGGCAATTGTTGAGCGATTCAATAGAACACTTGCTGAGCGGTTATTTGGATATCAATACGCGAAGGAATTTATTCAGGATACGAGATCGCGTGAATGGGTTGCAAGATTACCAAGTGTGATAACTGCGCTAAATAATGAATAACTCGAACAACCAACATGAAACCTTCCATCGCGATCACGAAAAAAATTATACCACTACAACGAAAGAAAGAAAAACAGCAAATACTGGGTAATGTTACTGTAAGATATTTATATGAACCAGGCGAACTTGAAGGTGGTAAACGAAGAGCGACTGATCCCATTTGGAGTGTTACCACACACAGCATATCTACCGTGACAAGATCCACTGGCAGACCAGCAATCTACAGGTTGGATTCAACTGCTCCTCAACGCGGATTCACCCGTGAGCAACTTCAGGTAATTCCCGATGACACACAATTGCCGCCAAAATCACTGAAGTGACTTAATTAGCGCTGGCACCCCGATGTGGATTACACTCAAGACAGGTCAACATGACATTATCACGTGTATGACCGCGATTGTTATCTTTTCTGTCTACGGTAAATTGTCTTGAATTTTTATTCGAATACTGCCATAGCATTATACAATTACAGCTCGCACAGTGATTATTCTGCTGTTGTTTCAGCGCAACAACGAAGTCATCGTCAAGATCAAAATCGCGATTATTTTTTTTGTCACTCTGTTTGTAACCGGCGAGTTTTTTTCTTATTATGTTGCTGTTGTTTTCATTATTAATTTTATCAGCGTTTGATTTAAAATCCGAAGGATTTTCCAAGACAATTCTTCGCAGTTGAGATATTCTTCTGACTCTGGACACCGCCAAGTAGACTAAGTTTGACCATTCGATTCGATCATCAATGATCCAGACAGTTGTATCAGAGATAGTCAGTTCTTGAGAACAATGAATGGTCATTGCGTATCCTAGCGTCCACGGGGATTTATTCATCGCTAGTACATCCTCAACAGCATCGATGTCAACTAACACAATATCATTCAATACTAAATTCTGTTTCTCTGTCTTTCCTGGAATATCAACATCTATATTTTGTAGCCGTGTATCAGTTGGTCTATAACATAACGGCGTTGGCAGCATTGGAAACTTTTTTTTTTGTAACTGAAATAGCTGTTGTTGAAGTGTGTCTCTGACTATCTTTCTACTCGCCACTATCAAATCGTTTGGTTTCCACACGCGTAAAAAGTCACTCATCGAAGTTTCAGGAATCATCTCGCGCATGATTTCACATTGAATTTTATTCGGTTGTAGCCTGATTAGTGTTTTAAATTCTTTCAGCGTTGCATCAAGTGCTCGGTAATCATCAGACACTTCTTCGTGATAATCAACAAAATTCCTCAGCCAATCATGCGGAGATGCGCCGACAAACGGAGGTGGTTGACCGTGATCGCCGCACATAATCACTGCGGTATTTTTCGTTAGCAGCCAATCAAGAAATGTTTTTAACGTTTCCAGCGGCACCGTACATATCTCATCCCAAATTATTATATCATTGATATATTTTGTTTCCATTCGATCTGGCGTCCACGTACCGCTGCTATATTTGAAAAAGCTGTGATAAGTACAAGAATTGACTCCTCGCTGTTTCATCTCTCTGGCAAGTCTGTGTGTGGGTGTTAGCACAATCATATCTGATTTTCGAAATAATTCAATCGCTCGAGTTGTTTTACCAGACCTGCCCGGCCCGTTTAAATAAACAGTTTTATGTCTGGTGATTGGATCATCCACAGACGGTGCGGAAGATATTTCTGGCATTGTTGATTTATAATAATCGTCCTCGATTGCAACATCAGCGGATTCACAATACTCGTGCAACATCTCGGCTTTTATTCTCCGCGAACCCCATTCATCTCCGCCGCAGAATTTCATTATATTGGTCAGTGATTCTGAATATTTCTTGTCGATGTAAAATGAATCCGTGGCAACTCTGACTGCCATACCAGTATGGTAACGGCCAGGAAATCGATTTACCATTGATAACAAATTTATAGAAACATAAGCCAGCATTGAAGATCTCAAATGTGTGTATTGAGGCGATTCTCCGTCGATATAACTTACAATTGTGCCCAACTTTTTCCCGTCGGACAAGAACACATCCTCCCTGTTACAAAATATGTCTCTGGCAACCGCGTAGGCGATTATAAAATCCAATTCAGCTTCATCGATAATCAACCGCGAGTGATGCATTTTATGATCAAATGCTGCACCCTGAGTAAATTTACCGATTATTCTTCGTCCAAGATCTTTCGCTGTGATTTCACTGTTTTTGAGTTTGATCTTGAGAATTTTAGGAGCCTCACTGACAATGACATCCATTGGGGTATTTGGACACTCTTGTGCATACTCGCCGATAACTTCTTCGAGGGTAACACGCTCCGGTGTTGGCAACCAAACTGATGTCTGCGGTCGATAACATATGATTGATTCGCTGACAGTCAACGATACCAGTATGCCGCTGTCAAGCATGTATCGCAATAACACTATTGGTACCCAGCGCTTTTCAACGAAGTGTCTGCCAAACCAAACATAACAAATCGGATGAAGTCCCGTGGCAAATTCAAACGAAGTCACACGAGCAAATCCTGTCAGGTCAGAGTCGGGTAAACTGCCGTTTACGGCGACTCGTGTCATCGAGTTCGTGGGGTGTCCAAACCGCGCAAAGTATTCGCGGCACTCGCGTTTCCGAGAAAGCTTCCTGGGTAGCAGGCAATCATATCCACGGAAATCATATCCCGGTAGTCATATCGGGTATTCCACAACCCGCCATGACCATACTCGACACAACTTAATTGTATATCCGAAATAAACTGACTTCGGGTTGGTCTCCACGAATTTCTTTCTCTGGCGGCGTGAGCGGCAACACTTGGAACTGTAAAACAATTAATCAATAATTGCTCATCGCTAGCATCTCTCATATACGTTTTTGCGAGTTTTTTCATTTGTTGGTGCAACGATTCTGTTCTGTATAATTCTCCGTTGGGTCTCACAAATTGATCATAGTCGCCATCTTCAGAGCTCCTAAATAACCAAACCGATACAAGGTCGGTTTTACTCAGCGCGTAAATAACTTCGTATATGTTTCCACGATAAAACTTGACAACACGGTCTCGTGGAAATATTGTAACCGCATCAGTCCACGCGTGCGAATTATGATCAATAATTTCAATCGGTGTTCCTGACTTTTTATAATGCTTCGAACTGTATAATATTTCCCCGGTTAGTGTTTTTACTGTTATTGAGTATTTTAATTTACTTGATAGCGCAGCAACATCATTTATTGTTGCCCCGGTATCTTTAACCGATTCACCCCATGATGTTATTTTTTTACGTCGCAGGTCGGTTAAACCGTTTCCTCGTTTTGTGTTTTTAAAATGTTCCATTACTCGCTCGGCTACACAATTCAACACCAACGACGTAGTCGTCGACGCAGTCATTCGCATCGGAGCGAGTTTATCAATTTTTGTTTTTTTTTACCGGGTATATTCCGTAAATGACTGCGGTTACAGGATACGCTCGAGCGTAATATGGTATATCAATCCCGGTCAGCATTCCTGGTTTACAATTGCTGCTTAACAGAGCGGTCTTTCCGTTAGCAAGAACAGGGTCGAGTTTGTCACGGATAATCCACGTATCGTCGTCGACGTTGACAATAAATTTTATTCTGAAAAAATATTTCTTTTCACGTTGATGAAAATCAATATAATCAATAATTGTTTTTGCTCGGGCATCAGTCATTGTAGCATCGATGATGTCCTCGTCGCGGATAATTTTAAATGTCGACCATACATGAGATGCGCCGTCGTCGCTGAATTCTTTTTTACCCTCGTTGATAATATCGAACAGATTAGGTGCCGTCGTCGTGGATCCGGGTTTAGCCTGTCAAGATCGAATCTCCCAGCGCCAACTGTGGATAACCTCGAAAACTCTTCCATGTTATATTTAAGACAAATATTTAAATAAGAAAATATTATATATACAATGAACAACTGCAGATGGTTAAAAGTTGGATCTGTAACAGTCTGTGGTAAGCCCTGTAGGAAGGAATTATGCGGTGAACATATACAGAGCATAAACGAGGAAGCACAGGACCTATTCGTTGCCTGCGATGTGGCATTGGTGTCAGGGGTAAAACACAATTATGTGCGGGGTGCGGGGGGAAACGATACCGGAAACTCAAGCGATATTACAATAAAAAAATAACGGAGACGCGCTAAAATCCGAGAGTGATTATATAACTAGGTTTTCAGACAAATTATAAATTAGACAAATATATTATTATATAAATGAGCCAAGAATTTGTCTCACATCCAACCATTAAAAATTATGAAGCATCACGACAGGGAATAGTGAGACACTGTAGGTTGAAAAAACCAGTTGGTGTTGTTAATAATGCTGGTTATCTCCAATTTGCTGCTGGAAAGAAACATTATTATAACCACAGGTTTGTGTTCGAGTGTTTCCGCGGAGAGATCAAAAAAGGTCTTGTAATTGATCACAAAGATAATAATAAACTTAATAACTCTCTTCAGAATCTGCAAGCCATTACACCAAGTGAGAATTCTGCACGAGGTGGCACTGGTAAATTTGCAAAAATCCCCACAGCTGTAAGATCTCTCAACAAAAATACTAATAAAGAAAATATATTTCGCTCAATGAGCTTAGCTGCGAAGTATTTTGGTATTGGACCGCGTTCGGTTCAACGTGTCGCAGAAAATGTTATCAAATCAACTTTTTCAAGTAAGTTTGATAGCTGGATTATATTTTATTATGTAGATAACTCTGCAGCGACTGCGTGAAAAGTCAATGATACAATTATTTCCCCGTTGTCACCGACAGGTACGAGCAGACGATTTTCTGCAGAAGGAAGTAAATAACTTCCCTTGTTTTTTCCCCTTGACAAGTCAAGGTGACTGCGCAAGAATGATTTTATCTTCCGGATTTTATCAGGTAAACGTATATTTATCTTTTTTTTCGCAGACAATATCGCTATTTTATTACACTTGTTCGGGTTTATGGTTCATCTGTGGTTTCCATGTGATCATATTTAAGAAAATACGTTTTAAACAAATCACGCTGAGCTATTTCTGAACTTTCGGGTAACAGTCAGTTTATATACAATATCGTCCTGATATCATATTGGGGTTTCGAAACCCAACGAAGTTGCACAACCTTCTCCGTTATCGCCCCGTTTCGGGATAACCTTTTACCCCAAAACAGGGTTGATTTCAGGGGTACGTGTGCAAACTTGTTGGATGTAGAATTATAACTCCGCATACCGTCCTTAGGATAAGTTATATATGTTTGTGCCGTCTTAAGATAAGTTAGAATTAAGTCCTAGGATAAGTTATATATACAATTGTAACTGCTGTAAATAGCTTCTACTGCTGTAAATACAACTGCTGCTGTAAATATGCTTCTACTATATGTTTGTACCGTCCCTAGGATAAGTTAGAATTAAGTACTAGGATAAGTTATATGTTATGTGTTGTCCCATATGAGCCTTGCTAGCATATCAAATGGTAAGCTAGGAGGTTCACAAATGGGGAATGTCTCGTCGTTTCGCAAACACACCCTCTGCGCTTTCTGGACTGTTATTTGGCAGTTTAGGAGCTCAATCGGGGGTAGTGTTTCCGCCCCTCCTGAGTTTGGTAGGATGTCATAAGACACCCTAGAAGCTCAAGGAGATGTGATGTTTTTTTATTTTAAATATTTAAAAATATATATAAATATGAATCAAGAAAATATCAATAATGTGATTGATGCTATTAAAAAATTAGAAAAACACGGATTTAATATATTACTAAATGTTGAAACTATTCTGTCAGATTTTGAATCATTATACGAAGCTAAACGCGCAGGGCGTTATATTCTTCCTGCTCAATATCGATTCATAAAGATGATCCAAAATAATTTGTATAAATCGCTAGCCAGCGTAGCGGAGACACAAATAAATGAATTTGTTCCACTGTCTCGTGCAATCGAAAAGATCAGGCTGGCACTGGCAGCCGAGTATGAAACAAAGAAGATAATTAACAATCGGGTCCGGAAATTAAAGCATTGTATGTCCCTTGACTTCGTCAAGGATGATGAAGTCAAGGATGACTTTGTCACCAATGACGAAGTCACTGACGAGGAAGTAAATACCTCACCTTGATTGCATTTTACCTAGAAGTGAAATCGAAAGTAAAAAAAAGTAATTTTTTTTTTACTGTCCAAATTGTGCAACTGTCCGATTTCGTTGGATTTTACTAGCTGATACCCTATCAGGATTAGCAACGTGGGCAATTTCTCTGATTTTTACTAGCAAATACCCCTATGAATCTACGACTTTGGACTGTTGCAGAAAAATAATATAAGAAAAAATAAAATCCCGCAGGAAAAATAATTATTATAGTATTTGTTTTGCAACTGTCTGATGTCACTGATTTTTACTAGCAAATACCCTATCAAATCAAGGAAAATGGACGATTTCTCTGGTTTTCACCGGCAAGTACCCCTATGAATCCGTGACTTTGGACGATTTCTCTGATTTTTACTAGCAAATACCCTATCAAATCCATAACTTTGGTCTGTTTCTCTGGTTTTTACTAGCAAATACCCCTATGAAATCAACGAAATTGTCAGTGGTAAAAAAATATATATAAACTAAAATATTTTCAAAGGATTTTCACTGCAGGATCTTATCGAGATGATCCCGTGAAATGCACGAGTGAGCAACATTGAGGACTTGGTCTGCATCACAAGTATTCATCGTGATATTGTTTTCGCGGAGTTGCTTCAGCTGAAAATCTGTCAGTAAAAAGTCATCATTGCCGTGTTTATCGATGATTATTTTAACACCGCCCGGGGAATGATTTCCGGTAAATATTTTTCGGATGAATTCTTCAAGCGCGCGCTTGTCAACGATGGAACATTTCACGTGTTGATACATACTATTATTTTAGCGTTCATTTAATATAATTTATTATGACAGTGCTGTCGCTGATGGTGATGTCGTTAGCGTTTCCCACAGTGCTATCATCGTCGTCGTTGTCACTGTCAATAAAATCACTGTCAGAGACATCTTCATCACTGACAACAAAATCACTGTCGTCGGAAACACTTTGTGTTTCACTGTCAGAGAGATTTTCATCATCATCATCATACTGTTGGTAATTCGAAGATCTTTTGGACATTATTATGATATGATATTATTAATTGAAAGTCCTTGAAAAATATTTTGTATTTTTACGATGGAAATCTTTAGATTTCACCAGCAAATTAATACTAACAGTCTCCCCACGCAGGTCCAACAGTCTATGTTGCTGGTCAGTGACTTTAACATTTATCCTTGTCAGCGTCGGATTATGACACCGCAACGATACCGGATTGATTGGCTCTTGCACAATCAAAAATCCAGGTGGCTCTCTAGGAGTAAATGAATACAGTATAAACCCTTGCTGGGCTTGATTCGATGTTGTCGTGTCTATGTTGTAACTGCCATCGATGACATCACATACAAGATTGACCGCGACGACATCAGTGATTGCTACGATGCCCGGAGAAATATGCCGGCCATCGCTCGCTGTGGAATTATTGTGTGCTAAGATAACGGGTTCTGGTAGTATTCGCTTGTATTGTGCAAGTATGTCATCGAAGTATTCATCGACGATATCAGTGACGAATTTTCGCAAGATGACCGGGGAAACATATCCTGGTAATTTAAAATTCGGCAGTTCAGCTTCGGTCAGCGAGTACTTATCCAAAAATTGTTGTTTAATGATGGAGCTACTGTTAGTTACTACCTGAATCATTCGTTGGTTAATATATTCCATATCTGCAGCAATCTGATTTAATATTTCGATTTGCTTAATAATTTCTCCACGTGAACCTGTTACATCGGAAAGATGTTCTTGGAAGCGTTGCCGTAGATGCGCTAGTTGCGTGCGGTGCGCCACATTAATAGTTTTAAAAAATTCAGTAATTTCGCTCAGATAAACACGAAATCCTAATCCTCCCACTCCCGTTGAATATGTTGCACGAGTAAAAGTCAACACAATATCGCCGCCGTCACTAAGAGGCGGGATCCACCTATCCACCGTTGCACCTTTTATATCATCCAGACGCGACCTATAACCGGGTGTAATTCCGTGATATGACTTCGCGTCAGTGATATAATCGGATTTTTCGGGTGCAGGGGGTGGTATCGGTGTTGCCGGTGGTGGATTTCGAGGCCATCCTAATACTGTTCTGATTGAACTGTTATAGATATCAACGGCGTAACCCGGTGTTGAGATTTCGATGATCGTGGACAGCGTTGGCTCGTGTGCAGTGATTGATATTTTTGCTTCTTTTCCGGTGATACGTTTTATTTGACGCTGTATTTCTTTGTTGATTTCCTCTATCTGATAACTCCCAGTGGGTAACGCAATGACGTTCCAATCTGGGGTTCCATCAGCGTTATTCTGATACGAAAAAACAAATGAGTTATTTGGCAACTGTCCGTGAAATGATGTCGACCTGATATTGGGCCAACTGTGATATACTCGTAATTGTGCCAGCGCTATTTCACTTACTGGAATTGCAGTTGGAAAATTAATATCGAATTCAGGTTGCGTCGAGGACACTGATATCATTGATGTTTTTACCGGAGCTGTATTCGCGACTATGTCGAGTAGCGCTCGATGCTGAAGTATCTCCGTCATTATTGTTATTGTTGGTTTTCAAATGAAAACCGTTTGCGGTTTCAGTATTCGCTGCACGCTCGTAATCGTTGTAAATGCTGGACATCAGCGTGAATTCGGAATCTGATATGTTGTTGTCGTCTACGATGGATGATATCAACGAGGACAATTTCGAGTAGACGCTGTTGGCCGCGTTGGCTACCCGCGCATACTCGTGTAATTTTGTTATCGCGCACGAAGATATTTTTTTCGCGATGATGTTGGCGACTCGTGCGATCGTCGTTGAGGCAGAAATTGTGATTGTGATAGCGATTGCAGCAGTTACTGGTGTCAGCGCAGACAATAGCACACCCGTGGATGCAACTACCGCGGATACCGAATACACTGTTATGTCCAGCGCGGTCACACGGCGTTTGTATTTTTTTATTTTTGTTGCGCATCTGTCAATGGTGTTTTTCAACGTTGACTGCCATTCGCGTACCTGATCATACCGGTATTGTTGAGCATCTGGAAATCCTTCGGATTTCAACGTTGTCGTTGACATTATTCAATTACGCGGGAACCAATTGAGGTGTTTCTGCGACGAATTCCAAACACCACCAGTAAGATCTTGCGGTTAATTTCTTGTCTGCGGCTTCAAGTATAAATATTTCTTCGGTTCCGCTGTTTAGTATTACAGTTACAACCCCGGAATACTTATCGGTGGAATGTCTCCAGGGAAACGTTGTGAAGATTTCAAATTTAACGGCTGAAAACACAGACAACCTGTACACGCCAGTGGCTGTTGCTGTGTATTTGAGTGAATTATTTTGTCGAGACCACGTTGCGAATCCCGATGATACCGTGAATACGATGTTGGTGATATGCCCGGGGGTAACTCCAGTGGGGACTTTAATCAAACTGGTTTTGTTAACGATTTCAGGAATTCCCGATACGATATCCTGCCGTGTTTGGTTGATCGTGTCAATGTCGGTCTTGATATCAACGAGTTTCACATCGACGACTGGAGGAGTCCCAAAGAACTTATCCACGGTCTCACCAGTTTTTTGAAAGTTTCTTCGAAATCTTGTAAACGCGCCCACGTGAACATCATACTCTGCCCGCAACGTAGTTAGTTTACCATCAACGGTGTCTACGTATTGTTTGTTTGCGGCATCTTCGGGACCTTCCGGTGTCGCTAGCACGGTTATTTTGTTGCCGTTCATGCTGAGTTCACCTGTCATTGTATCACCGGTCTTCGCTACACGCTCCGTTGCGACTTTTCGTGCATCATCTCGCAGCATCGCAATTGATATCGACGAATCTCTGATTCTGCCGCTGTAAAATGAATACAACGATGTTGTCCGTGACAGCTCCAATAACCCTGCGAATTATGTCATTCCACTTAATGTTACTGGTTCTTAGTTTGCCGTGCCTATCCTGAAAAATAACAACCTCATCTGGGTCTATCCCGGTCAGATTTAAAAGATCATCAATTTCATCTTTGGTTGCATACGCTGATACATCGATATCTTTTTTTTCTTCCTTGGTTCTGCTTGATCTTCCGTAAATATCAACCATTATCTGTTATGGGGTTGTTTAAATTTGGAAATCATTGATGATTTTTCAACGTGTATTCATGCACGACTTTATGAGGAGGAATCGCTGGATGTTTTGTTATCGCGGCGAGAACATTCAAAACCTCTTGACCACATATCGGAGGATCGGATAGTGTTTGTGTTGGTAACGTTGACTGCCAAACTGGAATTGGAAATCCTTGGACGTACCTGAGAAATTCATCTGGCGGTGCTAGCCCGTACGAATCGAAATAGATAATTCCACGCGGATCGATCGCGTAAGCAACCCAATGAGTCCCAGGGCCTTCCTTGTTGTCAAGATTAATAATTCCTGTTTCTGGATTATTCGGTCGTGCTGGTAATTCATCTCACATAAATACACCTTTGAAGGATTTTATGCGTAACCGTGAGGCAGCATTAAGTAAATCAAAATTAGAAGCCGGAAGCTTCAATGCTGGAAGTGTTTTCAAAACCTTTTTGGATACCATGACGCCGGAGTTCCCGGTAGTCTTAGACCGGATCCCTTTTTTTTGTATCCTTTCCCGGTGGCTTTCTTTAGTGCCATTCCAGCTGCGGTTCCAACAGCTCCTAACGCGGCTGCCTTTGCGACTGCGGGAGCAGCAGCAGCTATCAGTGCTGGTATCGCTGCGAGAAGAGGAAATATACCTCCCTTTTTGACCATATCTTTGACCGCGGCCGGAGAGAGATCAAGTCGAACTCCAGTCGTGCCCTGCTTCGCGCTGTTGAAATGTTTTAGCTGAGTTTTAGTCAGCGACAGCTTGTTTGGACCGCCCGCTAGCTGATCGTGCTTTAACGTTATTGATGTCCCACATGTGCTCGCGTTTTTCGATTGTAATTTCTTCGCCTGACCAGGAGTCAGTGACACATTAACGTAACTATATGACATTTTATTTAATACGATATTGATCTAATTGTTTACACGTTGCTGCTAGCAATGTTACATATTTTCCACTGGAGCATCGATGACTCTCATTCGGCAGCCAACACCTTCAAGCAACATTGCTTTATCGGAGAGTATGACAGCGATTGCTCTAAAACCACCAGCAACTGCAGGTGGACCAGGAACTGCAGCGGGAAACTCACCAACGTTAGCCTTGAAGTGTATATCAACGACCGATTGTTTGGTTAGATCAAGATGTTCCAGCGAAAAGTAATAAATCGGATACAACGTTGTAAAATCCAACTGTGATATCTGCAAGCCGGTATCAATATTTTGATCACGTCCCATAAATGTCATCAGACGATGATATGCACGTGCAACTTGATTATTTCCAAAATCTATCACTATATCCTCGGATGGTTCTTGATGTCCGTTTATTCGCAGCGAAACTTCAGAGACAGCAAGTTTGTCAAATATCATATGCGATTGTGCTTGATTATTTACTCTTAAGTTAGCCTGGAGTGCTACGAAAATATGTCGTGGTGCTGACACCCCCTGCTGTGATGCTATGTGCCACGTGAATTGCCCAGCACCGGCACCCTGAATGGAATCTGTAGATGTTGTCAACCATGATATCAATGATTTACCACCTGTGTCCATGAAAGAGAGCAACCGTTGCTCTTCAGTGATCGATGGGGACATCACTGGCATCCACAACGAAAGCTTGAATAATACTACTTTACCGGCAGCAACACCAGCAGTACCGTCTCGCCAGATAGCGTCGTTGTCGTCACCTTTTCTAACAAGTACAACTGTATGCTTGGCTCCAAAAATAACCTTTCTGACACCTCTACAAAATCCAAAAGATGTGAGACAGCGGAATTGCACATGAAAATCTTCTACGATTACCCGATAACATTAATTTACGTGTAGCAAAACCAAGATTGTAATTAGGAATGGGAAATGATAAATTTTCTACTGTATCAACAGCAACAGGAGGAGCAGCACGGTTGTTTGGTTGTCTTATTTCATAAGGTCTGTGTTCAGGATGATCAGTATTATCCTTGGTGAACATCATAGTCGGACCAGCTGATCTAGTGTAATCATCTGAGTATCGTGCTAATCCCACGATTGTTGTGGCAACGTCAGCGTTATCCTGAATCGTTTCAATTTCTTTTCCATCGATGCTGTATGAGGCACTTCTGAATAGTGCCATGATGCCGTTGTTGACAAGACCAACTCGGACATTATTATCGTATGGTGTATTAGCGATAACATCTGTTACAACTTCACCCGTGACTTCAAGGAATGCTTCAGCGGGTAAGAAATATCTACTTGTATCATGTACTTGTAATTCAATTCGTCCCCGTTGATTGGGTGATCTTGCCTCGTAGGAATAATACTGATAATCACGCACGGACTCATCTTTGAGTATTGGTGCATCCATATCGAACGCTGGATCAGATACACGTTTGAACATTATATAAAATTATCGTCGTCTAAAACGAAAACCACTTCCTGATATCAGGCTCGTATTTATTTGTTCGGGTATTTGGTTTACTAGCGCCGCAAGTTTTTGATTTGCGGATTGATTTATTACTTTACTAACATCCGCGGGCATAAGTTCAGTGCTCGGCAATTTTACTGGCGGTGGTTTAACCGCCTTTGGTCTACGTGCTAACCGTAACAGTCTGTCCTTGATTGACGTGAATGCTTTACCCGCAAGATTAACAATTGCTCCAGGGGCTTTATCCTTGACAACATCAATCGCTTTCATCGACAGTTGTTTCGCAATCGGTAACGCCTTAGGGGCTATCCTTGAAAACAAACCCGTAACAACATCACCGAGACCATCTCCGTAGGTTGCTCTGTGGACCGGTAATCGTGAATTTACTACTCTGACTGGGCTGGGTCGAGTATCGTGTATGATCATTTTATTTAATTGTTGTTCTCTCTAACTAGTCGCTGTAATAACCATCTGCGAGTTCATTAACAAGTTCACGGTAGATGCCGATATCCATGATACCACGCTGAAATAGTCGTTGACAGATATCTGCGGCTTCATTAATTATTTCTGGTGAGTTATTCCCGGCACGTTTTCCTCCGATGAGCACCTCTAGCCGTGATACATCATTGATGATATTATCAGGGCAGGGAATAAAACCAGACCCTAAACCGCTCCCGGATGTTTCTTTAGGTTCGTCGAAAAATTCCCCTGGAATGGCTCCCTCATCGGAGGATGATTGTTCTCGTTGTTGTATCTATGCTAACTCTGCCAATCTCTCATTAAATTTTATATAACCAGGATCGCTTGGATCAACGGGTAAATCTTGTGTACCAAAATATACCGCTTCTGCCCATTTCTCGAAGGTGTCAATTTTTTGTTTACGTTTTTTTCTTAAAAATTTTTCTCTGTCATCAAAATTATTTAAAGCAAAAGCGGGAAGAGACATAAACATAGTATTTTCTATTTTATCAAGACCGAATTTCGTAAACAAACCCCGAGGAGTTTCTTGTTGGGTCTGCTGCAACGGAGGAGGAAGTCGATATAATTCTTCTGATTCTTTTTCTGTTGGATCTGCGACGACTTGCAGTTTAGCTATTCTTTTCCGAGTTGGTTTTTTATGCCGTTTTGTCTGTCGCATTTGGACATCAAATCGATCTGATCCTGACATGTACTCTCGATAAAATGCATCACTGGTATCTAACCGTTCAACACCCCGTTTTATTTTATAAATTCCATCGAGAAATTGTTGTTTAGTTACCGTTTGATTAGGATCTTTAATAAACTTTTCTCGAGAGTGATAAGCCTCAGCAGCGGCAGCGCCAAAAGTAATTATTTCATCTCTGTTTCCGACTGGATATTTTTTTATTTCATCCACAAAACCTTCAACGAAATCCGTTTTATAATTAAATCCTTTGATCGGTTTCGGGTGAGCCTTCTTAAGTTCTTCTATTGCCTGAAGAAGACTTTGTTGCGGTTTATCAGGATCAGGTTTTCCTATGATAGCGGTTTGTATTGTTTCAGTCGCTGTTATTACGGGTTTAAATAATTATGTTGTACCTTCCGTGAATTCAACTTGTGCTTGCTGCCGTGCTTGTAATTTTTCTCTGACACTATCACGGACAGGAAGAAATTTTTTTATTGCTTCTAGTCGCTCTCGAGCTAGTCTGGCGGAATGTGCTTCTCCAATGTTGGCCATTATTGTTAACTTAAATTTTTAATTCACAACAGAAATCCTAAAATATTTTACAACATAGCAGCAGAGAGACTGGGCCACCAACGTCGTCGTCGTGCCCCCCCCCCCAAGAAACTTTTTTTTTTATAGCGAGTTATCGCTGTCGAAATAACCCTTCTATCCAGAAAAGAGGATTTAGTCATCATAGTTTCTGGCTAGAAGGGTTATTTTTGTGAAATAAGACCTTCTATCAGAAGAGATTTTGATAGATGGTCCTGTTGGACGAAAAAGCTGGTGGGCCCAGTCTCTCTGCTGTTTCTTTCAATAGTAATACTACGAAAGAAACTTTTAATATGCATTGTGACATTAATTGTTTAACATCAAATGTTATTTATTTGATAACATGCAAAAAATGTGGCATCCAATATGTTGGACAAACCAGTCAACAAATATCTAAACGTATGAACCAACATGGATCAGATATAAAAAATTATATCGATCAATCATTTTCATCTCATGCTGCCGCACATTTTAACAAAAATTCTCATACATTGCAAGATTTCTCCTTCCAACCTATTGTTAAAGTTCATTATGAAATGGAACGTCTACTAAAGGAAACCTATTGGATTCACCGTCTTAACACGGTATATCCAAAAGGTCTAAATTCAAAAACGCTATATGACATTTAGTAATTTTTTCTGAATTATGTCCCCTGTTTGCAATTAGATATGATTATTTCATATTATTTTACTTTGCAGAAAATCTTAATTGGTAAAAGTATAATCTAATAACATACAAATAAGTTTACTAATTCTTTAAAAATGAAAGTGAATTTGTAAATTAATTTTCATATAAAATAATTAATTATTTATAAAATACTTGATAGCAAGCGTTTTGCACACCATATTTTTATTATATAAATTGAGTTCTGATAACTTCATTAACAGTTGCAAAGATTATATTAGAATATATGTTCTATATATTTATCTTTCTAATTTTTTTTATTGATATTTTTTCTTTTTTTTTCTATTTATTTATTTTCTTTACCTCTAATAAGCGTGTATCATAAATAATACAAATATTACTAAAACTGTTTATCTCTATTTATTAATAAATTATATATATGTATATATAGTAGTTGACATAATTGACAACTGACAATTTACTATACTGACTGGTGGATATATTGCTAATTGTGCAGATAATGTCAAAATCTAGAAATTCAAGTTGAGGAGAAACAGGTTTCAAGATTATGGAATAAACACAACGTACTGTTCGTATATATAGAGGTATTTTGAAAAATCGTCTATCCTATTCATGCCACAGAACACAGTTTGTGAGGTTATCAATTTTACACCAACTTCATCTGCAATCTCAGCATTTTGTCCAAAATGTTGTCACTCTCAAGTATAATTTGTCAGCAGTAGGTACTGTGATATTCTTGGACAATCCTAGTCGTTACCTGCGGTATCCCCCGTAAGGCCGTAGGTAAAAAAAAACAGCATTTTCATCAGATACTGTATGCACCACAATTGCATCCTCCCATCCGCCATTGATCTAAAAAAAACATTTTAAATTGCACACTAGTTTTAAAATTTATTGCAATAACTGATTCCTGATATTTTAACATCTGATTCTTTATTGAATATTTCAATTGTCAAAAGTAAGGCCAGACTTTATGTACGAAAACAACATTCTAGGTGTGCTATGCTGAAGCACAGACTGGACAGATGTATCGAATGCCATATTACCCACTCAAAATCAAATGTGGATGTAATATATAATAATATCAGAGGAAACCTCGACATTATGAGATAAGTTCTAAACCAAATAAATGAAAACGGGTCGCCTTTAACGATCATGGTTATCTCACCTCTGTCCGCGTGGGTTCGAGTCTCGGATTCGGCCAATGTGGATATGTGAGAAAGCTTGCTAGTAGAATTTCTTGGGTCGGTGATTCTTGAAGACTTTTTTACGTAGATTTTCCGGCACCAGTTGTACTTGCCGCCATGTATAGCCTATATTTCACTGAGTAATGGCGTTAACCCAGAGCAAGAACAACGACATCAAAAAAAGTTATTTACTTTCCCTTACAAGTAAGGGTTATGTAGGGGTCAATTTTTTATTATTTAAAATAAATACGTATTACTCAGCACATCAGTTATGTCGTGATAAACGCAATGATTTTGCTCCTAAAGATGACGTACAAACATCATGCCGCAGACATAGCGTCATGACCCACCCATTTACATTATCCTGACCAGTCCTAACACTAACCTCTTAATGCTGAGTGTCTAGCGTAGTAGCTGCTCGTACCATTTTTATAAGTCTTTCTTATGATTCGGCCGGGGTTCGAACCCGCGACCTCCCGCATCAGAGGCGAACGCTCTAACCACTAGGCAACCGGACCCGTCGTCAAGATTGTTAAATCATTTATATCGTTTATATCAATCAATCACAGAGGGCCCCTAGTGGCCGAGTGGTCTATAGCGCTCAGCGTTACGGATCACTGCTATCTCACGCCTGTACCTCCTCGTGGGCCGGTGGTTCTATTTTGGGTTTCCGCGCGTTCTTCCTGCACCATTTATACTGGCCGTCATGTATAGCCTATATTGTGCTGAAAAATGGCGTTAAACCCTATAATAACATAAAATCAAACAGTCATTTTTCCATCTGCTATTTTATCCAAAACCATTTTATTGTGTTTTTTAGATTGTGTTCCTTACAATACAAAATTTTAATTTGAATGATGCGTGAATACAACAAATATTATATACAGTATCATCATAGCCTTTTTATTTGTACTTAATCATTTCAATTGTACTTAATCATTTTATTTGTATTTAATCATTTTATTTCTACTTAATCATTTTATTTGTACTTAATCATTTTATTTCTAGTTAATCATTTAATTTGTACTTAATCATTTTATTTGTACTTAATCATTTTAGTTGTACTTAATCATTTCATTTGTATTTAATCATTTCATTTTTATTTCATCGTTGATGTTTTCAAAGTGGAACTGTTTATTAATTTATCCCTTAATGCTTCGGTACCGAAAACGTTTACTTTAATTTTAATCGAAAGTCTGTCAAATGATAGGAATATATCTTAGCAGATGTGTGGATCATATTTGCATTAGTACTTTTGATTTTGATATTGTGCTTTTAGCTACCATTGAACTTGGTGTCATACGTTAATTGCATCAATATCGTTGTATTTAAACATCGCACTTTCTTCAATCTTTAAATAAAGTCGAATTAACTGCTGTCATCCATCTTTAATTTACGGCTAAAATACATTTGATGTTTATAAATTATTTCGGTGGAGATATTACAACCATGTCTTGTCAGAATCATGACATTGTGAATGAGCTGTATCAGCGATATATAAATGACGCATGATACAAAACTTACAGATACATCATCAACATATAATACATATTTTGGCATTAAGAATGGTTCATTTGATTCAACCAGTATATATATAGTTAGAACAATAGATATATTACGTGCTTATGTGCACGCGACTATGGTTGACATCTTGTTTTGTCATACAAATGATCACGTTTTATACTTATCCACTCCGATAATTATAGCATGTAAGTCCATGCCCCATATATATGAACACGAATCAATCAACTTTGACAAAAATGATGCAGTTGGCGTTGTCTAACACTTCCAAAGAAGTGTATTCAGAGTGGTCTGAAATACCCATAGTGTAAGATTTTCTAATCAGATTCTCGTTATCGTTGAAGAATGTACACACCAGCACAGACACAAAACAATCGTTTATCATTATTTTGTATAAAAATTAAACACACACTGCCCATTTATACCAATCTAGTGAAATAGCATTTGCGTCCTATGACTGTGCTTGATCCGCATTTTTCTTTCCTTTTTCAAATTATATCGATTAACGAAAATAATATTTTATGATCTAATGTAGAGAGAAAGGTTCTAACAATCTCATAGT
Source organism: Sinohyriopsis cumingii (assembly GCA_028554795.2). Classification (NCBI taxonomy): domain Eukaryota; kingdom Metazoa; phylum Mollusca; class Bivalvia; order Unionida; family Unionidae; genus Sinohyriopsis; species Sinohyriopsis cumingii. The sequence continues at coordinate 157,880 of JAPYKE020000197.1, read as the reverse complement.
ATAAGATGAATTGTTATGAAAAGTGCAAGTTTTTTAATTTCCTTTCTTCTAATATTCAAATATCAACAAAGCATTATCTGCTGGAAGACGTATCAAGTGTGCAATGTGCATTTAATTAGGACAGTGTCGTCTTTGCGTAATGTACTACCTATTCATTTTCCTTGATGAGAATAGTGAGGAAACCTGATATTAACTTTGTCTTTCAAGAATGTCCAAACCAGCACATACCCAAAACACATTTGTATCATTTTTATGTAAGAATTAAACATACACTGCCAATTTATACCAATGTACTGACCTATCATTTTGGATATACTGTACTGTAGAGAGAAAGGTTCTGCAATCATTTGTGTAACAAAGCTCTTTAATTATATACATTAATCAAATATTGAAAGAGAAAGCATGAATTTGGAAAACAGAATGACAGCTATTGTCTTCGAAAAATAAGCAGATTAGCATTTTTGAAAACGTTATAATATTCTGAAATAAAACAATAATCGTTTTGTTTGCCGGCTTTCCTGATCACACCTTACCGCATCCGCGGTAAGTTTTTCTTATATCAGTCCACATGACAATTGAGAGATGAGTGACTTGATAATCAGACACACAGTTTGATGGCAAATACAGTGAAACAAATAATAAAACACAAAAATTCAGAGAGGCAGTATATATTTGATGATAGGCTGTCTGCCGTTTAATTTGTTGTTGTAATTAGCGGCGCACTTCACTTTTTGCCTACATTTATATAGTACCAAATTGATGAAACATTACATGATAAAGAAAGGAAAGAAAAGTTCCCATTCAAAGATTTACATACGAGGCAAAGCGTACAATATATTTTTTAAAACGACAACTATTTGGGATTACTTTGTTTCATGTAATGACTTACTTTGTGTATTTTGCCCTGTATTTCCATTTACGAGTATGACGAATTTGTGTATGCGTATCATCTCCCTTTCTGGAGAGCATATTAAAGGGATTAATATCATCTTCTCTAATATCAGACTTATTCTTTTCTTTCAGGAAGAAAGAGAAAAAAAAGAAAGAGTAAGTAAAAATATAGATACTCTGCATAAATAAGCACAAATCATGTATTACTTACATTTAGTATGTGATGTCTAAGACGAATATATTTAAGAAAAGTAATTATTTTCCAAAATGTCCTCACATTTACCACTTACCAAGGAAGGGTTATATTCATACCCTTGTCATATTGGTTCTATATCACGCATTTATTGCTCTTGTGGGAAAAATAAGTAACGTCTTTCTTTCAGCAAATACGTACAAACGGACACTTTTATTGGCTAATTAATTATACGTTTGTTTCATGATGTGAATATTATAATTCTACATTGACCGACCAGCTGTCCATCCTGTTAAATTATTGACTGCCCGGCCTTGCACTTTACAAGCCTAGACATGATAATAAGTTGCACTTTTCTAAATATATACTATGACTAACATTAGTTTGGTATATCTCACATTTCAAGGTCAAAGGTATACTATGATTAACATTGTTTTGTTATATCTCACATTTCAAGGTCACAAGCAGGGAAATGTAACCATGAAACTTGAATTTAGAAATACGGACAACACTTTCTTATCCTATTCAACAAAACATACGGGATGCGTAGCTAGAGTATAATATAGTCATGTCGTTGTTAAAATGATAATGTCACAAAAATTACCGATTTACTTGAATGACTTCGGTTTTGTTTAATCTACAATTGATTATTGAGCGCCAAAACATGAAATTAACATTAACTGAACGTTTAGTTTATATGTACATAAGACCTAACTATCCCTGCGCAACTATGTTTCAAAACACAGCAGGCACAAATCTAATTAGTGACCACAATTACTCTGTAAATGGTGTATTGTCTAAAATGTACTTCATTAAATAGATAGTAAATAGTGTCTAAACCTCTGCACATAACATTATCGAATATATACATTCTACACCCTCCCTTTCATGGCAACATTTGTTATATTTAAATGTCCGCTTGATTTTCCACTGAAAATATGACGGAGCAGTACAAATGGCGTAAATATGTTTCAAAACAGCCGCCAAATCTCAAATTCGTGACCATACTTACTCTATATTGGCAAATTTTCTAAAGTGTATTTGTTTTCAATGGTATTAAATAGTGTCTAAAACACTGTACAGAACATTGTCAAATATATACATTCTAACCATTATCTTTGATGGCAACGTATGCTAGTTCTAAATGTATGTTTAATTTCTCGCTGAAAATATATCGTTTGTAGTCCAAATATGTGCGTTAACTCTGCTATTTCGTCAATAAGCAGAAGGAAATTGTTGCTGATACTCCTTCAAAAATATTAATACCGGATATCATTAACATTCTTGTGAAACCCGCTCTTCCTGGATTCATGGTCATTTGAAATTAAGTTTGTCCTAGCGATGCCATTCAGGCATCGAATATTCCTGTCACAGTGGTGATCTTGAAAACCCTGTTATCAATATTTTTCCTGAATCAGTGATTTTATCAGCATAGCGATTTCGCCGAAATACTAATGTTGATGTTTATTTGGTTTTAAATTTAAAAAATGCCCACGGTGCTGGTAATATGTTTGCTAACTGGCATCTTGACAAGCTTGGAATAACTACGTATTCCTCATGACTGTTCAAGTCTACATTGTGCTTTCCTTCAAATCATTCTTACAATGTATAGTATATACATACTAACTAAAAATGTTATTAATCTTATATGAAGTATGGCACAATCGCATCCATCTTGAACATCTTGTCATTGCTGTTGTTACGACTCTAGATCTTTAACTAAATAGAGTAAACAATTTAAACAAGGAAATTACAAAAGACATTTCATATATCTAGATTACAAATGTGAATATTCCAAACAAACATTGTTGTGATTTATATTCCAAATGATTTCAAATGTCCTATTATAATTCCAATAGTAAATAATGGTTCGGAATGAATTTCAAAATTCTTGAATGTGCTGATGTACCAATAGTCCGCAAAGTGATGACGTACAATGCATTAAATGTGCTGAAGTTCCAATAGTTAGAATGTGCTTGTGTACGATAATAACACAATAAAGTATGTATTTTAATGAGCCGCTTAGATTGCCTATAGTATAAATGGGGGGGGGGGTTGTCGTTGTTGATGAAGTCATTACCGTCACTCTCGCGAATATATGGCTGACATCCATTGGATGCGGGCCGACGTCTGTTCGGACTAACGTCCATCTCAAGTTTGAGTAGATTATATTTGCTCTTCCGGTGATAACATCCTTCATAAATTGTCGTTAGGTTGGTGCACTGTCTTCAACCAACCACGACTACAGTTTTCATGAGATAAGTACAACGAACTTCAATAACAAGACTACTTGACATGAATTTCAACGTGGGTCATATTACTTAAATGTTTGTCAGATCCACGGAGAGGTTTTCTATATTGTCTGTGTTTAATATGCAACGAATCAATGTCGCATAACAGACCAACAGGGTTTACCCAAGTGATATTATCATAGCGGCACAGAGTATGGTATTGAAACGATATGATTACAAAATCACTTCGTCGTCAGATAATTTACACAGGCACCCTCCGCTGTCATATTTTTACAAATATATTCCCGATACGTTCCGTGGACGAAGCAATTATGTATGTTATTACGTGCCGCTAATATAATACGCTTATCATCCATGGTCTTCTTGTCACTCAACAGTTCGCGTCGAACTCAGTCATTGTGTTTACATATATAATACTTTAGTGACCGTATGTATGACTACCGTGAACACTACCTTGATATGTGTTGGCGCCATTATCCACAACTCGAGAAAATCAGTCATATTCATCCATATCCAATAGGGAGAGCGGTTCTAATTATAATTTTCCGCGTAATTATTTTGTTCTAAATATTGTCAAGTCGCCTAATATAGTCTTGCAAATAAAGGAAAACAAACAATGTTACAAAATAACACCAAAACCACATTAGTTTCACATATTTCTTTATCGAACGAAATTGATCTTTATAGTTAAATATAACCAAGAATGATGTTTGTTCTCGAAACAATTAGGACACATGGTTGCCTTTTGTGTAAATATCGACACACTGATTTTTGAGTATATTGACATAAATGTCAGCAACGAGATTACATTACGATTGACATGAATCTTAGAAAGATTATGATCATTATTATTTCTGTAGGATCGGCAATATTAGACATTTAACTTTTCTCTAAATGTGGCAGAATTTCAATGATTTGTATCTATTTCATGTATCAGCGGTCCTGCAGCGTGTCTTTAGCGATTTATATTACCAGTCGTGCAAATGATACTTATTTATCAAATTGTCCTTGAAAATATTACACGTAAATTCACTTTCGCCGGAATGTGACTGAACAATCACCTTGGCTCTCTCCATGCTGTAACGACTAAACTATGTAACTTTGTAATGTTTTATTGTTATTTATTAATCAGGAGATTAATCGGTTCAGTGGGGAGTCCGTATGTCCCTGAAGCCAGGTCTCCGCTAACAGATGAGTGATCCATACGTCAGGATATTCTAAAGGGATCTAGGTGCATTGCTGATTATGCCATTTTTAACAAAGGTTATACGATTAAGTGAATTTATTTGGATAAGCAAACAAATGGCAGAAATAGCAAAATCACAATGTATAACACAGAACATCCCACGCCTGAAGCGCACATATTCCAAAAGGACCTCAAAGAGGACATTGCCACGTACAAATATGTGGATACACAGCATGTATACGATCCAGCAAAAGCCACACCAAAGTTTTGACGTGGAGGAAAAGGAAACAAAAGTTGTTCAGTACATTTCAATGGTATAGTTTACTGTCAATTGCATCTGCATCTCATAATACACGTTTTACAAATGCTGCATGGTTATAAAAATACGGTCTCCTATACAAAGTGAAATATATTAACTGGATGAAACAGACTTAATCGCGACACTGAAAACTGTACTTTGGGAATTTCTGCAAAATGTGGTACAGATACCAACGTGAATTTATATGTCATAGCCGTCATAGCCAGATAAGGGAACAGTTGTAGATAACTGTGTTGGAAAGCAGACAACCACTTTTAATGTATGGAAAATCACACGTAAGGTCAGGCCGTCGTAGAAGAGTTGTACGAGTTATATCCCGAGGAATACGACACTACAACAACGCACAAACAAGCATTCACCACAAGATTATTTATCTCAGATAATGCCATAGCTGATCCCGTGAATATATCAGGATTTGTCGACGACACAATCATAGCTGAAGTTGATTTTAAGTTGTCTTGTTGGGCTGTTTATAATTTATTGAACGGATGAGTGCAGATATTCCCACAGATAAAACAACCGACCTTGAAAACCGTGGATCGTGTCTTGAGGAAATGCAAGTAGAACTAGATTAAATAAGTTCCCTATAGAAGAAATTGCAGATATCGAACACGTTTGAGCAGGCGTAATTCTGCTACATGACAAATTAGCAGAAAGATATGCCATTTATTATGAGACTTATGGAGGCATATTGCGAGAATATTTCGTTCCCGGGACTATATTTCTCAGAGGGAATAGCGGTTGTCAGTTTATATCTACCTAGAAGGTAATAGGCATTATAGCCGTGAGATGTATCACCTAAAAATGGCATCAGCCACAAAATGAATCACTAAGTAACCAGCACTACCTGTCCATTCCTCGGCACCAACGATTTCATCCAAAGTACCTGTACCACCTGCACCTGCATCATCAGCAATTGCATCGTCTGCGTGGGAAATCGTTCAGTGGTGGATAAACATACTCTTACTCTGCTTGTTAAAATGTGTGGCTGCTTCGAGAGGTTGTCTGGGTATAATTTGAGCTATGGTGTGAAATTTGTTAAAATGGCCGCTGAGGCTGTCGGAATAGTTGCCTGTAATGCAGTAGTGGCGTTAATCATACCGATATCAGCAGGCTAAACCACGTGTAAATTATAACGAGATAAACCACGACGATTAACAACAAATATGGTTTATGTACCAATGAGGTTGCAGCGATTACTTGTCGTGTAGTATTCAATCTAATCAAGATTACGTTGCGCAGTATGTACACGTTCCTGAAGTAAGGTCCTATTCGATTGTCTTAGCGGCGGCTTCCCTTTGTCAGCCAACGTTGGTAAATTTGTATGCAGCTACGCGTTGGCCGCATCCTCGTAGGGAAGTGTATCATAACATTTGTCCCTCTCCACTGTCATCATGTGTCTATATATGATGAATTTTATTCAACATGTTTTACTTATCTCTGAACGGTGTTGCCTTGGGAGATCTGGGTGAATTATGTTTAACAATCGAAATAGTGCTGGCCATGTTCAAAATCTCTTTGAGGGGATTCCCTTAAGTAATTTCGTTTGTCTATATTCTTCTGGGCCTATTTCAAGTTATCCAACTGACATTTCTACTATCCTTGTTGTGACTGTTTCCGCGGGTTATTTAAACATAGAGACACATAAACGGCAAGTACAACGACGGGTGTTACATTTCAAAGTGATTATAAAAGACCATAATTATGCTATGACATTGACTGCCAGCGTAGATACAACTATGTATGGTACATTTCAGCGTGGTTTATACCTGACCATAATGCAAACTTGACTGAGTTCGGATCGTTGGTGAATTTGTATGGGTTGATTAAAACTATATTTACCTCATATAAATATATATCAACAGCTTCACCTGGATTCAGAAATTATCCTCAAATACATGTCCATGTAAATCAAATCAGTAAACTCGAGACTAGTCTCAGTAAGTTTTCTAATATATACGTGATAAGCATGAATGTATGTGTGGAAGTGTTCGGAAAGGAGCGAGTTTATAATAGCATCAATCTTGATGTGGTGTAGGCTAAGATCAAGTTATATTATCGAGGTCACGATACGATTTACGAAAATCATGTTGAATTTTGTCATCAAAGATATCTCCGGAAATTGCTATTGTGATAAATGCATAATTATGTCGATTATAAATCTTTATGTTGGCACCACGGATGAGTCATTTGACATGAACAACAATACATTAACAACTATACCAATACTTTCTTTGGAAACCAACCTGGCAAGTAAGTAATAAACGGATCTCTATATATTTTCACTAGCGTTAGTCTCTGCAATTTACACATATTCGACGCCGTTCCCAAACACGTGCGTCCTAATGCAGAGTCAGTACTTGATTTTATCGTCATTACTCATCGGCAGTGCATTTATTGTATCGCACCGAATAGGTTGCCACTCGTCGAAGGAACTTTGACGATGGCGAATAACGGCGGTAATAAATTCATAAACGAATTTATATGATCAAATCGCTATTGGTGACGCAAATAAATGAATATGCGAATTTCCATTACTATAGTGTATGACATCTGTATATTACTATTCTATGTACACATCGATTGTCGGGGAGAAATACCCGACAGATAGTCCCTATGATTTTAAAGAATGTTCATTTTACATCAATGCCAAATACTTTAATTATCAACAGCGTTTCGCTGCCATTGCTAAATGGGAGTATGAAATATGGTATCGAAATGAATCAAAGTACTGTCCCAAATATTTTAGATCCTGCATATGTCACCGATGTAATATTTAGAAATGTCACTGATGATAGGTATAAGCTGTGTTGTTTTTGTTTTGTACAATGTCTGGGACAATCGCGTGGATGAACGGGGAAAAACATTGTTAATATAAACATCAACCACATATGACTAGAACATAAGGCTGATCAGTGGATTTCATTACAAATCCAGTTGCTTTTAAATAAGACCGATGGATAAATGCAAAATGCCATAACGCGGACCCGGACGCACACAAACGATCCACATAAATGTTGTTGATTCCACGCATGGACGACAAGCCGCTCGAGAATGAATAGCAATTCAAGTTAAAGTAGCAAATTAACACGAGACACTCTCCGAGACACATTATATGTGATAAATATCGAATATGAAATGTTCGAAGAGACCTTCGGTAAAATACTGCATTGAGAGTGATCCTGACTTACTAAGCATGCGAATTAAATTCAACAATACCTAATTAATCCATCAATCTATAAATCATAAATTATATGATGTTTATTGTATAATTTACTAGCTGTTTAAGTCATTCTTATTGTTATCCTCACCGACCTGACAACCATTTTATTGTCATTTATATCAATTCAATTCAGGTACTTATTACGATATAGTTGAAGTGTAAATAAAAAATCATTCTCGCTCCAGATTTTATATTTGACTTATTACAATCAGGTCATATTTTCGCTTATGTAGTAAACCTTATTTCAAGATAATATAAATGTACTAATCCGTATGTAATGTCCATCCATCAAAAGAGGTTATATAATGAATTAATTGAATAGGGCAAATATATATCCTGACCTTGTTTGTCATTTTCATATACCAAACTGTACATCAAAACAATGATGGTAGTCAGGCCTTGTATAAGAAACAAGACTGTCATGGTTATAAACTGCAGCTTTAATCAATGTTTCTTTATCATTGAATCACTTGTGTTTTGATTGAAAAGAAATCAAGAGTGTACTCCTTTCTCCGTTCCTTAGTCAACTGGTAAGACCTAGCTCGGCCATTAAAAAAAAACAAAATATATTTAGATTGCACGTGAAGATAATATGATATATATTCAGAAATATTAGGGTGATTATATTTTTATTAACTGTTTCAGCTTTATATACATATCTTCATAAGGCAATTATTGTTGACACTTTCAAGTTGATATTTCTCAAACCATTAACTTTCAAATCCTTGAAAGTCTAATCTTCTCCTGGAAAACTGGAGCATATATGAATCAAATTAGATTTCCTTGATATGATATATTCATCTCTGAATGATGCTTAGTTATTCCACATAGTAAGGGACTGATCGAGGTATTTACTTACCTTTGGGACATTGCGCTTCATATTTGATAGCTCATTGTGTATATATACAATGCACTCATACTACTCTTTCTCAATTGTTATCTTACGTATATGCAGGATAATATCAATATTGAACATGTATCACTTTTAGTTCTAACAAACTGAATAAAGTGTTCACTTAATTTATACATGATGCTGAAAAATGAAAGTATATGTGTAGGTGATAAAAAGAGCAAGGACATTAAAGATATAAGGCAAAGTGTAGGAGGTCAAGTAATGTGGAGCAAATATGAATAGATTATGCATTACATTGTTTTGTTAGAAATGTCAATGTGCTGCCCTAACATTTTATGATTGATATGTATGGCTAATATGGAATACTCAAAAATACATTACCTGTTGTAATTTAGTGTACTGATGGTAGTCTCTCAGGATCTCTTAAACATGTATAAATTTAGCATGTACATGTCATTTAGTTAGAATACGTCCATAAATTATATCTTCTTTTTCATCTTTATATGGTATCCTGAGAATTTTTAATTCATACTCTATGGAGATTTAAACCCAGGCTTGTGGGCCTCGATTTAAATATATGTAGAGTACGAATTAAAAATTATCTAACCTGTATGATAGTATTATTTGTATTCAGGTTCAGGGGCAGGTACCCTTGCCAGGGTTTATACAGAATGTGTCTAATTATGTCCTATGTCCAATAACCTATATATGGTTAAAGTAAAAGTTATACCTGGTCACGCATGCATTCAATATAGATTCTTTCAGTAACGGGTGTCATAATTGTTTTGTCATGCATACCTTTAGATAGCAATTATTCACCTTATTTGGATCCTCATACATCAATATTCTTTTGGAAAGTCATATTACATACCTCGAGAAGCAACTACAGCAAAGTATATGTTAAAGTACTCTGACATATTTGGACATTAAACAAACAGGACAAAAAACAAACAAGATATTAAAATGGGAGTGATTGCTCACTAGACTGACATATGCAACTAGCCAATGAAAGCAGTTGACTAGGAAATCTCAGTCAATAGGATGCTTTCTTTATAATTTTTTTGTCCAAATTTGTTGATATACAAAAATAGTTATTTCATGGCTTCTCTACATTAAAGTTAACATTTCTCTAACAATAGAGTTATGCCTATATTACTGAAATGTGACAATGTAAATGAGAATATACTTCATTAGTCGAAGACTTGGTGTGAAACATAAATTTTTAAATTTAGTATGCAAACATTGTCTCATATTATATATTACATACAGATATTGTACATAAGAAACAATTTAAATCTTGTCTTCTCTCTAAACATTATTTTCGTGACCCATGTTTGTATCAAATTTGTGTCAGATACCTGTGTACAAACAAACACCAGCCACTTCTTCAACAAATCTTTGACTGACAGGTACAGAAACTAAAACTATGCAAAAGTAAATACTAAATGAAAATCCTTGATATTAGGCAATGTTGAACATTGGTATTTGTTAATGGTGGAATTATATACAAAACTATTCTCAGGGTGTGAATCATCATTATCTGAGCACTAGGACAATTAACATTTTTACTTGGCACAGTGTGTATCTCATGAGAAGAAGAGGACACGCTGTTTTTGTGAACCTTGAGGGCACAAAGACTATTAGTATCAACAATCAGTGATCATAACTCAATCAAATAATGATGTAGTATGCATTCTTTTGAGACCTTGTCCATATAACATTGCGTATAAAATTTAGTTGAAATCAATAGGACCAAGCAAAAGTTGTCATCAGACAGAGTTTTGTACTAACTAAAAATTGGATACAGTTTAAAGAAGCGTTGATTGTTTTATCATCAAGCAGATACATATTATGGGACAAATATAGTGTTTCACGGGGTTGACCAAAGCGTAAGCTAGTAGGTCAGATAAAGTAAGATGACTGCTTTACAGTGTTTATCTGATGACAAGCCAAGATTAATAATAGATAACCAATCTCTCCTTTACAAAAAAAACAAAAAACAAACAACCTGGCACATAGTTAATGAAGATATTGTTTCTAAAATCAATTCCACCCCAACCTTTTCAGATTTATTCAGCTGGCTGAGTTAACCACCACAACCCATTCAGAATTATTCAGCTGATTGCTTTGCCCATGCCAACACATTCACAGAGTTATTAAGTTGGCAGCTTTAACCACTACAACCGATTCAGATTTTTTTCAGCCGTCTGCATTGGGCAATCCAACCTATTTAAAGAGTTATTCAGTTGGCTGCCTTGATTGCCAACCTATTCAGATTTATTCAGCTGGCTGCCTTGACCACCCCAACCTATGCACATATTTATTCAGTTGGCTTGCCTTGTCCACACCAACCTAGAACCATAGTTATTCAGCTGCCTACCTTGACCACACCAAGCTACATGTATCCAGACTTGTTCAGCTGGCTGCCATCAGCACCCCAACTTATTCACAGGGTTATTCAGCTGGTTGCCATGACCCTTCCAACCTATTCAGAATGGGTCAGTTGGATGTTTTGTCCACACAAACCTGTTCACAGTGTTTTCCAGATGGATGCCTGATATTATCATGGAATAAATATGGCATAATTGTATTCAAGCTGTGTTTCTGTCCTATGCATTTGAAAGAGCCAGATAAATGCATTACGACTTCAATCAGCTAATTACTCTGGAAACCTGTGACATCTATAGCGCAGCCATAAATTCTATTCATCAATGAGCCATTATAGCACTGCTCAAACAACTGAATATTCACCTCCTGGATACAATGGTGAAACTGTATGATCCCAACATCATCAGATTTGGAACGTTTTATATGATCTGTAGTTGGATTTAAGCCTGAAAGATTAATATATTTACTTATCTGGCATCGAAGGTATTGCAAGTATTATCAAGTAAGCAGAAGATCTTTGTCACATAAATCATTTTGTTTAACATTAAAGGCAGCAAAGACTGTGCATATGGACCTGGTTTGTGAGTTTCCCATGTAAGGGCTGTAAGGACTGCAAATGGGCTGAGATATCAAAAATACCCATAATGTGAGAGAGCATGGAATCTATTTGCTGAAAAAATTCTTCTTTTGCAAAGATTTCTTGGAAATAATACACAAACTGTACATACATGCATAAATACACATACACACAAACACAAACACATACATACATACATACATACATGCATACATACATACATACATACATACATACATACATGCATGCATACATACATACATACATACATACATACATACATACATACATACCTCGGATGCAGGAGATCATGGGTTCATTCCCCGGCCGAGTCATACCAGAGACATACAAAGATGACACTAACAGCTGCCTCGCTTGGCGCTCAGCATTCAGAGGGTAATGTTAGGACTGGTCGGCCTGGTGTCCGGATAATATGACTAGGTGGGACAAAATGCTACATGTCTTCTTCATGATGTCCCAGTGCTAGACATTAGTATAAACTGACACACTGTAGACATCATAGTGATATGACTGAAATTTGTTTTAAAGCTACATTACAAATCCAAGTCACACACACACACCCTCATACATGCATACAATTTATATTGTTTAATTCAATAGTTAATACTATCAAAACAGTATGTCTCTACTTTGCAGTATGATTCATTTGTACAGCTGATCATGGTGAAATCAACAACTGAACTGCTCAAATTTGATTGGTTCACTGAGATTTGAAGGTCAGAATAGGGCTGCTTCTGTAAAATAGTAAGATTGAACTGTTCGAGATTTTTCTGAATCAGATATATTTTTATTTTAAACACCGAACAGGATATATTTAGTGAATATAGCAGTTTCATGTGGATTTTTATGTACTTGTGCTAGCATTCATAAGATGTATTTAGAAAGAACATGGTATTCATTGATAATATATTGAGAGATAACATGTGATTCATTGATACTATATTGAGAGAGAACATGTGATTCATTGATAATATATTGAGAGATAACATGTGATTCATTGATAATATATTGAGAGATAACATGTGATTTATTGATAATATATTGAGAGTTCACATGTGATTCATTGATAATATACTGAGAGAACACGTGATTCATTGATAATATACTGAGAGATAACATGTGATTCATTGATAATATATTGAGAGATAACACGTGATTCATTGATAATATACTGAGAGTTTATATATATATATATATATATATATATATATATATATATATATATATATATATATATATATATATATTGGTACATCAAGTGATGGCAGGGGAGGGTTTATTATGTTTACATTATCTGTATCCAGACAGATATGGTAGTTGGGTGCTTTAATAGATCATCTGTACAATCACAGTACCTGTAAGGCTAATTTAGGGCAATCGAACTGTACAATCTATGTACCTGTAAGGATAATTTAGGACAGTCATACTGTACAATCTAGGTACTTGTAAGGCTAATGTAGGACAGTCATAATGTACAATCTAGATACCTGTAAGAGAAATTTAGGGCATTCAAACTGTACATTCTAGATACCTGTAAGAAAAACTTAGGGCAGAAAAACTGTAAAATCTAGATATATGTAAGACAAATTGTGGGCAGTCAGACTGTACAATCTAGGTACCTGTAATGCAAATTTTTGACATTCAAACTATAAAATCCGGGTACATGTAAGGCAAATATAGGATAGTCATACTGAACAACTATGGCACATGCATGGTAAAATTTGGACAGTCAAATTTCAGTAACTACTCTTGTATAAATCTTGATACCCATTATAGTACTCCCTCATTATAACACTGTTTATGAGATCCATGCCAAGAATACTGCAGGCTAATTGTGAGGTCACCTTATATTGATATATTATTAATACATGTAGAACAAGATAAAATGTAAAATGGAAGGGCATAATAGCTCTGCAAAAATAAGTAGAGAAGCTGATAAAGTAACAAATTTGAATATAAAAGCATAATTTTCAAAGCAATGTTAAAATGAAAACATGCATTTGATTCTGAATCTAAAAAAAACAAGAATATTTAATTGAAATGTATTTTCAGATCTTGAAATCCATATAGTTGTAAAGTATACTAAGAGCGTAATAATGTAGCAAAGTTTTTATCAGTAGACATAATATAATAATGCCTTCATTAGTGCTTGACTTCCTGATTAATGCTTGATTCTCTAATTAGTACTTGACCAAATCAATAACCTGTGGTATAAGTATATGTTATACATATACTCGCATAGAAAAAATACTTACAATCCTACATATCCGACCCATTCAACATATTACAGCGTCCATCTTATCTTTCATGTCTATCATATTATTTACCATTTGCTCTGCTGGATATCAAGTCCAACATTTTACATGTGGTGTCAATAATTTCCTCAAATAATAATAATAATAATAATAATAATAATAATCAGAATAATGATAATCAGAATAGTAAAAGGGCACTGATCAGTTAATTAATTTGCTGTCATCGTCCCTTTTTTTTAGCAACAATAGTCTGCATGAATTGACTCAGGCAAGGTTAATTTTATTCAGGTATACCATCTCTAATAACACCATCTCATACCAGTAATGTGAAAATACAATGAGAAACACAGTTACTGAACCTAGCCAAATATAAATGTGATAATAGAGAATAAACAGACTTTTAGCAAGAGAGATAACTATAGCAATCAAACAACAACATTTACCTCCCTTCTCTTTTGTAGATGTGTTTTCACCACTCTATATGGATTATTATAACGAGTTATAGCCACTGCATGTGATTTAAATTGAAAAATATACAATATGTAATTATAATAGGTAATCATATATTATAGGTGAAAGAAACTGTACAGTATGTACTTATAATTGTATGTGGTATGAATTAAAGAAACGGTCCAACATGTAATTATAATTATCAACCATGTGAAAGATTATGATTGTTTACACTAGGTATGATAATAAATGAACTGGTATGAACAGAGTTTAGCAGCATATCAGCACAATACTGGCTATATATTACCACTCATAGGTTAAGTTTTAAAAATGCCATGATAAAAAAATACAAAGAAGTTAAGAAGAAAAACTCTTGCAAACATCATGTCCTACAGGATGAAGAATAATATGTAAATTTGTTAAAATGCTTTAAATGTTATACAAAAGTTAAATACATATACATGTTTAAAAAGACAAACAATATTATGATGGTACCTCATAGATCTTCTTAACTGAGTCCACATCTCAAAATTAAACAAAATCAGATCTTTAAATGAGAATTTCTAGACGTTGACAGACACAGTCAAAGTCCATAATTGTGCATCTGATGAAGTATCTGCAGGTACAAAATTTGTTTTCTGAACTAATGACACTTTAAGCTGATTATTTGCTATAACATCCGATTCCCTTTGAGGCCACCAAGGCAGCCAACCTGGGCTGGCTAAGGGCATGTATTAAATCCATGACTTTTGGATTACAGGTCTAACACTCTACCAAATGAGCCACCATGAGCCACCGTGGCTCTGTCTGCAAGCACAGGGGGACATGTGTTAGACAAATAGGCAGGTGATGCATACATGCAGTGTGGGGATAAGGTGTGCTAGATGGACAAGTATAGAATGGGTGGAAAAGTATGTTAGATGGAAAAGAACAAAGTGTGGAAAAATGTATTACACATATGGACAAGTACATAGTGGGGAAAATTGTGTTAGACAGATGGACAAGTAAATGGATGAATAATGAATGAATAAATGGAGAAAGTGATGAATGGAAATATGAATAGAATATGCCTTGGTTTCAATAAAAATTGGACTAAGATTGAAACTGAATGGGTTACCATAATAGGATTAAGTGAAAAGATTAAAACACACTGTATGTAAATGAAATATTTATGATAAAGAAGAATACGAGTCTATACAAACCCTCACCATAAATATTAATGTATCAATGAAATTGAAAAAATAAATATAATAGTAAGCAAACAACAACAACCAAACATGAATACTCTAATAAGACTTAAAACTTGGACACAATATGCATTGCTTTACAAACCCTGACAATAACTCAAAATATGAAGTTATACTCTGCCATGAACACTGTAGTTATTCTAATAAAGGCCCTTCTAATAAATGCACCTTCTCCAATTTTTCTCCACAAAAAAATTCCTATATTATTGAGGTATTAAATCCACACTTATTAATTATGGTATGTCCAAATAACTAACAACAGCGCAGTTGTATTCCAATGACTGTTATAAAAATCAAAATTTAATTTACAATCGTTTTCAGTCAAACAGCAATATTCTGTATTAAACACCCCTGCTTATGAACTGCACACACACACACCAGCCGGGAATCTGTTATTATAACCACAATACATGCTAAACACCAAATTGTATGATATTGATGTTATTATATACAACTAATGAGTTTTGTTCTATTCATCACAGAGAGAATATGTTATATACAAATAAATGCTGAACTTGTACATCATGTTGAGACATTCAAGCTATGAATAATATTGCAAAAGAATCTTGTAATACTACAAACAGTTCTAGTATCAAGATCTCGGTATAATTATTTCCACATATAGCATGTACATGCTGTACATAAAAAGAAAAACACATGGAAAACCCAAGGGTAATGTACCCATGCACATCATGAAATATAGGTATCTCATTCCAAATGATCTACAACAATATTCATCTATAACGCAGTTATTATTAGTCAAGGTAAACAAAGTTAAAGGTATATTAGATATTGCTGTATACAGTAAAAAAATCCAATACATATACTCATTTGAATGCATCAGCAAGTTAGTTTCATGCCCATCTCATTACATGCTAATTTAAAGGGATATTTTGAAGAAGAACAGTTTAAGGACAAAGCTAGAAAAAAGGATTAACAAATTGTATCTACAATTTCCATGTGAGTTCACCATTACCTGTTCCAATGGAACTTTTCTTGGACTCATTTGTGTAGTAGCAAGGAAACGTAACAACATGCTTTGTCTTCTGACCTCAAATAATAAACACAGAACACTTCTGTAAATGCTTTATTACATTTTGTCAGAATGAATGAGACTTAGTTTGATTTGGCTCAGAGATATGTCTCACCCTGAAACCTCAACATATTTATATATAGCCGTGTACCAATTATCCAATGAGTTCCTTCCTGTAATTGTAACAAAACATATACCATATCAAATGAGCAATTTCCCCTTATTTGTACTGTAACATAGGCCATATGAAATGAGTTTTCCCATCATTGAGCCAATGCATACCTTTTCAGATGAAATTATTCTCTTCACTTGCAACAAACATATTTTATATTAAAATACTTATTTCCACCCACCTACAACAAAACATATACCGTATCAAGTGAATTGCTTCCCCTCGCTTGCAACAAAAAATGAATGTAGTATTGCCTTTATTATATACCTCCTCTTTAACACTACCTTAATACTTTGAGATTAACAGTTTTGCTGGAAGTCCAAAATTAATTTGATATTACAAAGGCTTGCTTCAGCGGCTATAAGTATAATGCCACCTAGATGTCAGGGAATACAAATAATTAGTTCCAGTCTAGATGTGTGATATGGCAGTACATTCCGAATATCAAAATCAAATGCCTAATCTACCATCTAGGTTTAAATGAGTATATAAAAAAGGGATATAAAACTGACTTACCTCATTTCATAGTTAACTTGGTTATGTGAAGTTGCAATCTGTATAGGTGTGGTTGCAAGCATACAGTTGATTGAATTCAGTGGCATGTAGCATGCAGCTTGCCTTACTTACAAGCACTGATTAGCCTGTCTTACTCACAAGCACTGACTAGCACGTCTTACTTATAAACACGGGTTAGTTTGTCTTACCAGCACTGGGTAGAATATATTACCATACTTAAAATCAGACGGTTGCATGCCTTACTTAGAAACACTAGTCAGCATGTCTTTTCTACAAGAACCGAGTAGCATGTCTTACAAGCACTGGTTAACATGCCTTACTTACAAACACTAGTTAACATGTCTTACGTACAAGCACTGGCTAGAATGTCTTACTTACAAACATTTCTTAACAAGTCTTACGTACAAGCACTGATAAAGCGTGCCTTACTTACAAACACTGGTTAGCATGTATTACTAACACAAACTGGTTAACATGTCTTACTTACAAGCACTGATTAGCATGCCTTACTTACAAGCACTAGTTAGCATGTCTTACAAACACTGGTTAGAATGTCTTTTTTACAAGTACGGATAATCATGTCTTACTTACAAGGACTGGTTAGGATGTCTTACTGACAAACACTGGTTAACATGGCCTATTTACAAACACCGGTGAGTAGGTCTTACCTACAAGTACTGATTAGCATGTCTTACCTACAATCAATGAATACAATGTCTTACTTTAACAAACACTTGTTAGCATGTATTACTTACAATATGTAACAAACTCTGGTTAGCATGTCTTACCTACAAGCACTGATTAGCATGTCTCAATTTAACAACCACTGGTTAATCTGTCTTACAAACACTGGTTAATATGACGTACTTATAAACACTGGTTGGAATGTCTTACCAGCACTGGTTATGATATTTTACCATACGTAAAGTCAGTAGTTAGCATGTCTTACTTAAATCACTGAACATAATACCTTGCTTTAGGAAGCAATCGTTATCATGTCTTCCTTACAAACACTGGTTAGCATGTCTTACATACAAACACTAGTTAGCATGTTTTACAAGGACTGATTAGCACGTTTTTCTTACAAGCACTGATTAGCATGTCTTCCTTTAACAAACACTGGCTGGCATGTCTTTCTTACAAACACTGGTTAGCATTGCTTATTGAAAAGAACTGGTTATCATGTCTTACTTTGACACACACTGAATATGTCTTACTTACAAACACTGGTTAGTGTGTCTTACTTGCAAACACTGGTTAACATGTCTTACTTACAAGCGCTGGGCAACATGTCTTACAAGCACTGCTTAGTATGTCTTACTAACATGCACTGATTAGCATGTCTTACTTACAAACACTGGTTAGCATGTCTTATTTAGAAACACTGGTTAACATGTCTTACTTATCAACACTGGTTAGCATGTTCTTACCATCACTCTTTAGAATGTATTTTCATACTTAAAATCAGTTGTTAACATGTCTTACTTAACAGCTCTGGTTAAACAGTCATTTAACAAACACTGCCTAACATGTGTTACTTGCAAGCACTGTTTAGCAATTTTTTTTTACAAGCAATGATTAGCATGTCTTACTTACAAACACTGGTTATCACGTCTTAATTACAAACACTGGTTATCATGTCTTACTTACAAGTACTGATTAGTATGTCTTACTTCCAAACACTGATTAGCATGTCTGATTTTATCAAACACTGAATAACATCTCTTTAACAAACACTGGTTAGCATGTCTTACGTACAAGAACTGGTTAGCATGTATAACCTACAAACAGTGATTAGAATGTCTTACTTACAAACACTGGTTAGCATGTCTTACTCACAAGCACTGACTAGCACAACTTACTTATACCCACTGGTTAGTTTGTCTTACCAGTACTGGGTAGAATATCTTACCATACTTAAAATCGGATGGTTGCATGCCATACTTAGAAACACTAGTCAGCATGTCTTTTCTACAAGAACCGAGTAGCATGTCTTACTTACAAGCACTGGTTAACATGCCTTACTTACAAACACTAGTTAGCATGTCTTATGTACAAGCACTGGCTAGAATGTCTTACTTACAAACACTTCTTAACATGTCTTACGTACAAGCACTGATAAAGCGTGCCTTACTTACAAACACTGGTTAGTGTGTATTATTAACAAAAACTGGTTAACATGTCTTACTTGCAAACACTGATTAGCATGCCTTGCTTACAAGCTCTAGTTAGCATGTCTTACAAACACTGGTTAGGATATCTTTTTTACAAGTACGGATAATCATGTCTTACTTACAAGGACTGGTTAGCATGTCTTACTTACAAACACTGGTTATCATGTCCTATTTACAAAACTGGTTAGTAGGTCTTACCTACAAGTACTGATTAGCATGTCTTACCTACAAACACTGAATACAATGTCTTACTTTAACAAACACTTGTTAGCATGTCTTACTTACAATATGTAACAAACTCTGGTTAGCATGTCTTACCTACAAGCACTGATTAGCATGTCTTAATTTAACAACCACTGGTCAATCTGTTTACAAACACTGGTTAACATGACGTACTTATAAACACTGGTTAGAATGTCTTACCAGCACTGGTTATGATATTTTACCATACGTAAAGTCAGTAGTTGGCATGTCTTACTTAAATCACTGAATATAATACCTTGCTTTAGGAAGCAATCGTTATCATGTCTTCCTTACAAACACTGGTTAGCATGTCTTACATACAAACACTAGTCAGCATGTTTTACAAGGACTGATTAGCACGTTTTTCTTACAAACACTGATTAGCATGTCTTCCTTTAACAAACACTGGCTGGCATGTCTTTCTTACAAACACTGGTTAGTATGTATTATTAACAAAAACTGGTTAACATGTCTTACTTGCAAACACTGATTAGCATGCCTTGCTTACAAGCTCTAGTTAGCATGTCTTACAAACACTGGTTAGGATATCTTTTTTACAAGTACGGATAATCATGTCTTACTTACAAGGACTGGTTAGCATGTGTTACTTACAAACACTGGCTACCATGTCCTATTTACAAAACTGGTTAGTAGGTCTTACCTACAAGTACTGATTAGCATGTCTTACCTACAAACACTGAATACAATGTCTTACTTTAACAAACACTTGTTAGCATGTCTTACTTACAATATGTAACAAACTCTGGTTAGCATGTCTTACCTACAAGCACTGATTAGCATGTCTTAATTTAACAACCACTGGTTAATCTGTCTTACAAACACTGGTTAACATGACGTACTTATAAACACTGGTTAGAATGTCTTACCAGCACTGGTTATGATATTTTACCATACGTAAAGTCAGTAGTTAGCATGTCTTACTTAAATCACTGAATATAATACCTTGTTTTAGGAAGCAATCGTTATCATGTCTTCCTTACAAACACTGGTTAGCAAGTCTTACATACAAACACTAGTTAGCATGTTTTACAAGGACTGATTAGCACGTTTTTCTTACAAGCACTGATTAGTATGTCTTCCTTTAACAAACACTGGCTGGCATGTCTTTCTTACAAACATTGGTTAGCATTGCTTATTGAAAAGAACTGGTTATCATGTCTTACTTTGACACACACTGAATATGTCTTTCTTACAAACACTGGTTAGTATGTCTTACTTATCAGTACTGATTAGGATGTCTTACCAGCACTGGTTATGATGTCTTACCATCCTTAATATCCGTGGTTAGCATGTCTTACTTACAAGCACTGGTTGGCATATCTTTCTTACAAACATTGTCTGCAAGAATGATTAAAATCAGTATGTTGCTGTAGTTAATCTCTCTTATTTACAATCAGTAGGTTGCAGCGGTTAGCATATCTGACCTACAATCAGTGCATGGCAGTGTTAATCATGTCTGATTTGCAATGAGTGGATTGTATTAGTTATCATGTCTGACTTACGATGAGTGGGTTGCAGCGGTTACCATGTCAGACTTTGGATTTGGATTTTTTAAACTTTGCTTTAACAATTTTCCAGTTATATTGGTACGATGTATGCAGTGTTGCAGTTTATAGTGATGTCTACTACTGGAGCATCATACCACATACATGTAGCCTGATGTCCCACCCTGTCACATTATCCTGACACCATGCCGACCAGTCATAACATTAATCTCTTAATGCTGAACGCCAAGCAAGGCACCTGTTAGTACCATTTTTATAACTCTTTGTTATGACTCGGCTGGGAATCAAACCCTTCCCCATCCGAGGTGGACGCTCTAACCGTTTAAAGGCGAAAAGAGTGAAAGAATAAAGGACAAATTGAAACAAATATATGTTTGATAATGAGATGTCTAATATATTTGTTCTAGTAATAATCAGCACCAGGCTGTACTTTTTCATAAACCATTTGGAGTATTGTATTGCGGAAGACTTTGCATCTCCTTGATTTTTGTCTCTTCAGTGTATTGAAAAGACAGAAAATGTGAAATCTAGAGCTTTAAATACGAGAGCACCATATTATAGATTAGATAAAATCACCACTATACTTGAATAATCGTTTCAAGTCATGACGTACAGCGTATTCCCATTTGCGAATAAGAGCCTGCGTTTCTGCTATTGTTTTGAGCTCAAATAAGCGAATTGTATTGCACTGTGTCAAATATCAGAGTGATCATATCATTTCAGGAACAGAGAGCGATAAAGAATAAGTATTAATAAATATGTTTGAGTAAATACGTACACATCATAATTTTTTTCAGAAACTTATTATATCATTGCTAAAAGATATTCGGAAAATATAAGATATTCTACTACGAACCATAACGTTATGAGTATATGTATAATGCAGTGCACCTGTGTTCCTATTTAGGCTCACATGTCTTTATTATATTGTATGTACCGTTTGAAGGGGCAACGAGAGCAAGTAAAAGAAAACACAGACTCTAGTATTGGGTGTCCGGCTTGTGTTCCTTTATTATGACCATATAACCAACAGAGCAATGTACCAGTTATAAGAGACATTGCTGCTCACCGAAAATATGTTTGTATATAGTTTGCATCTAAGTTGTTAGTCAGTGCATGTGAGTAAGACATATTAGCTAAACATTTAAAATTATTTTATGGCGGAAAACACTGTGCTTGGTGCATTGCTATTTCTTCAAAATGATGAAACGACAGAAAGTTTGAATTAGGATATTTAAATACGAGACACTTCTCCTCTGTTCAAGCAATGACGTGCCTTATATTTACATTTACGAATATGTGAATGCATGTCTGTCCTATATTTAGGGAGAAAATAAATGAAGTTTATATTACGGTTGCTAATGTCACATTAATTATATTCTTTCAGGAAGAATAGGGAGAAAAAACGACAGAGTAATTATTGATATCTAATTTTTTTCATATTTCTACAGAACACATACAGGAAAGCAATCCTAAACCAATCTAAATGTGAAACACAAAGTTCAATAAAATTTACTGAATGATATGGTGGGACTCAAAATCATGAGACGTCCTCAACAAATTGCATGGTCGTAGATACATTCATATTCAGATCTGAAGCATACAGCTTCAAAGCACATCAAGCAAAAATTAATATGGTGACAATTGACCTATCTATACATGTTAACTGTCCAAAATATATATATATTTGATAGCAAATATGCAAATATGCTGAAACGTAAGCAGTGCAGTCTAGCCTACATCGTCCAGTATTCATACTCCACCCCTCTACTATATTTATGGCAAAACTTGTCATTGCTGAAAGTTTGCTTAATGACAAATTGAGGAAAATCTGTTTGAGCTTCTGAAAATGTATTAAATATCTCTGCTGACCTATCCGTTATCTCAAGGTTTTCATGGACACTTTTCCTAAATACCTTACGTGAATGTCATGAAATTTTGCAAACACACTTGTCCATTGAGATAATTAATCACTGATGAACATGGTACCTCTCGAACATCCAATATTGCCGTCGCAGTGGCAAAAAGCTTGTGATCGCTATTCCTGCTGATCAAATGGTCGTAAGAACTTGGATTTTTCCTATATATGTTGTTGAGTATATTTTATTTGTATTGCGTACCTGATCTTTGTCTTGATGGTGATTAAACATTGTGAATATCTTTTTGCCATGATTGCAGCTAGTAAACAATATGTTTATTATTATTTGAGTTTAATAGTTAGTGGAATTTTGCATCAGTCACTTTATAGTACGGTTACTCACATTGTAATGCAGGTTAAACAAAATGATTTTAAATATTGATTCATATCAGTATTTGGGTATCAGCATTTACTAATGTGTTAAGATAAATTTTTAAAACTATTATTTATTTAAATTATTAAATGGAAATACAAGGTACTCATCGACATTTTGGACAAAAACACTACCATGGGACTATTAAAATTATTCGATACCTCTGTTCAACCAGAAAGTGCAGATTTGAAGATTGGTCATTGTATTTGCCATAGTAACCAGAAAGTTTCATGAGATGATTATAATTATTGAAAATGTTTGCTTGTTTGTGTCTGGACCTATACTTATTCACATTGTTCCAACGGAATTTGAAGCTACGTATTAACGTTGTAGCTCATTATTCCGTATCCCTTTCGGCTAAGGAGAAGACCGAAAAGTTTTAATTTATTAAAAACTGCTTTTGTGGTTACGCATTTCAAATGAATCGCCGAAGTTTATAGTATTATATTCTGTTTGAAATACATGAAAGGAATTTAAGTGCCATAGCTAACCTGTAGCCGTATGTGTGTAAATGTATATTCAGTTTATCAATGTACATATACTGTAACACTATACAATTTATTATACAATCTATAGTTTAAAGGTTGTACCACATGCTGTTAGCGAGAATATCATGCGTTTATACTTTGTGGTTATATTTTAATAACAACATTTTACCTAAACAACTAGATGCAATTCACATCAGAAACCTTTGCAGCGCGTTGTTCGTTTATCTCAGCATGATACAATAAAGAAAGAAAATTTAAAATTCAGAGACTAAAACACGAGAAAATCCCGACAGTGTTTTTTCTTGTTTATTGCTTATTTATCCGTTCAGGTAATGCATTTGCAAATATGTGCACCATCACCACGTCTAATTTCACATTTATTTTATACTTTCAGGAAGAAAAAGCGAGAAAAGAACGAGTGAGTATTAATATCCCTGATTTTATCCAATACGTACAAAATTTATACTTTTTAGCGCTTTAGACGCAACATATAATGACACTATGTCAGGTCACATTGGGCTATCTACCTTTAAAAGTACAATGTATTTATGGTGGAACTTCCATTCAACTATACATCATCAATAATAAATGCTGTATCGTGTACACTGTAGCAACATATCTAGGTCAATGCTAATAACAAAATACAATGTTTCCCCTTACTTTTATTTTGCATGGTCAATTTCAGACATAGCAAAGAAAACCTATCCGAGGGAGTAAAATGTATGCATTACCTCTGGTGGTCAATTCCATAGCTCAAGGTTTTCATGGATACCTTTCCTAAAGTACTTAAACACATTTATCTGTTGAGCTAAATGATCTATGATGACCATGGTGCCGCTTGGACATCCAACATAGCCGATGCAGTGGTAAACTATGTTGATGGCTTCTCCTGCTGAACATATGGTCATATTTAATTTATATAGCGTTCCTGATTTTTGCCCCGATTGTGATTAAGTTTAGCCATAATTATAACTAGTAAACAAGAAGCGTATTCAAATATGAGTTCAAGACTTAGTGGAATTTTCTATCAGAAGTTTTTTTAATCCACAACAATCTATTGTTCTAAAGTATCGGCATAAATATATAAATGGAGGTTAAGTTAAAGAAATGTTAAATGCCTATTCATATATATGTTTGTGAATCAGAATTTACTACTGTGTTCATATAAAATTCTATAATAATTATTTTGTTTAATTATTCATTGCAAAGACAAGATAGCAATTGAAGGTTTGGACAAAGAAAAACTATTTTGGCTCTGGTGAGATTTAATTCAACAAGAGCTTGTATTGCATTATTGTGGTGCATCACGACATTCAATAATTTTGGTACGTTAGGAATTTCAAGACACTCTGAATATCATAACATGCAAGATTATTGAAATTGATTACGGAACATTCTGTATTTTATATTTGTGATAGAGCATTTAGTATTATTTGGGATTTAATTGATACTAATGTAAGTATCTCTTAAATGTTCACCATATATTATAAAGTGTTTGTTGAACTTTTCATAAATTGTTGCTTTTGCTTCCCTTCTTACGTTCAATGGATAAATAAACGTCTTATAATTTCCTAAATCCACTTAGTTTTAAAGAAATGGCATGTCATTTAGGACTGCTGTAGGTTTGAAAACAAACAATGTAATAAAGTCAGTAGCTATTCGAAATGATTTTATGTCAAAGACATCATGGTCACAGTTTTTCACTGAAAACAATGCATAGTTGGGTCACCAAAACCTCTATCTGATTTTATTTTGGAGCAGTATGGACCATTCATTTTGATAAGCTCTATATCATTTATTGCTGATTCTGCCAAGCTTATCCCTATTAAATATTTTAAGAGACGCATAAGATGTTCTGATCTTTTGCAATCAGGTACCTTATCTTTAGCTGAGAAATCATCTTGCGAAAGTGTTCTTACTCTGAGTATAGAATGCTGATTTATTCTGCTGTTGAATTCTGCTAACCTAGCAGTCTGTTGCTTATATATAACTTGTTAACTGAATTACTGATTGAGTTTCTTCATCACTTCTACCCAATGCAACATTCGCTGATTCATATATCCCTAAACCTACATGTTGTCCTTGATATTATGACACACTCAAACTAATTCTTCTCATAAATATATCTAAATAAGTTTCAAATTATATAATATCCTCCCCTAAGATTATTTAAACATAATTTAAGTTGTATATACTGCAACTTCTACAATCTTTGTGATATGGAAGGGATACATGCATTTATTATATGCTCAACTTTTTCTCCGTTAATATTACATAATCAGAATCGTTCGGTATTTTTCGATATTGCACACCTTCATATTGCACTCACGTGCAGGACACGTGTGCCCAATAGTGTATTAGGAGCTACGTTGTAAACAAATCATGTACACTCGTGTAGCAGACGCTTTATGTTTTGGTTGATTAAATTTGTTTCTGAATGAAATAAAGCAGATCTTTCGTGGATGGCCACATACCAGCTACTTTGCTACATTCCGCGTTTACCTTTTCGTACAATGTTTTTTTTTTAATTTTTGCGATAGACGCCTGATTTCATAAAATTGGTGGGTACCTACACATAAAACGCAAGTTACACGGCATAATGTGTCACCTTTAGCTGTTAATAGGAATGGCAAAAACTATACTTAGAGTTTTACAGTTTTACATCCTGAATATCCTCAACGTAGAAGATACAAAAAATGCCAAAATATATTCATTGCAGATCAAATGGAAAAGTTGTTGCAATTCACATTTATTCACAATATGACTCCAATTTTCAATTTGAAGTAGACCAACACACAATATTCTTTCGAAAGTTATGTCTTGCGCGCGATTAAATTCAAATTGATCAGGGTGGAGTTAAATGCGCATTAATGATGCAGTTGTTGTGTAATCATGAATCTACGCTTGTGTATTTTGTTTGGAATACGGCACACATTCAGTTATTTTGTTTCATGTAGCATATTTTTGTTCACATAATTAAGCGTTAGGAAGAATAAACAAATGGTCATATAATAAATAGATTACGGCATTTTGTTGGGAAAATATAAACTCGTTTTGTCGGAAGGATATATTGCACCACCAAGGTCGTGCAATATCTCCATCCAAACAACTCGTTCCTATTTCCCCATAAAAATGCATTAACCTATACATGTAAAGAGAGAGAGAGAGAGAGAGAGATAGAGAGAGAGGCACTTACATATGTGGATATACAGAGCGTCCAATATTGAGACATCACTATGCATATATGGATGCATTAATGTTTGGTTGATTTCGGTGTATAGATAGACCGTATATTATATAGATGGACTGTACTGCATACTCATTAAGAGACGTTCAGGTGCATACACTTTTGTGATTTTATTAAAACAGCAGACGTAAGAAACGTATTTATACAATGAAGTTGTTCTCCTTCGTTTAGTGTCTAAACGTTCAGGACAAATGCAAATTCTTGTGTTGTCTCGATCGAAAATAATGAAACCGTTTCTTCATACGTCTGATGAAATTTTCAAATGGCAATTACCCTGCTGTTATGGGCATGATAACATATAGATAGCAAAACGAAAGAAAGAATAAAAAAGCGGTTTAAGAAAAATAAGCTTTGTTTTAATACCAATATGTCATACAGAAATACTAAGCATAATTTAAAATGGGTATTGAGTTTTTGATCCATGTTTTCTATTTTGTTATTCCTGTTGACATATTTCACACGTTTCTACATCGGACTAAACTTGCATTTCATGCTAATAGTGGTAAAATCAAACATTTGTAATAAGCTTTAAGGAAGGGTGCACACTTATTTGTATTATTCTGGTTGAACTGGTAGTGAAATGTTCTAGTTTGCTTTTTGTTTCCATTTTACTCTAATCGGAGTTCCTCTTTATAAAACTGTTTAAATTTAGATGTAGAAACAAATTGCAATGGGATCCGTAGTGAAAAGAGCGGAGAAAGTGGGCTGACAGACCAACGTGGACATATAATTAACTCTTGTCACTAACGAAATCCTGTCTCGGGAACAGCACGGGCAAATAAAAAATAAGTTCAGTCTGGGAGACTCCAAAGTGAAAAAACATGTGCCCAATCTCATGGATAAAAACAATTACTTTTGCATCATCGTCTACTCGAACAAGCTATCAAACACGGGTTTGTGTTCGATAAAATTAATCGCACTCTCGAGTCTCAACAATCCCCGTGGATGAAACCTACATCGACGTTAAAACGAAACAACATGAAATCTCCACCACATACTTCGGCAAAATTGTCTCCAAACTTACGAGCAGCAGCGTCTTCGTAAAAACCATAAAAAGACATTCGACATGGTGAATAGCGTCAAACGACGAGACAAACTGGTCGCCAATGAAGCCTACCAGCACACGAAAATCTTCAATAAATATCTCGTCGCCATCGAATCCAGGGAAAAACAATCTCAAACTCGATAAACACATCTACGTCGGAGCGGCCATTGACGATCTCTCCAAAATGGTCATTTACAAGTTTCATTATGATTTTATCAAAAACAATAACCTGCTAATGACCGATACAGAATTTGTAGCAACACCTGTTCGACCATGAAGAACTTTTCGATCTCAGCGACTATCCCACACATAGACCTTTCCACTGCGACGATAACAAAAATGTCCTAGGAAAGTTCAAAAACGAAAGCAATGGAACACCCATCCAAAATGTACTTCATAGCTCTTAACGATGGCACCGTCAAAAAATATGTCGTCGGTAAAATCGCTGGCGTCGATCACTACAGACAAGGACATCTACACTGTTACACCATGAGAACATTCCAGTACATCGACTTCACATCTCTACGCTACTCATTCATATAACATGCGTGCTCCATTGATGATAAACGATACTCCACCTATGGTATTCATAAATTCGCCATCAACCACACACATACACACACAAAAAACGATGATCAATATTATATACGCACTGACACTGAAAACACACACTCTCAGGCACAAACAAAACAAACAACTGATCCAGAAATCCACACACTCTAGTTGCATATATCAAGGTGGCATCGCTCAATTTTTCATTCAAACAAAAGTGTAAGAACCCCCATTACACTGATACTGTAGTTTTCTACGCTTGAGAGTGTGAATACGTTCTCAGTCACTTAGTGTACGCAGTGAGCTTTACCGACCAACGATAAATCGTACTCGTTTAAAAAATGCATGATATGCTATGTTACTTATTAATTAGTCGGTCCTTACTATTCCAAGCATTATTGAGATGTTGACAGAAAACTTTACCCAGATACATAATGTGACATATCGTGCTTGATATTGGTCAATTCTACAAGAAGGGAATGTAATTAGGTCATTTGTTCCGGAGTCTAGACTTTAAGTTTTTAAATGTGCACGCAATTTGGATGATTGATTAGCATTAATGTACGACGAGGATATTTTGTTATGTATAAGACAACTTGGTTTTTAGTTCCCACGTCATGGCCTCAACAGAAATTGTATATATTTGTAGTTTATGTGCCTGACCAGATTTTATTTTTTGAAAGTAAAGACACAACATTTAAATGTATGTTAGTTCGTTGTCACACAATGATTAGACGATGTGTTGCAATTTGATCAAAGAGTTCTTAGTCATGCAAGAGCAAATTTGTCGATAGTTTATTTTATTGTACATATTTGTAGCTTATGAGCGTGGCCAGATTGTATTGTTTGAAAGTAGGGACACAACGTTTAAATTAATGTTAGTTCGTGTGCTCAAAGATTTCATAGTCATGCAACAATAACTTTGTCGATGGTTTATTTTATTGCCACTCTCCTACGTTCGTACTGATAGTTTTGGGATTTTATAGCGAAATGTAAACTATGCATCATACTTTATATAATGTGGTCGCATCATACACTGGATCATCGTTTGTGAATGTGTGCATGCGTATATACTCCCTCTTTTGAGAGCAAATATTTGGGATATTTCATCTTGACTAATATCAAATTTATTCTGTTCTTTCAGGAAGAAAGAGAGAATAAAGAAAGAGTAAGTAAAATTATAGCTGCTTTCAGTAAATAAGTACAAATCATGCATTTACTAAGTGATTTCAAAGATGACAATATTTATGAAAAGTAGTTATTAGACAAATTGTCCTCATTTTTTTGCCATTTCCAAGGAAGGATTATTTTCAAACCCTTGTCTAGTTCATATTTTTTTCTATATCGCGCATGTATTGCTTTCGACGGAAAAACAAGCAGCATCGTTTGTTCAATAAATGCGTACAAACGGACATTTTAATATACTAATAAATTATACGTTTCTCTCACGATGTGCCTATAATGATATGACAGTGTCCCACCAACTGTCCGTCCTGTTTAAGGATTGACTGTCGGGTTCATAATTTTACAAGCAATGAGATGCTAATTAATGGTTTTCTTTTTCTAAATGTATAATGTTGCTAACATTGTCTGTTTTATCCCAAACGCTAAGGTCACAGGAAGGAAAATGTAATCATGAAACTGGTTTCCTGTCAGGAATAAAATTTTAGAAATGCCGGAGACACTTTATTTTCTTATTATATTCAACAAAACGTCCCTGAAGCAACGATGAAGCCAAACATGACACATCTGCACTGTTTTTGTTGCTACGTGACCAATTAAAACATATTGGCATTTACCAAGGAGAAATGAGTTTATCTCTAGCAAAGACGTTGTGCAGTAACATTATTCCAATGAAACTGTCGAGTTAGTATAAAGCGTTAATGATTTAAACTATACGTTATTACTCTGGAGTATGTTCAATGAGATATTAAAACACACTGTGACATACACTACTCCAATATTGACCCAGTTGTCTAATTCTGCGTTTCAATCTGGCAGGCATGCATGGGTCAAGTTATTATGTGTCAAAAAATAAATAAATAACTGTATTAAATTATCCCAGCCATTGTCAAGCGTTTCACGCAAGGTTGTGCTAAATAAGAAGGTCAGCGCTATCTTGTATAAAGACTGCTTGGACAAGTGAAAGGGAGGTAATCTATGAAACTCAAACTGGTTTCCGAAAAGGGTACTCGCCTATATTAACATGTTTAGTCTTCAAACATGAAGTGTGACAGTTTATAATGATGGCTAGCACTGGGGCATCATGCCGCAGATATATAGCGTCATGACCCACCCAGTTACATTATCCTGACACCAAGCCAACCAGTCGTAACACTAAACTCTTAATGCTGAGCGCCTTGCGAAGTAGCTGCTGGTACCCTTTTTATAATTCTTTGATATGACTCGGCCGGGGCTCGAACCCGCGACCTGCCGCATACGAGGCGGACGCTCTAACCACTAGACCAACGGACTTTTCGTCAGGATTATTAAATCATTTATATCGTTTATTTCAAACAGTCACTGGCGGCCCCTAGTGTCGAAATGATCTAAAACGCTCACCGTTACGGATCACTGCCATCTCACCTCTGCATGGGCTCGCGTCTCGTGCTCGGCCAAATTGGGTATGTGAGAAAGCTTGACAGTAGCTTCTCGTGGGTTGGGGGTGGTTCTTTCCTGGGTTTCTCCTGCTTCTTCGTCTATTATTTATACTGGCCGTCATGTATAGCCTATCTTGCGCTGAAAAATGGCATTAAACCCTATAACAATAATATCAAATCAAACAGTCATTTTTTCCATCTGCTATTTTATCGAAGACCATTTTCTTGTTGTGATTCTAGATTGTGTTCCTTACAATACAAATTCTAATTTGAATAATGTGTGTACAGAACCATTACTATATACAGTAACCACAGAGCGTTTTTAATTTTATTTAATCATTTCATTTGTATTTAATCATTTTTTTATTTGAGCATTGACGTCTTCAAAGTGGAATCGTTTGTCCATTTGTTTATCCCTTCGGTACTAAAAACGTTTACTTTGATTTTAAACAAATGTCTATCAAATGACAGTAATACAGTTTAGCAGATATGTGGATAGTGTTTGCATTAGTGTTTTTGATTATCCTATAATGTTTGTAGCTACCATTGGACTTGGTGTCGTACTTATGTTGCCTATTTTATTTAAACATCGCGTGTATAATTAACTGCTGTCATCCATCTTGAGTTCACGGCTAATATATATATGTTATGTTTATTGATTATTTCGGTG
This sequence comes from Sinohyriopsis cumingii, assembly GCA_028554795.2. NCBI lineage: Eukaryota > Metazoa > Mollusca > Bivalvia > Unionida > Unionidae > Sinohyriopsis > Sinohyriopsis cumingii. Next base: position 125,468 of record JAPYKE020000197.1, on the reverse strand, counting down.
GGAAAATTACAACGAATTCTCGTTAGAATCATGCAATTGTGAATAAGCTACACCAGCCATTATATATATATATATATATATATATATATATATATATATATATATATATATATATATATATATATATATATATATATATATATCTATATATATATATATATATATATATATATAGAGAGAGAGAGAGAGAGAGAGAGAGGAAAACGCGACGTGCCTATGTGCACGCGACTATGGTCATACAAGTTATCACGTTTTATACTTATCCGCTCCGATAATTATACTAATAAAATCACCATCTGGCAATGGAACTGCAGAGGAATCTTTAAAAACCTATCAGAACTGCAGAACAAACTGAATAATACGGCCGTAAACCAGACGTAATCTGCCAAAGGAAACCATCATAACACAAGAACACAAACGCCTGCCCAAACTACAAGGCTATACCCAGGGAATCTTTAAAAACAGACCAAATGGGGCAGAAATGGGGTGGACTAGCAATTTTTTTGATAGATACACTAATCTACTATGAAATAATAGAAGTACCCCCTAACCTAAACATCAATAATAGCATCGAAATAATGTCAGTAATAATAAATATAGGAACCACAAACATTCAGATAATAAATGCATACGATCCAGAGGGTACCTTCTGCCCTGCCAAGCTAATCTCACTAAGGGCAATCACTAATAACAACAACAACAATCTAATTATCTGTGGCGACTTCAACAAACACAGTGAATTATGGGGAGGTAAAAAGAAAGATCAAAGAGGGAAAATGGTTGAAAAATGGATAACTGAGAACAATCTGGTCATCTAAAATGACGGGTCGAACACTAGATTAAACCCTGAGGATGGCACTCTCTCAGCCATAGACCTAACTATAGCTACCCCAAAATTGGCTCAAATCACAAATTGGTGGGTTGATCAAGAAGATACATTAGGAAGTGACCATTTCCCAATCACAATCAATATTCAAACAAAAACTCAACACATTCCAAACGAAACCCCACCTAAATGGAGGTACCAACAGGCAGACTAGGACCAATTCCAATTATTACTAGCTAGAGTAAATCCAGATAACTTAGAAAGCCCAAATATTGACATGTATTATGATAACATAACAGATACAATTATAGAAGCAGCTAACCGATGCATCCCAAAGAAAACTTTGTATCCAAAATAAAAACCCTGTACCATGGTGGACTAAACAGTGCACTATAGCACATAAAGACACAAAAGGGTCTTAAATAAATATAAAACGCACCAAAAAATTCTATCTACTTCCAGCAATATAAAGATAAAGAAAAAGCACTAAAACAAACTAAAAAAGCTGCTAAAATTAATTTATGGCAAAGCTTTTGCTCTAAACTGAGTCTGAAATCAAACTCAAAACAAATATGGGACAAGATAAAAGCCATAAAAGGGAAAGCAACTACCTCAGCCCCATAAATTAAAAATGCCATAACAAATAAAGATAAGGCAGACCTCCTAGCGAAGCATTTTTCGAACATGAGTAGCAACAATAACCACACCATAAACTTTCAAGAACACAACAAACTAATGGAGGTAACCCAACCTCAAATGTTTCAAGACCAAGGAACAAAAAAATCTCACCTAAATAGCGACATCACAGTACATGAATGGGAGATAGCCCTACGATCCAAAAACGAAATATCCCCTAGTAAGGACCAGTTAGGTTACATTATTTATTAAAAAAACCGTCCTATCAATATAACAATAGCCGTAATCAAACTCTTTAATAGGATATGGGATAAAGGCCAACTACCCACCAAATGGAAACAGGCCTTAGTAATACCAATTCCCAAGCTAGGTAAAGATCCCAACAACATAAATTCGTACCGACCCATCTCCCTTACAAACAATATTTGCAAAATAATGGAGACAATAATCGCAAATAGGTTAAAACACCACCTAGAAACCAATAACCTACTCTCCATAAATCAACGTGGCTTTCGGAAGAAACGGTCCACCACTGACCAACTTCTCAGATTGGATACAGACATCAAACTCGCTTTTGAGGCACATAGGAAATCCTATCGCAACCTCATAGCGGCTTTTCTAGGCCTAGAAAAAGCATTCGACCTAGTATGGACCAATGGACTAATGGCCAAACTAAACCAATTTGGAATAACTGGACGCTTATTTAACTGGATGGGCGATTTCCTCACAGGCAAGTAAACTACCACAAGAATAGGCAACATCCATTCGGAAGAATTTTCACTTGAAAATGGAACACCGCAAGGCAGTGTAATAAGTCCCCATCTATTTAACCTAATGGTAAACGACCTTGATCTCAATGCAGCCTCCACAAAAATAAACTTGTCACAATTTGCAGATGATAGTGGCATATGGAGGAATGGAAATCCTGCCAATAAAACAGTAGTTAATGAAATCCAGCAGAGCCTAAACAACATAGGGAGATGGGCGGACAAATGGGGTTTCAAAATATCTCATGAAAAAACTGTGGCAATCATATTCACCTTCAAACGAAGTAACAACCTAGTCTATCCAAACTTCTATATACAAAATCAATTAATTAAATACGTAACAGTAGTAAAATTCCTAGGAATGTTCTTTGACAACCACCTCACATGGAAACAGTACATTGAACAACTCACCCAGAATTGTAACAAAGATCTCAATTTACTGAGGAACATAACAGGGACTGTCTGGGCAACCAACCAGGAAACCCTCCACAAGATATAGATCAAAACTGGATTACGGTTGCCAAGCATATAACTCTGCTAAGCAACCTGTACTACAAAAAACTCGACACTATCCACAGAAAAGCCTTACTATTATGCACAGGAACACTCCCCTCAACATCATTAGAAAACCTACAAACACTGGAGAACTACCCATTAAAATTACGTAGGCAAGAACTGCTCGTCCGATACTCTATTCGATTAGATACCCAGCCAGTCAACCATCCCACCAAAATAGCTATAGACAAGTGCAAAGTTGTCTTCAAACCCAAAATCATACCCTGCACACCTAGTGGCAAAGTAATCCTTGAACTAAGAGAAAAGATACCTCTAATAAAAAAAACAGGTAACAAACAATACAAACCAGAACAAATCACCATGGTTACAAAAACCATCAAGGATTAACACTGAAGCTACCAAATTAGGCAATAAAGAAGGACAAGAAAACTTACTAAAACCTGCACTGGTAAACGAAATCAACCAAAAATACCCGGACATTGTTAAAATATATACCGATGGATGAAAAACAAACAACCCACCAAGAACAGCAGCAGCAATAGTCATCCATGAATTCAATGTACAAACGGGATCCAGATTACCTGACCATTGCTCCATTTACACCACTGAATTCTGGGATACTTGAATCACTACAATGGATCAAAGACAACCAAATACCTAAAGCAGTCATTATAAGCGATTCCTTAAGCGTTATCAAATCGATGCAAAATCGCAATACACACTATACACACTCTAGGGAATAATTCCTCGATAGAGCATGCCAATTAATCGACGATATCACCAAAGCATATCAATTAGTCGAGCTCATGTAGATACCATCGCACATTGGAATCTCTGGCAACGAAACAGCAGACAAAGTTGCACAAACCAAACCAGGCGATCAAACCTCTATCAAGCTTAACTATAGCTCTACAGAAGCACTAAGCTTCGCACAAACATTTATAGACCAAAAATGGCAAGATTTTTGGAACTCCTCCACAAAAGGTAAAAAGCACCACGAAACCCAAAAAACCTTTGATAGGAACATACAGCTACCTAAGGGTACATATTTAGAACAGAAAACCATAAACAGGATAATAACTGGAAAACTTAACTAGCAAGCAGTTTTGGAAGGTTTATAGGACCCAAACCTGCAACCATTAACTGCTTTAACTGTCATACCACCGAAGATCTACACCACGTATTCAATATATGCCCAAAATATCAACCCGCTAGGAAAATATTTATCAAAAACCAAAAAGAGATTGGATCACATCACACATACCCAGAGTTACTTACGGACTCTAATAAAAATAAACAATCAGCATATAAAAATTTCAATAGATTAATAGACTCAGCAGGACTTAGGAACAAAATTTAATTACTATCCCCACAAAATCCAAAGATCCAGTGACTAGCTAAATAAATTTAGACGCTCCCACATAAAAACCCATAACAGATCATTCAATTTTATAAAAATATTAATAAATAATTCACTTACGAAGCACCTATGAAAAACTAAGGAAACCGCAAAATCGGATGTCCTAGATTTCCTTAACGAACCGAGTAATCAGCTAGGACTCCGGTCCTAGATGTCCTTAACGAACCGTGTAATCGGCTAGGACTCCGGTTTCTTGCTAAATAAAGTATAAATAACTTTCAATCTCTAAAAACATTAATAAATAAATAACTTAAAGATGCAATATCTAAAAACTTATAAATAACCATAAACACCTCGACTAGTAATACCATAATAACCTTGACAATCTCTTTTCTTACATGATTTCTACTAACAACCTATATAAACAGCATAGAACACACACACCCTTTTTAGAACATTTTGAAGAAAAAAAAAGAAAAAATAAAAACAAAAAACAAAAAAAACCGCAAGAAACACCAGGCAAATGCAACAAGAATCCAGCGATGTGAAGCAACCAGGACAGTTCCCGAGCTCTACTTCCCACTAATGACAACCAACCATTCAACTGTAAGGGACCTTTATGGACCCACAGACGGAGTCCAAATTATCAGGGTTCCTTGAATCCATAAAAGGCTGGGGGAGGTGGCACCATTCCCTTCCCCAGGAATAACTAGCAGGCTGCGGTGCAGTCAGAAAAAAGTGGCACATGCACAATTGTGAGCACGCCACTATAATTAAACTCAACAACAACAACAAATCCGATAATTATATCATTTACTTATGCGCACCACATAAAGGAAAATGAAACAATCAGCTGTGACAAAATTGTTGCAGTTGACGTTGCCTAACACTTTAGGAGAAGTGTATCCAGATGGGTCTGAAAAACTCATCGTGTAAGATGAACCGTTATGAAAAGTGTAACTTTTTATGTTTCCTGTCTTCTAATATTCAAATATCAACCGAGGGCTGGAAAACGTTTTAAGTGTGCAACGTGCACTTAATTATAACAGTGTCGTCGTTGCATAATTTACAACGTATTCATTTCCCTTGATGAGAACATTAAGGACTCCTCATAAGGTTTTCTAATCAGATTATCTTTGTCTTTTAAGAATGTCCACACCAGCACACACAATACACTTTTTTTATCCAGCACATAACAAAACATTTTTTTGTATCATTATTTTGTGTATAGGATTAAATGATCATGGTTAGGTATTTATCGATGTGCAAATTTTGCCTAATCACTCACGAAATAAATAATGTTATATGTTAATATTGTGAGTGATTAGGTACAATTTAAACATCGATACATACCCAGCCATGATCATTTAATCCTTATAATTCCAATTTCGTCCTTTCTTTCGTCAAATCAACTTATTCCATCAATAATTCCAATTTAAGCAACGCGTACTTTCCTTTCATTCGCTGCTTCACATCGCCATATAACACATAACCTGTACAGAATCACACGACCATATTGACTACTGTCACAGTTACGTTTATTCAGAAACTTCATACTTTGCATATCAGGCAATGGCTACCGATGGTTTCAACACATTTAGTTTATTTACAACATTCTTGTTCAGTTTTAGTTAGTCCCATCTGCTAATGCCATTTGACCATGACCGTATAATAACAGCTGATACGGAATGAACAAGTGTGCTAGATTAAATTTCCAATCAAACCTTAAATCATAATGGATTCTATCAATGAACAACATGGAAATATAAACAAGATGATGCTATCCTTTACTAACATAAAGGTAACAATTAAATAAATACCGGAATAACATTTTATATCATTCTCAACAGCGTTAATACTTATGAAAACCCTTTCAGTGATCTAATGTCAAATGAGATGTAACTACAGTCAGTCACGTTTATTCGGCAACTTCATACTTACCATCTTAAGCAATGGCTACCCGTGGTGTCAGCACATTTCTTTTCATATAAAAATTCCATTCCTTTTTTAATTTTAGTATGTCCTATACAGGAATAACATTTTATATCTTTTTCATCAGCGTTAATAATTAAAAAAGACCTTTTCATTTACCTAATGTGAAATTAAATGTGCGGTTGTTAAATGTAGAATTGCTCGCAAAACCGATAATATGTCTTGTTTGGTTGCATAGTGAGTGCTGGAGTGCTGGAAGGAATTAATGATTACACATCCAAAATAATTTAAATTAGCAAAACAATCACCTTTATTATATACTTTTTTCAATGCTGTTAAAGTCACATTGGCGGAGATGGTAGTTTTACCATTTAAAAACTTTATTCAGTCTTTGAATAATGGTCTCATAAATATTTGTTTTTATTTTTGTGTAAGTGGTCATATCACACGATGCCACCAACACCCACATACGTTTTTTTAAATAAGCAAATGAAATTAAAATAAAACAAATAGAAAAATACCACTGAAAACGCCAATTCCTCATTTTGTGTTTCGTTTAGTAGCCAGAGAGTATGGATTTATTTCAATATTGTAGCTTTTACGTCCTCCTTAGATAATTTCTTGACTCTTGGTTTATATCCCTCAGCGGCCTCAAAATTGACTGACCCAGTTTCCACGCTATTATTGTTGATGTTGTGTATGGCTAGGGTGACTGAGGTCATGGTGTGCTCTGTGAGGGAATTTATCAATCTCTGTTGTTCTGTTTCCTTTTCAGCATTTGTAACATCCATCGCTTTATCGTCAAATCCATCTTCATCTGTTTCAATCGCTGCTGTTATTTATATTAACTCCTTGTCATCTAATTGTTTCAAAAATTCCGCAGAAATTTGCAGTGAAAAATCACCGTAATCGGCCATTTTGCGCGCCTATGTAACAGACGAACGTGAAATTGTAAGCTATACATTTCAGTCAAAGAATATTGGAACAAGTATAAAAAGGGTATAATTTATATTTATTTTATGAATAAAAAAATAAAAGATGAAACAATTGTTTCACAATGACGTGTCTACAATGTATATTTATATTGCAAACAGTACAAAAACCGAAAGTAGTCCCAGAATTTATCGATGTGTAAAAAATTCCAGATCAGTATGACGTGACCGTTTACAGCAAATCGTATTGGAGAAAATCGGTTTCATGTATAAAAATTGGAATTATTAAGAATTAAACATTCACTGGGCAATTTTACCAATGTGCTGAAATACCATTTGCCGTCCTATGAATGTGCTTGATCCACATTTGTTTTCCAAATGATATCGACATAACGGAAATAATCATTTCTGATATGCTGTAGTGTAACGAGAAAGGTTCTGCAGGCATTTGTGCAATAACAAATCTTGAATTATATAAATGAATCAAATATTGAAGAAAAAGCATGGATTTAGAAAACAGAATGACAGCTAATATCTTCGAAAAAATAAGCAGCTGAACATTTTTGAAAACGTTATACTATTCTGAAATAAAACAATATTCGTTTTGTTTGTCTACTTTCCTGAACACACCTTACCGCATTCGCGGTTCGTTTTTCTTATATCAGTCCGCATGACAATTGAGAGATGAGTGACTTTATAATTATATGCACAGTTTTATTGAGAATGCAGTGAAAGAAGAATAAGACACAAACTTCAGAGAGGCAGTGCATATTTGATGATTAGCTGTCTGCCGTTTAAAGTTGTTGTTGTAATTAGCAGCGCAATGTACTTGTTGCCCAAAAGCGAAGAAGTACTAAATCGCTGAAACATTACAGGATAAAGAAAGGACAGAAAAGTTGGAATTCAAAGATTTACATACGAGACAAGCCGTACAATAGATTAGCTAAAACGACAACATATGTGGATTACTTGTTCATGTAATGATTTACACAGTGTGACTTGCACTGTATTTCCATTGACGAATATGACCAATATGTGTATACGTATCTACTCTCTTTCTGGAGAGCAAAATTATAGCTGCTTTGAGTAAATAAGCACAAATCACGCATTACTTCCAGTTATTATATGACCTTAAGACGAAGATGTAAATGAAAAATAATGATTCGCCAAATGCACCTCATTTCCTACACTTACCAAGGAATGATTATTGTTTCTATATCGCGCATTTATTGCTTTTGTCGGAAAATGAAGTAACGTCCTTCTTTTAGTAAATACGTTCAAATGGACACTTTTTATGGAATAATGTATTATACCTTTGTCTTATGATGTGCGTATTATAATACAACATTGTCCGACCAGCTGTACATCCTGTTAAATTATTGACTGCCCGGCCCATTACTTTACAAACCTTGAGATGATAATTCGTTGCACTTTTTCTAAATATATACTATATTAACATTGTTTTGTTATGTCTCACATTTCACGGTCACAAGAAGGAAAATGTAATCTGGAAACTTACTTCAGTATCCGAAATACAATTTTAGAAATACTGGCAACGCTTTCTTATCCTATTCAACAAGTTATACCGGATGCATATCTTGAGTATAATATAGTCCCGTCGTCGTTAAAATGGTAATGTCACAATGATGTCAATATTTACTTTTAATGATGTCAATAGTTACATTTAATGAGGTCAATAGTTACCTTTAATGTAGTCAATAGTTACCTTTAAATTAGTCAATACTTATCTTTAAAATAATCAGTAGTTACATTTAAATTAGTCAATAGTTACCTTTGCAGTAATCAATAGTTACCTTTAAAGTAGTCAATAGTTATCTTTAATGATGTCAATAGTTACATTTAATGAGGTCAGTAGTTACCTTTAATGTAGTCAATAGTTACCTTTAAATTAGTCAATACTTATCTTTAAAATAATCAGTAGTTACCTTTAAAGTAGTCAATAGTTACCTTTAAGGCAGTCAATATTTAGCTTTAAGGTAGTCAATATTTACTTTTATAGTCAAATGTTACCTTTAAAGTAGTCAATAGTTACCTTCAAAGTAGTCAATAGTTACCTTTAATGTAGTCAATAGTTACCGTTCTAACAGTCAATAGTTGCCTTTAAAGTAGCCAATGGTTACGTTTACAACAATGAAAGTTGCATGAAGTATTATTCCTTATTTCTTATTGGTCTTTACTGGCAACAAAATGAGTATTTTCCACTGCAAATTTGATAACAAGCAAATCTGATTTCCATTCATCAGTGTATATCTTGTGTGTAATTTCCTGCAATAATGCTTTACATTACTCTCAATCATTTTCACCTCTGTGAGCATGGGTTTTACAACTCTACAGTCACAAACTAAGTAACATAAAAAAGGCAACAAAGAATTTAATTATCAAAGTTGTAAATGAAAATGTGAGAATCAGAAATGCACTGGTCCTCCAAGAACCACGTCCCTCTCAAGACGCACTGTCCATAATTCCCTTCAATAATTTATAACAGTTCTCAAATAATAATATAGTCCAAATAATGAGCACTTTCCATTTCTACTGAACAGTCCGAGAAAAATGGGACCGCTCTCTTAGTCTAGTGGTTAGAGCATCTGCCTCAGATGTGGGAAGTTGGGGATTTGAACCCATCAAAGTCATAACAAAGTCTCAAACAAATGGCACTAACAGCTGCCTCGCATGGTGCTCAACATTAAGAGGCTAGAGTTATGACTGGTTGGCCTGGTATAAGGAAAATGTAACTGGGTGCAACATGATGCTACAAGTCTGCAGCATGATGCCCCAGAGCTAGACATCATTATAAACTGACACACTGCAGACTTAGCGATATGACTGAATAATCTTTAAAGCCATATTAAAAGTCCAAATCACACCCCTCCAAAATTTTTCCTCTCAAATAATATCTAAGTACAACATACAAACTGCAGACTTACTACATGAACAAAATAAGTGTGAATATCTCAAAAGTTGAAATGAAACTGATTTTTTAATTCTCTCCTTATATACACCATATATTGCATCTGTATTTCACAACAGACCCCATGAAACAGAAAACACTACTCATTTGTTTCAATTTGACCTATTCATGTGACCTAGCCTAACCAATGGGAAGTTACATACTTAATCTACAAATGTTGAAACCACATCTGAGTCTTGAGAAATTAAGCCAAAAGTCTTACTATTAAGATTACGATGATCAATTGTCAACACACAAGTTAACATTTACCTATAGATCCTATGCAACACACAGTTAACATATACCTACAGATCCTATGCAACACACAAGTAACATATACCTATAGATCCTATGCAACATTATTCTCTTAACAGATTCAGGTCATGTAGACAAACCTAACTGAATACAATACTTATTGTAATTCAATGCATGTATAATTTATGTCATACAACTTCATGTCTTTGAAGACATATGTTCACTACAGAATAAGATTGTGGATATATGGGGCAGATAAGTGTAAAGTATAGAGCAAATATGCAAAGAACAAACTAAGACAATAAACTAACAGCATCATCCTTTATTATAAAATTAATTTTTCCAATAACTAAAAAATACTGGCATGCACAATGGACAGTAAAAAAAACATTCCCATCGTGGTTATGCTACATCCATTTATCAGACATTTGCCTTTATAATGTGCTTCGAATGTAAATGATTGAACATAAAGCATACATTTATCCATTTATACAATTGCCTTACAAAATATTTAATTTCAATGGCTTGTATCAATTAAACAAAAAGAGACTGTCATATTTATGGATGTTTATGTTACAATGTAAAATGTTGCAGACATACGCACTTTTCAAAGTAAAAAAATGGTAGGCTGTCTGTTACCAAGATAATACAATCTGACAGCAATAAACTGAATTTTCTTAATAATAATATCTGACATCAATCAACTGGATTTTCTTAACACTAAAATCTGACAACAATAAACTGGATTTTCTTAATAATACAATATGACAGCAATAAACTGGATTTTCTTAATGCTAAAATCTGACAGCAATAAACTGGATTTTCTTAATGCCAAAATCTGACATCAATAAACTGGATTTTCTTAATACTAAAACATGATAGAAATAAACTGGATTTTCTTAATACCAAAATCTGACAGAAATAAACTGGATTATCTTAATACCAAAATCTGACAAAAATAAACAGGACTTTCTTTACTGATGCAATAAATGATCTTTTTCAATGATCCCCCCAAAAATTGTAGAAAATATGAATGGCCATCTAGTTCTTTCCCACTGACAGAACACTCAATGTTTCATATCACAGTAGAAACTTTGTTGTGATGTCTCTAGCATTTTTTGGTTAAAACCTTTATCAAAATATAAATACCTTTGAAATCAATAGTTGTCTAAAATAAAATAAGTGCAAAACTGTAGAAGAATCACACAATAACATGAATTGGTCACTTGATCAGCTACATCTATTATTAATTATTTGACCCAAGTACAAACTGACACTATTTTTTTCTTAAGGTTTATTTAATTTACATTTCATCTATAATGAGCTAATTTTTAACCAAACAATTATTCAACACCAACTCAATTTCTGATTTAAACCATACAAATGTTGACTACTTTGTTCATATAAACATACTCTTATCTCTCCTGCATCTCTACCTCATGATTTGAATGTCTATTGCCAAAACTGAGGACAACTCTTGTGAAAATTATGTTAACACAATAATGAGTCATATCATCTGATGATCAGCACTATACATACATAGTTTTACAACAGTCCAATAAAAAGTGCAATAATAGCTGCATTAAAAATTGTGACATACACTGCATCAAGCCATAAGTAAACAAGGGCTATAACTCTTCCATACATTAAGGAAGCAGAGATTTGTCAATATGTGCATTTATGAATGATGACTATATAATATAGACTATGTTTAACTGCAGTCAATAAAATAGCAAGATAACTTGCATTCACAATGAAATGTTGTCTGGCACTATTTTCAGCAGTAGCACAAAAGGAACAGGACCTCCAAAAACAATGAGGAGTAGAGTGATTTGTTGACATGGTTGTCTTCCAATCATGATCATAATAGTTACCAATTTTCAGGGCAATCTATGAAAAACTCTGGGAGTAGTTGCATTAATGACAATGTGTTGGATGGATGGAAATGAGTATTAATATAAAGAGAGAGAGATAACACAATTAATATAAAACACCCTTTATTCACAGAAATCAAACTATCTGTGTTATATACAACAGGAATGCACCCATCCCACAACTTTAGCTAAATGACTTCCCAAAAACTAAACAGTTCAACATAATGGCATGAATAGATGATCATCTTATGTACATTAATGTCTAAGATGTTTAATTTTTATTCAGCATTTAGTGTTTTTATGTATGATCATTTTAACAAGGGTTTCATTAATGAAATTAAGTTTTAAAAAAGTAAAAATTGTTAAAATATATGAAGAAAAAATGTTACCACTTTGTCATTCATTACTCATGCTAAAAGGCTTCAGAGGATCAAGAGAAAGAGAGAGAGAGAAACAAATTATGATGCATCACCTACTGTGAGCAACAAGTCCAGGGGTCAGTTTCATATCACAAACTGTCAGTGCACCCTAAAGTGAAAAAATTACCCATAAACCCTAAAGTGAAAAAATACCCATAAACCCTAAAGTGAAAACAAAATCCATGCACCCTGAAGTGAAAAAAATACCCATGTCATGATTGTTAAATTGGGTCAGAGATATATATAATGCTTAAACAAGGTGCAACAATCATAAAAATAATTATTGTACGCAAATCCAAAAGCAAGCAAGCAAAACATGTGTGAGCTAAACATTAGTCACATAGATGAAAATACACAAGGATTTATCATGGGTGCATCAAGTTCAAGCTCATTTCACTTTCTTCATGCACTGTTTAATATACAGCATGATTCTGTGAGGGAAAATTCCCCCCCACCAATGTTCAGAAGGCTTCTGTTTGACACTTTCTTCATCATCCCCCTGAATGATTTTGGCTATTATCTACTTCATTCTTTTGGGACTTCATGAGCTTATTTGGCCTGTTTGATGCTCCTGGTTCTTTTTAACAGAAGCCTCTTGCTTCTTGTTGAACATATCAATATATTTTTGGTCCAATATCTTCTTCACTTTGGATTCCCATGAAGAATGCCCACCATCTGCCCCTTCCTCGTCTGAACTCATGCAGCTGATCTCAAGCACCTTCCTTACTGTTGCCATTTTTCCAGAACTCCATGATTCTTTCTTTTCCAAAGCAGAATCTTCTTTTAGATTTCTGCTGCATGATAAATAAAAGGGAAAAGGTTAAATAAACACACAAACACCCCCACCTAAACATACTATAACACTAGTCATGGAAGCCATGAAATTGTACTCAATAACAAGTGAGTTTCCTTTCGGATTCACTGTACTAATTCAGCGCTCATATGGAAACACCATGATATTCAAAATTTAATAACTTAACATTTCTGGGTGCTGCTGATCAGACTGATATTTATCCATGTACAACTATCCTTGGTGCAAGCTTCTATGTGGAGATCATATGAGCCAATGCATCTTTTTGTCTACATGTGCATAAAACACATGTTATCCATTCTGCACCAAATGATTCAGTTGTTACTTTCCTTACTGAGTGCTCCTAAGTCAGATCTGTAAAAATACTAAACTTTCATCAATATAACTGTGTCTATATCTTTTTAAAATTACAGATAGGATAAGCTCTCAAAAATATTTTTACTAAAATTTTACTTTTCATTATTAACCAATTATGGACCACCAAACTCGTATATACTCTACCTTATGTTAATTCACCCATTTTAAGACTGGTTCACAGTTCTTTCTTATAAAAAGTACCACATGTCCTTTATGCATAATACTTATAGACTATGAAATATGAATGTGTTACACTCGGGGGGGGGGGGAGTGTTGGCAGTCTGTAGACAATGGTTGCCATTTTCCCCCTCTAAATATCCTAGCCCCACTAACCTCAGTGGAAAAAGCTGTCTGATAATGCCTTCACATCTCCTTGTCATTAGAATATGCAGTACTGTATCTGTATGGGTGGATATTACACTGATAATGCCTTCACATCTCCTTGTCATTAGAATATGCAGTACTGTATATGTATGGGTGGATATTACACTGATAATGCCTTCACATCTCCTTGTCATTAGAATATGCAATACCGGATCTGTATGGGTGGATGTTACACAGATAATGCCTTCACAGTCTCCTTATCACTAGAATTCGTAATAATGGATCTGTCTGTGTGGATATATAACAGATAATGCCTTCACAGTCACTGTGTCACTAGAATAGGCAATAGTGGTTCTGTGTGGATATTCCACAGATAATCCTTCAGTCTCGTTGTCACTAGAATAGGCAATAATGGATATGTCTGTGTGGATGTTCCACAGATAATGCCTTCATGGTCTCCTTGTCACCAGAATAAGCAATACTGGATTTGTCTGTGTGGATATTCCACAGGTAATGCATTCACAGTCTCCTTGTCACCAGAATAAACAATATTGGATTTTTCTGTGTGGATATTCCACAGATAATGCCTTCATGGTCTCCTTGTTAGTAGAATAGGCAATATTGGATCTGTCTGTGTGGATATTCCACATATAATGCCATCACAGTCTCCTTGTCACTAATTGCGACATTGCCCTTGCTTGTTATAAATCCAAACAGCTCTTTTACTCTTGCATACTGGAGTTTGTATGTTGCACCTGAAAAATATGTACTGGTATATTCAATAAATGACTACTGTAGAATAGAACCTAACTTATGTACTTCATATATGGTGTTGTACTCACTATACAGTGTTGTACTCACAATATGGTATTGCACTCACTATATGGTGTTGTACTTACTATACAGTTTTGTACTCACTATATGGTGTTGTACTCACTATATGGTGTTGTACTTACTATACAGTGTTGTATTCACAATATGGTGTTGTACTCACAATATGGTGCAGTACTCACTATATGGTGTTGATAACTGTTGCAGTATGTTTGTTTGTGTCCTAATACTAATACAGTATTGAACAAAATGAGTCATTAATGTGAAAACATGTAAATGCTTTTACTAATTATAAAGTCAATGGACATTATTAAAACATAAATATGCACATTTTTAAGCCAACACTATACTCTATATTGTTAGACAAAGTCCCCACTATGGGATTTTATGAGATTAAGTATCTGTAATACCACTGGCATGAATGGTCTATAGTCAGTGATGGTTGAATTCTATTTAAGACTCAACAGCCAGCAAACAACTGTCATTATTATTAAGTATTATTGTATAAATTTATGGTATCTGGAAAAAATACATGTACTTGAAACCCATGAATCTCCAAAACAGTACATTAAACTAGAGATATATTCCAATGACATGAATGCATCAAGTTTTGCTTTTATTTAACTCTGCATGTTTCAAATATTTAGCAGCTGAAAGTGCATGACCCCTTGTCTAGTGAACCTGACCTTGATCATACATCTACTACCAATATAAAAATAACGATTCATTTAAAAATCTAATGGGGTTGGGTAGCTAAGGAGGAAAACAAATCCTTACCCTGTCTAGTGACCATGATGCTACTACAATCAAGGTACTAACAACCATAAATACATGTCAAGAATAACCCCACCATCCACCCCTGCCAATCAATATGTCTATTGTCTATTTGTCTGCATATCCACCTAACCATACAAACTGGGTCAGATTTTTAAACCAAGTTTAAAAGAGCTATCATATTTAGCATATATATATATACTAATTATACACTGTATTAAGCCATGGTGCTGGGGAAACTTACAAAATACAAAAGTCAGAATATGATGCCAGAGTCACCATTGGGAGAATGGAGAAAATAGTTGCTGTGGGAATGTGAATGACAACAAAAATGTCGAATCACCTGAATTTTTCCTTTTTTTAACTGCAATCATAGGTACTCCATGCTTCATTTGTACACAGTCATTCATTGCCAATTTTTCAAAATATGTCAAACATATAAAAATCCTTCTTTGGTCTGGAAACTGAAATTATAATAATAATAATAATAATAATAATAATAATAATAATAAAAAGAATACAAACAACAATAATAATAATAATATAATAATAATATTTTGATGTAAATAAAACAATAATAATAATAATAATAATAATAATAATAAAATTATTATTATTATTATTATATGTTGGTATAAAAAATAAATATATAAATCCTACATTGATCTGGAAACTGAAAAACTACTACTACTAATATTACTACTACTACTAATAATAATAATAATAATAATTATAATAATAATAACAACAATAATAATAATATGTTGGTGTAAAAAACAATCCTAATAATATAATAATAACTTGGTGTAAATGAAAAAATAATAATAAAAATACTAATTATTATTATCATTATTATTATATGTTGTGTAAATAATAACAATAATAATAATAATACTAATAATAACAATAATATGTTGCCATAAACAAACAACAACAAACAAAACAATTCCCCCTGTGCTGTTGCTATTTTTAAAAACATAGTTAATAGCTGGAAATAGCTGGAAGTCTCAAAATTGGTACCCTGGGGTTACACCAAGAGGGTGATTTTAAATTATGTCATTTAAATATTTTTCCTTATGCATATATATATATATATATATATATATATATATATATATATATATATATATATATATATATATATATATTGTGGGAATTTTTAATCATCAACCCAACTGACATCCCTGGCATCATGATCTGAGGTACACAATGTATTCCTATAAATGTCCCATCATGTCCTGAACTGCTGTTACAGAGGGGTAGCCCTTCCCACCTTCAATACCCTGAAATATGACCAAGTGACCAATGTGAAATCCCATAAGTTATATTAAATAGCCAGCTTTGGTGAAGGCATAAACCAAATTTCAGACTTGAATATGCAACAGTTTACAAAATATTTTAGACTTTTGAACAACCCCTCCAACCCCTAATTTCTTCTATTATGGCAGGTCTCACTAGAACAAACAAGACTTAGAAAAAATAATAGATACACACACATACATGCATACATACATACATACATACATACATATTGGGGGAAAGGGTCACATTTCCTATCATGATCTGCAAGTGAGAATTATGTTATTTCTGCCCAGATTTTTTCAAGCAGATAATGATAGTTTGGTGGAGGAAGATTGTACATATTTTCAAGTGAAATAGGCTCTGTATCTTACTCATTGTTTTCTTGTTTTAAAAGAAAATAAAGCAGAATTTCCTGGAATTGTTCATAGATAAGTACATATACAAATCATATTTGGTTGAAAATATACTTAGCAACATGACACTGATATGTGACATCAACCTGTATTCCATGTTATGCAATCTGTGTAACTAAGAACATTATATAGTGAATTATCACAACTAGACCCTAAGAACATAATACTTATTTTAAATTTAATTGTAACTATAGAACTCAAATATTTTCATGTATCAATCTGATTATCCCACTGATCTCCAGACTCCATGTTGTTACTGACTCTAGTTTTATTCCTGACAAAAATTATAAATTATGGCAACGAAAGAGACACTTAATTAATCCTGTTCTTGGCCTTTTTCTGTCAGTTTGAGAGATTCTACACATTACTTCAAATATTTAGCTTAATGTATGTAAAAAAATACCCATTTCCATAACACTGTATTTGGATTCTTGTTCTGGGCTCTTTCCAGTAGATGATAACTAACATTTTTTATATGGTTTGTGTAAGAAAACTTGCTCAAAGATCCCTTCCCTGCAAATATGCATTAATACATTATTCCTGGGTAACTTTTATGGCATGAGGTATAACATACATGTGTTTTTTACTTCATGGTCATTAGTTCCTCTCCCAACTCCTTAATAGGACAAGACCCAAAAGTACAGGTCCAAAGTAAAAACTATCGTGAAATGAAAATGCTTCATTTTCTCCTTCATTATAACAGCAAAGTTACATGCAAGTGGTACCATTTATACACGTCAAGATTTTCAACCTGTGCCAAGGTGCATCCCTTCATCATAACTGCAAAGTTATATGCAAGCAATATAAAACTATACACGTCAAGCTTTTCACCCTGTGGCTAGGTGCATTCTTTCTCAATAACTGCAAAGTTATATGCAGGTTATATAAACTATTATATGTCAAAACTGCCAACCTGTGCCAAATACAGGACAAATGATCCTCATTTGTCATATCCAGTAGAAAATCACGCTACCTGGTCTCCATGATCCGCCATTTTGTTATGTCACATGACAATAATGTTTTTATAGAAGCCACCTGACCATTGTAATAACATTAGTGGACAGTCAGGGTACCAGCCTAGTACATTTATGAATAACCATGTCTCGATCGGAACTGCACTCGGCCATTTACGACAGGTCGTAGGAGGCTTCGAAAGTTGTATCTTCAAACATCAGCTTTCGTTGTTACATAGGTAGCGCACGAATAGAGAGAAGTGTCTCTCCGTGTTGGATTATATGTTAGATGAATGAACTGTAAATAAATCGCAAGCAACGAAACGTGTACATTTACATCTTTCATTGCGCACACACATAACACACGTTTTCTTTCTAAATATGTAAAGGTGCGTCAAATCTAAACTTTTTATAATGATCCATATGCCATCATTCCTGTTCGCATACTTTAACATAAATTATAATTCGTGCTGAACAGATATAAAATAAAATATACCCTAAATAATGTATGACGTGATGCGATGTGATGTGATTTGGATTTTTAACTTAGCTTTAAAAAAAATTCAGTCATATCGCTACGATGTCTGCAATGTGGCAGTTTATAGTTATGTCTAGCACTTGGGCATCATGCTGCAGACATGTATCATGATGTCCCATCCAGTCACATTATCCTGACACAATGCGGGAGGTCCTGTGTTCGATCCCCGGCCGAGTCATACCAAAGACTTAGAAATATGGTACTAAAAGTTGCATCGCGCTTGGCGCTCAGCATTAAGAGGTTAGTGTTAGGACTGGTCGGCCTGGTGTCAGGATAGTGTGACTGGGTGGGACATCAAGCTACAAGTCTGATACAGACATCGTAGTGATATGACTGAAATATTGTTAAAGCTACGTTAAAAGTCCAAATCACACACAACACACACATGTATGGTTGTATGTATGTGTGTATGTAAGTATGTATGTATGTATGTTGCATGTATGTATTTGTCGACCTTTCCGGTGGCATAAGTGGTTAGAGCGTCCGCTCGGAAGAGTTCGGGTTCGAACCCCGTCCGAGTCATACCAAAGACTAATACAGATGTTACTAGCAGCTGCATGACTGTGCGTTGAGCATTAAGTGGTTACGGTTAGGTCGGCCTGGTTTCAGGTGGTACATGATGATATATGTCTGCGGCATAATGTCCCAGTGCTGAACATTAGTATGAACTGCCACATTGCAGTCATCGTAGGGTTATGAGTGAAAAATTGCTAAATGTACGTTACAAATTTAAGTCACATACATATAGACACAGACACAAACACACACACATCTTATTATTCAACCATAACCAACCTAGAAAGGTAATGTCCCTTGCAAAACTATTTTGATTGCACACTATGTGACCGACTTGGATACAATATAGGACAGAGTGTTGAGCTGAAAAATTCCATAGGAGTTCGTATTCGTATCGTTGCTTGCAGTTTACCTGTCATACGTGTACTATATTGCTCGTAAACTCTTAAGACGGCAATTATACTAAAAGCACGAAGAGGCAGACCTATCTAAATTCGTTTCTTAGGTTTATGTTTGCATTGTATTAAATTATATTGGAATAATAGGCTAATATAAAACTTAAGTGAGATCGATCATGCGCTTGGCTGAAAACCTATATTACCATATTTATATTGGTTAAACGTTAGTTCAACGCGTTAATACTTTAAACTACATGTAATTACTTTGGAATATGTTCAACGAGATATTAGAGCACACTGTGACAGAAACTACTCCAATATTGACCCATTTGTCTAATTCTGTATTTCAATCTGGATGCAGTATTTTGGTAAAATTTACTATTTGTCAAATAAACAAAATGACTGTGTTAAATGATCCCATCAATTATCAAGGCGTTCCAAGTATCCTTGTGCTAAAAAAAAGAACGTCGGTGCTATCTTGAATAAAATGACTGACAACATGGCCCGTGGAAAGGGAGATAATCTATGAAGCTCAATCTGGTTTCCGAAATGGGTGCTCGCCCATATTAACCTGTTTTAAGTCTTCAAACGTTGGTATATACATATTTAAGCAATCCTGTTTGCAGATTATTTTGACTTCTACTTATTTTTACAAGCCGTTTGATTCGATAGATCACTCATAGTGTTATGAATGTGTAGAGAAGTAGCATATTGAAGTCAAAATGTATAATAATCGTCTTTATGTACATGTCTACGTTGATCGGCATTATACACAATTTATCATTCTAATATAGAAAACATAAACGATTTCATTGTACGGCCTTTGATTTTGATCTATGTATTTCTAATTTGATTATTAAATTAAGATAGAAATATATGAATATAATAGTTGTTATAATTGTCGATTTAGTATACTGAATGATGGTGATATTTCTGAATGTGCAGATACTGTCATAAATCTAGGATTTCAAGCTGTGGAGAAAGAGGGTTCAGTATTAATATTTACTAAACTCAAAGTACTGTTTGCATAAATGGAAGTATTCTGAAAACAACGAGGCAGATTCGTCTCTCTTAACTTTGCCACAAAAGAGAATTTTTGTGGGTATAATTATTAAGAAGATGCTGAAAATGTGCACAACATAATATGTACCGGTTATTCGAAATGAGCAAACAATAGGTTCCTTTTTTCCTTTAGCATGGCCGATATACCGTTTACATACAAGATTTTACAAAGTGCTTTAAAAACTGGATGAAATGGACCAGAATGATCGATTTGGCATACGCAACACAATGTTGGAAAGCAACACGAAAATTAAACCAAAATGGCGTTCCAGTCCTGAACCACTATCCCCATAATATTCACTAAATGATATTTGACGATGTTCGACAACTGCAATCTTATATATAAACACCCATATTTGTTTTTGTGTCCAACTGGATAAAAAGTAGGTCAAGAGTTCGAAAATTCGTGTTATCCCAATTTGACTTTCATATTTTATATTTACTTCTTTTTTAAAATTTTTGTTCAAACTTTATTTTAAACTCTACATCTCATGGTTTTAAAACGTTGCTTACTTTTCTTTTATTTTTATGTTGAAACTTTATTTCAAATTGCGCATGCATTTTTTTTAATTTGTCTTTGTACCATTTTAACTTTATGTTGGAACTTTTTTATGAATCCCATCTGCAAAAGAAGAGGTCACGAGTTTAAAACTCGCGTCATCTCAATCTTGTTTTAAAGATTATGTTGAAACTTTCTATTAAACTCGCTCATCACAATTTTTATTTTATATTTTATTTTTTCACTTTTTTAAAAAAAAGTTTTTATTTTGGATCGTTCTTTTATGACCAACGTCTGCCAGACAAGAAGTCACGAGTTCGAAACTCGCGGCATCCCAATATTTTATTTTGTTTTTTAAGTTTAATTTATTTTTGTATTGAATCATATTTTTTTCAACACGCGCATCCTAATTTTTTTAATTTTATTTCTTTTACTTTTTTTCTATTTATTTGTGGAAACCTTCTCTTGTGACTTCCGCCGGTCCAACAAGAATTAAACTGTTTCTAAGCTCGCGGCATCCGAATTGTCTTTTCTTTATAATTTTATATTTGAACTTCGTTTTCAGCTTTCGCATCCCAATTTTTGTTTCACTTTATTACATCTACTTTTTGTATTTGCTTTTGAAACGTTTTTTATGACTAGCGTTTTCCAAACAAAATGTTGCTTGTTCGAACTGAAGGCATCTTACTTATCTCTTCTTTTTGATTTTAATGTAATGGTGACAAATTCATTTTTACTTGCGCATCCCATTTTTTCTATTTCTTTAATAAATTGTTATTATCATGGTGAAATTTTCTTTTATGATTCTCGTCTACCAAACGAGGGGTCGCGAGTTCGAAACTCGCGGAATCCCAATTGTTTATTGTTTCAATTTTTACTTTCTGATTTTCATGTTGAAACTTTCTTTTAATCTCATGCATCCCATTTTTGACCTTTGTATTTTTGTTTTGATAGTGTCTTTTATGACTCCCGTCCTAAATACGATTTCATCGACAGAGTATATGAATTTCTTTAAAGACTGAAGCAAACTCGATGTTTCAATTGAATGATCATGATGTAACTAAAGAACGACACCAGCTTATATTTATGTATCCCTTAATTCTTCGGTAATAAATACGTTTACTTTAATTTGAAACAAAGGTATATCAAATGATAGTAATATATTGTATCAGATATGTGGATTGTGTTTGCATTAGTGATTTTGATTCTGCTATTGTGCTTGTAGCCTGCACGTGAACCTGGTGTCGAATGTTAGCTGCTTCAGGATCGATTTATTGAAACATCGCGTGTGCTTCAGTCTTTAAATGAAATCTAATTAACTGATGCCATACATCATGAATTCATCACTAATATACATTTTGCTTTTATTTCGGTGGGAGAATTTCAACGAATTATGAAGCTTCATGTGTGGTTTTAGTGGGATGTGCTTATAATCTTACACTGGTCATGTCAGATCAAGACCTGATGTTATCATCTGCATCAAGCCATTGTGAATTAGCTATATTAGCCTCACATCAATGACAAATTATACCACTAATTATAAATGTATTTCATCAAAATGTAACAAATTTGTTTTTTTTTTTTTGTTTTTTTGTTTTTTGGGGGGTGGGGTGGGGGTGGCATTATGCGTCATTCATTGGTTACAGCCAGTGTATCTCAACATCCTTGAAAACGTTATACAATTCTGAAAAATATTTCGTTTATCTATTTAATTCCTCGAGCCCGCCATACCGCATCCATGGCAGGTTTTCTGCCTTCGGTCCAAATGTTCATTGAAGGATTATTGACTTGATAGTATTATATGCACAGTTTGAGGGCGAAAGGTGTGAAATAAGAATAAGACACAAACTGAAAAAGGAACATACCGATTTGATGATGAGCTCTCTGGTTTTGTAATCAGCTTCGCTCTGTACGTTGTTCCCAAATACTTTAAAGTACTAAATGGTTAAAAACTGTACAGCTTTTTAATTTATATTTATTCAGGATAACGAAATGACAGAAAAGTTACAATTCATAGATTTATATGCGAAACATTCCTTAAAATAAATCAGCTCTAACGACAACTGGTTTGGATTACCTTATTTTATGTAATGACTTACAGTGTGTGACATACAGTTTTCCATTGGTGAATAAGTGCATGCGTATCTCCTCCCTCTTGAGAGCAAATAAGTCGAATTTATAGAACCTTGTCTAATATCAGTTTTTTATATTTTTCAGGAATAATTACCTGTTCACTTTGACTTAAGTTGTATTTATATTTGCAAATATCTTCATACTTGTCTACTCTCACGTTTGATAGCAAATACGCGGAAAATATTTCACCCTGTCTAATAACTGGTTGTATTCTTTAAGGACGAAAGAGAGAAGAAAGAAAGAGTAAGTATAATTATATGTGTTTTCAGTAAATAGGTAAATATTTTGCATTGCATAAAGTTAATGTATGATTTCTAAGACGCATATATTTATGAGAATTAATTATTCGTCATATGTATTGCATATCTGTTATCATTTAACAAGGCAGGATTATTCTCAAAATCTTCTCTGGTTGATATTTTTCCAGTATCCCGCATTTATCGCTTTCGTCGGAAAGAAAAGTTACATGTATTTATGGACTTACGAAATATGCGTTTATTTCAAGATGTTCCTTTTATAATATGACATTGTCTCCCTGTTAATCATGTCAAAATGTTTGACTGATCGGCCATAATATCACCAGCATTTGATAGATGTTACTGAGTGTATATTTTTTTTCTCCAAAATATATAATGTGACTAACATTATCTGTTGGATCTTACAATTCACGGTTAAACAAAGGAAAATGGAATTATTATTTTTCTTTCAGTGTCCGGAATACAATTTTGTGGATACAGGCAACACTTCCGTATCATATTCATCAAAACATACGCGATGCGTCACTTCAGTAGTACATAGTCCCGTCGTTGTTAAAATGTTGATATCGCAACAAGGAAAGGTTGACTAGTAGATTAGGTTAAACGTCAGCTCTTGTGGAATATTCAGCAAAAGTAGCGGCATAAGTTGTAATTGTATTTTTGCATGGGTTTGTTTCCCCTTTTTGAGACCTAATAAGCGACCTTTGTTTCACCGATTCTAATATCACATTTGTTTAATTATTTCAGGAAGAAAAGCAGATACAAGCATATGTAAGTATAAATATATCTCCTCTCAGTCATTAAGAGTTAGATATGCATTTTTATTGGATTATCAAGACATATATTCATTAAAATATGTATTCATCGAATTTAAGCCATCATTTACTACTAAGTATAGGACCCCTCCGATGGCCTAGTGGTAAGAGCGTCCGCCTCAAATGCTGGAGGCCGTGGGTTCGATCCCCGGCCGAGTCATACCAATGACTTACAAAAATGGTACTAACAGATGCCCCTCTTGGCGCTCAGCATTAAGAGGTTAGTGTTAGGACTGGTCGGCCTGGTGTCAGGATAACGTGACTGGGTGCCCCAGTGCATACCATCAGTATAAACTGCCACACTGCAAACATCGTAGCGATATGACTAAAAAAGTGTTAAAGCTACGTTAAAAATCCAAATCACCCACACATACACACACACAGTACTGAGTATAACGTTACAGTTTAGGTATCATGCCCCTTTTTCTTATCTATGATGAGTTATCAATAGCATTACAATGACATCAGGTAATAAAAATGCTTTATATTCGCATATAATAAAAGGGTATTGTGTTTGATACCAACTATACATGAATAAGTTCATAATACAACTTTAGATTTTCTGCAGAGAAATGAAGATGTAAATGTTTAAACCACAACAGAAGGCGCATTCTTTATTTAGAGTTTCCTCTCCATTACTGAAGAAACGATTGGCATTTTGCCATAATTGTCAGGAGAGTGAGAGTTATATATTGTATATTGTGATGCTGTGTTTCCCAGACATTTAAATCTCAAAGCCTGCAAATTAGGATTGATTTCATTTCAGTTTCCTGGCAGTATCGTTTACTAACCAATGATTACTCTTTCATTATTGTTACGTTCTGTTGGTATAAATACCTCAGGAAAATATATTTGTGAGAGTGACAAAACTTACTAGAGTAAGACACTTTTACGGGTGGTATAAACTAACGTCTTTGTCGTAGACCAGAAGAGACTAAGGGTTGGTATGTTATCCATTGTCCTTCTATCTGTCAGCAATATAAATTATCATCGTACAATACGTGGATAATTGCCATAAAACGTTACACACACATACACACACATCGCGAGTTTAGTTGCTCCTAAATGAAAATTTTGCTGCTCGGACATATAACATGGCCACCACAGCAGCCGTCTTGAAAATAATGTTATCGCTATTCCTTCTTAGTAGATGGTCATATCAGTATGGAGTATTCATGATATCAACTATGTCCATATTGAAAATATTGTTATCGCCAATCCTTCTCGATGCAATAGATGACCATTTGTCCATAATTACGCAAGACAGCTTATACAGGGAAGTACGTGTACACTTAAAAATAAATTTACAATCATTGTGAGGTACCATTTGCCTGAATGATACAAAGAAATTGTATGTAGCTTGTGCAAAATGGTTTATAAATCGTTACTAGTAAATCAATACCTCATTCTAACTTACTAGTAGACAGTGAGTAAAATGTAGAATTTGACAATAATCATACAAAGAAAGTTTATATGGCTTGATATTCAATATTCTCATTACTGGATATATAACATGGATACAAATGAATATATGATGGATATCGGAGAGGTTACTCGAATATTAAACGTTCTTATCAAAGTTTCGTTCATGCCACACCAACACCGTACGGATCAAGAGACCATACATTTTATACCAAAGAAGATGCTGGTATTAAGAATCATAACAATTGTAGTGGTAGGTAGTTAAACAGCATTAGTCACAGCCAACAAATTATACAGTATAGAACAGTTTACAGTTACTCGGAATATTTTACATTTCAGAGACATAGTGTGAGATTGTAAAGAAAATGCGGGAAGTTTATTCAACGTTTCGATCATGAATTTTGTTTTGTTTTCACGGGGAAGAAAGGAAAATAGCATCCTTATGAACCTAAAGATCTGAAAAATTGCATCTACTTTCACAAAATCAGTACAAAGTATGCATTGGATAAGGCTATGATCTCTGATCACCTACAGGCATTAGAAAAAATATATTGAAACTACCTACGAGAAGTATATTTTACCATTTCTATTATCACGCTTATTGTGTTCTTTCAGCGCTTGAAGTATCCAAAGGTAAGTACTGTTTTGAACACGTTATGCATTATATAATATGTATTACTCGACCTTAATCGTTACTGAACGGCTGATTGCAAAGTCTTCAATTCATTTATCATTTAATTTCTTTAGTTGTTGAGATATAAATGACACTATTTAAGAACACATTAGGATATCTATCTTATTGTTTTTCCTTTAGCTTATAACGAAGTTGTCTTTTCTCAGACACAGTAACACATGATGTATTTCATAATAAAGGAACGTGTCTTCTCCACATTAAAGAGGACGTACATTATTATTACACAAAGGAAATAGATAAAAGAAAGTGCAGATTATAATGGGAAGCAGCAGGGAGGGCGAACAACCTCTAATTGGTTCACCTGCATTTTCCAAAATACGACTTCCTGGGGAATCGCAAAAATCGTTAAAAAATGTGATATTCAGAAAACAACTCCGTCGATGACAAATTGGTTTACTTGTTATCGCTGATAGCTTTTTTTTCTTCGATGTAACTTAAGAAAAAATGCGCGATCGTCGGTGACGCGTTGAGAGCGTCGCCCTCCCTTCTGATATGTATTAAATTTTTTATCTAACCCGATTCGATACCGTGTTCGAGGATCATGTAAGTTTATTGTTATAAATCCATGTGGGGGTATTTTAGCACGACTAAAGAAATTTTTATATTTATTTATGTCCATATCACCGCTGCACCAAGTTTGATGAATATTTCGTAACGTGTGAGTATCAAGTCCGTTAAAGACAGTAAGACTATTAAAGTTATCCCTAATCACTTTAGGAATTTGTGTATACCGCTGGGTTACATAAGTTACATCTGTGTTTTTGTGTCTACCTCTGGAAAATATCCTAGCTGGATTTGATTGTTTATCCAACATTACATCATCGTAAACAACTAAATTATTAATAAATCCATTATTATCATCAATACTTGGCGCTTCATTAATGTCAGTTATAAATTCAACAACATCATCTCCGCTCTCATTTAACGATTTTGCTTTTTCAATAAAATCTTTTATTGCATCATCGCATCGTTGATCGTCTGCAGATGGAGCTACCAAATACAACTTATCCCATTTCATCCACTGCATTATTACATTAAGTAACAACTGCGTCTTACCACTTCCAGATGGTCCTTTAATAATCATACGAACATAATTTGGTAGCGCTGCGTGATGCTTAACTGGTTCTCGTTTTCTTGTTGCAGAAAAGTCAGTGATTTCCATATAGAAAATATATAAAAAGAATATGGATTTATATTGTGTGAAATGCAGGGCGCGCACATCGAAAAGTGATCTAACAACCATTACAACAAAAAATAATAGATCTGAGGTTACGGGCAAGTGTGAGCGATGCGGTACAAATAAATTTAAATTTATTTCCACTGGCAAGTCAGGTGATAAACCAAAACCAAAGTCAAAACCAAAGTCAAAACCAAAATCAAAGCCAAAGCCAAAGTCAAGTAATAAAACAAAGCAACACGGAGGTGATATTGCAGCAAAATTAACAAAACTATCCGGTACTCCGTGGGCTAAATACCCATGAGAAAAAGACCTCCCAGGATATAATTACTGTGGTCCTGGAACTAGACTTGATATCAGACTTGATGACCAAGATCAACCAAAACCAGGTGAGTATCCGATAAATGCTATTGATAAAGCGTGACATGCGCATGATGTAACTTATAAAAGTAAAGATCTGCAGCATAGACATCTCGCGGATGTGAAATTAATTCACGCGTTACATTCCATCACTGACAAATTTCTCAAGGAAAAATTAGCTAGTTGGTTAATAAAATCCGCGATGAAAGGTAAATTAACGCTAGGTGCTGGTAATTAATTATAAATGGAGTCGATTTATTATTCCCCAAAAGGATATTGGAGGGGTAGCGCAGCAATTAGTAAAGTCGCTGAAGCAGCAAAAGGTACGCGCGATACTGCAAAAAATTGGTTATCCAAACAGGCAATATGGCAAATTTACCAACCATCGCCTAAACAAATTCACTTTGCACATTTCAATATCAGTGTTCCTAATGAAGTTCTCCAGGCCGACATATTATTTCTGCCACATGATACTATTAAAATCCGAAGACGTCAAATAACATAAATACGCGCTAACTGTAGTTGATGTTGCAGGTAGATACAAAGATGCAGAACCGTTAACGACTAAAACATCATCTGAGGTTGCTTCTGCGTTTAAACGAATTTATCAACGAGGTGGGCTACGATGGCCACAGCTGCTATAAGATGATCCTGGCAAGGAATTTCAGGGTCCAGTATCATCGTTGATGAAGCAACACATTGTCACCATCAGACGGCGACATACTGCAATTCATTGTGATCAGGCAATTCTTGAGCGATTTAATCAAATACTTGCTGAGCGGTTATTTGGATATCAATACGCGAAGGAATTCATTCAGGACAAGAGATCACGCGAATGGGTAGCAAGATTACCAGTTGTGATAGCTGCATTAAATCATGAAATAACTCGAACAACCAACATGAAATCTTTTGACGCAATTACTAAAAGAAAATATACCACAACGACGTGATTTTTCAGCACAGCTGATACTGGGTGATGTCACTGTGAGATATTTATATGAACCAGGTGAACTTGAAAAGGGTAAAAAAGAGCGACTGATCCTACTTGGAGCATCACTAAACATAAGATATCTAACATAACTAGATCTACTGGTAGACCAGCAATCTACAGGCTGGATTCAACTGCTCCTCAACGTGGGTTTACACGTGAACAACTACAAGTAATTCCCGAGGATACACAATTACCGCCTAGATCACTTGCCTAGCACCCCTACGCTGGTTGCACTCGAGACAGGTCAGCATCACATTCTCTCGTGTATGACCAAGACGATTATCTTTTCTATCTACGGTGAATTCTCTTGAATGTTTATCCGAATACTGCCACAACATTATACAATTACAACTCGCACAATGATTATTCTGCTGTTGTTTCAGTGTCGTGATAAATTCAACATCAAGGTCAAATTCTCGATTATTTATTTTTGTCACTCTGTTTGTAACCAGTTAATTTTTTTCTTATTATAACACTGTTGTTTTCATTATTAATTTCATCAGCCATTTACTCATCCAAGACAATTCTCCGCAGTTGAGATATTGTTCTGACTCTGGACACAGCCAAGTAAACCAAGTTTGACCACTCGATACGATCATCAGTGATCCAAACAACTGTATCAGAGATAGTCAGTCCTTGAGATGAATGTATCGTCATTGCGTATCCTAGCGTCCAAGGGGATTTAAAGGCCCGCAGTGCATTTTCAACAACATTGACATCAACTGCAACAACTTCATTTAATACGAGATTCTGCTTCCTCCCTGACTGTCCTGGTATATCAACGTCAATATTCTGTAACCGCGAAGCAGCTGGTCTATAACACAATGGCACTGGCAGTGTTGGAAATTTGTTCTTGTGTAATTGAAATAACTGCTGTTGAAGTGTGTCTCTGACTATCTTTCTACTTGCCACTATCAAATCATTTGGTCTCCACGTTTTCCAAAAGTCGTTCAAGGAAGTTTCTGAAATCACCTTACGCATAATTTCACACTGAATTTTATTCGGTTGTAGTCTGATTAATGTTTTAAATTCCTTTAATTCTGCATCAAGAGATCTGTGATCATCAGTCACTACTTCGTAATAATCAACAAAATTATTCAACCAATCGTGCTAGGATGGTCCAACAAACGGAGGTGGCTGACCGTGATCGCCGCACATTATCACAGCTGTATTTTTGGTTAATAACCAATCGATAAATGTTTGTAATGTTTCTAATGGTACCGTACATATTTCATCCCAAATTATAACTTTTGGAATATATTTCTCCCCCATTCGATCTGGAGTCCACACACCACCGCTGTATTTGAAAAAGCTGTGATAAGTACAAGAATTGACTCCACGTTGTTTCATCTCCCTGGCAAGTCTGTGTATTGGTGTTAGCGCAATCATATCTGAATTATGTCGAAATAACTCGATTACTCGAGTTGTCTTACCAGAGCCACCCAATCCGTTCAAATAAACGGTTTTGTGTCTGGATACTGGATCATACAGATATGGTGCATTCGACATTTCTGATAATTCTGATTTACAATAACTATCTTTAACCGCAACATCAGCGGATTTACAATAACAATGTAACATTTCTTTTTTTATTCTCCACGAATTCCA
The DNA here is from genome assembly GCA_028554795.2 of Sinohyriopsis cumingii. Taxonomy (NCBI): domain Eukaryota; kingdom Metazoa; phylum Mollusca; class Bivalvia; order Unionida; family Unionidae; genus Sinohyriopsis; species Sinohyriopsis cumingii. The sequence continues at coordinate 94,748 of JAPYKE020000197.1, read as the reverse complement.
TGATTCATCATTGCTTGTGAAACGAGCCAGTAATTCTGAATATTTTGTATCGATATAAAATTAATCCGTAGCAACTCTAACTGCAGTGTCAAGAAATATATTTATCATCGATAGCAAATTTATAGAAACATCGAAGCATCGAAGATCTTAAATGTGTGTACTGAGGTGATTCTCCATTGATGTAACTAACAATTGTACCCAACAGATAAACATGTACGTATGCAACAAGGCAGATATATCAGTAGCTACTTTTCGATATTTCACTTATGTGGCACAGCTTCAATTGGATAATTTTCATACGATTTGTTTCATAAATTTTCAACTGGCTACCGTTTCTAAGTAAAATAATCATTGTTTTATCTACAGTCATATACACAAAAGAAAATTTGCACTATGTTTCGATCAAAATCAAGTCAATTAGGTATCTGTGATATTAATCGATGGCAATCAAATCTCGTTATTGTTATACAGCTTTACCTTCTTTACCTCTACTATGAATATAAACTAAGGATACATTTTAGTAGAGAAACCATTTAATTCCTAATATTTGTATAATTGATACAGTTTGTAAAATACATGCACATTTCCTTAGACTTTTGTGGGAATGCACAATGTAAAATATTTTTTAATACACTTTATTGTCAAGCTAAGATTTTAATTAGTGAACCATTAACATGAAGCAGTGTAATCTCAACCTATCAGTAAATACTACCATATCCAATATCAGGTTAAGGCTGTAGCAAGAACCTATCAGTAAATATTATCATATCCAATATCAGGTTAAGGCTGTAGCAGGAACCTATCAGTAAATACTATCATATCCAATATCAGGTTAAGGCTGTAGCAGGAACCTATCAGTAAATATTATCATATCCAATATCAGGTTAAGGCTGTAGCAGGATCCTATCAGTAAATACTATCATATCCAATACCAGGTTAAGGCTGTAACAGGAACCTGTCAGTAAATACTATCATATCCAATATCAGGTTAAGGCTGTAGCAGGAACCTATCAGTAAATACTATCATATCCAATATCAGGTTAAGGCTGTATCAGGAACCTATCAGTAAATACTATCATGTCCAATATCAGGTTAAGGCTGTAGCAGGAACCTATCAGTAAATACTATCATGTCCAATATCAGGTTAAGGCTGTAGCAGGAACCTATCAGTAAACACTATCATATCCAATATCAGGTTAAGGCTGTAGCAGGAACAAAGTCAAAGTTTATGGTTTGTGATAATATATTGTTCACCAGGGTGAACACAAGATTTGCTTTTTTAAAGGTTGAGATAAACCATAACTATGTCAAGTTTGGTTGCGATTTCTGTAGAATGTTTTATCTACTACGATTGTGCCGCTTTATCGTATAATGTAACTTCAGGGAAACTGCCAATTATCTTTTATGAGCGGAAATTCATCGATAAGATTACAAATATGTGCCCTCTTGTCTAATCAAATCAAGAGAATATATTGTCCTTCGCAAATGTCGCCAATTAGTTAATTTCTTTGATATAATTAGCTTGAAGACAAGTTTGTTATCACAAGGAATTTCTTGATGCGGATGTTAACGCGTATGTCATCTGCTATCTCGGAATAAAGATATGTAGCGCACGTTTATAACTGAAAACTAGGCTTAACATATAAAAACCAAGTTCTTTCGTTTCTAAACTATAACTACTGAGAATACAAGCCCTACTTGTGTGAGTATTTGGCACATAAGATAAAGTAAATATCTCCCTCCCACTCTTGTGATTGTGTATGTATATAGATTAACTATAACCATCAATAATGCTCTCTTTGTACCTCGAACGAACAATACATTGTAAAGGAATATGCATTAAGTGCCAACAACATCAAAAAACGTACTCAGAGATGAGATTCAGACATAAAGTTGAAAATTCCATTCCTTCGTTATATTGCTGGAATGATGTGCAAAAAATGTCTTCTTTCGGACTTAATATTTTCATTTTATTATTATAAATATTTGTATTAAAACTAATCGGCCTATTGAAATGCAAAACCGCTTTTGCTGGTTCTATTACTGGTCTGATTTATACGGTGCTTCCATTAAATTATTGGTTATGTTTCCATGACACCGATGGAATCGGAGTGAAATATGCCTCTCCTCCTAGTTTGGGCAGGAATCGTGACCCCTTGATAACTAGTCATGCACTATACTACCTGAGTTATACATGCTATACGAATGTATTTATTAGTTCGTGGCACCTAATCCTTGAACAATAAAAAATAGTTGATTGCAACGTTTATTGTAAAACTATGAATAGCTATTCGCGTAAAAGTGACCAATGAAACTGCTTGCTTAAATGGACAAGATAATTTCTCAGTTTATTTTTAACATTTTATTTTCCTAACTGATACAGTTGGATCCGGCTGCACATTCTTACAACTTAGAAAACACGTTGACTACAAAGGATGCACATTATACGGAGAAAGAACGAACTAATATTGCATGTATGTATGTATGTTTTGTATGTATGTATATATGTCTGTCTGTCCGTCTGTCTTTTCGTGTGTGTGTGTATGTATGTATGTATGTATGTATGTATGTATGTATGTATGTATGTATGTATGTATGCATGCATGCATGCATGTATGTATGTATGTTGTAGGGTTCAACGACATTTTTCAGCACACAATACATGGCGGCCAGTATTAATGGTGGAAGAACAACCTTGGAAATTCCAGAAAAACCACCGGCCCTCGAGAAGCTACTAGCAAGCTTTCTGACATACCCACATTGGCCGAATCTGAGACTTCAACCCACGCAGACACGTGAGATGGCAGTGACCCGTAACGGTGAGCGCTTTAGACTACTCGGCCACTATGGGCCCCTTGTCTGTAAGTATGTATGTACGTACGTATGTATATATGCATGTACGTATTTATGTATGTATGTGCGTACGTACGTGTCTATGTATGCAAGTATGTATATATGTATGTATGTATGGATGTATGTATGTATTTATGTATGTATGTATGTATGTATGTGTGTGTATGTATGTATGTATGTATGTATGTATGTATTTATGTATGTGCGTATGTATGTATGTATGTAGGTATGTATGCATATATGCATATATGTATGTATGTATATGTGTGCATGTGTGTGTGTATGTGTGCGTTCTTGCATGCGTTCCACACTTGCAAGTGATATGCTTGCTTGTATGTATGTATGTATGTCTGTATGAATGTATGTATGCATGTATGTATGTATGTATGTATGTATGTATGTATGTATGTATGTATGTATGCATGTAGGTAGGTAGGAAGGTATGTAGGTATGTATGTATTTATATATGTATGTATGCGTTGTTTGTGCTTTTATCGCCAGTTTTCTGCATATGATACGTTACATATTGTTGCTAGAGTAATTGCTGAAGGTAAAAACCGGGAAAACTCCAGTAAAAACTACTGACCGAAGACAAGTTACTGGGAATCTTTTGACATCCCAACCATGGCTAAGCGAAAATTAAAAACTCAGTGACTATATGCATGTTTTTATGCATGTTCGGATGGATGGATCGATGCATGCATTCATTTATGCAAGTATGTAGGTACGTACGCATGCATCCGTGCACGTACGCACGTTTGAATGCATGCTCGTACGTATGTACATATGTGATACTTAATTGATATTAAAGTTCACATATTTTCAACTGCTTTCCTTCAAACTCGTATGTCTTTGCCTTTATAATATTTATATTGTAAGTTCAATATTTAATAACGTGAACCTCGTACCTGTATTCATGTCTTGAGCTGATTGTTCTTTATTGCATGTCGCACAGACGTTAAATGAAAAAAAAATGTCCTTAAGTTACATGTTGTATATTTTTGTAGCATATGACGGTTCTATACGATGTCATTTTTTTCTGCAGCTAAATGGTATTATTATATCCTGAATACTTAGAGTTTATATTGTTTCCAGTGTAAATCATTGTTTATCGCCATTTATAACAATATATAAATCATATTATAGGATACACTAACTAGCTTGCAAAACCTCAGACTTGCAATACAATGGTCGCGTGTTCGATAAGTTCTCAAGGCAACACAAGTCTGCTGCATTATTATGTCTTTGGAATTACGTTTATGTTTCATTTTCCCGGTATGATATGACCAATAATGGATTAAAAAGTGGCCGTAAGAAAACAACCGATTCCCTCCTTTTTATACACCCTAGTCACTAACTTTATATGTTTTATTTTCCGTAAGAAAATGACTATTTCACTGGAAATTGTATATACGGTGCATATCATTAGCAGATACGACTTAATTCAGACTCCTGTGTGTTGCCTTTCCATAGAATATGGACCCCTGGTGCTACATGGCCTTTATTTTAACATTTATAACGGAAGCGTCTTTAAAGAGCTACTTTATTTCTTGAGACATTGAATCGTATTATGCATTTATCAAATGCTTTGTAAAATACCGACAACGTCGGCAAAAAGAGGAGGACAACATTTAGTATAAAATTGTTTATATTCTGTGAAAGACACCTTGTTAACATTCAAAGTCAGCTATATCGAATTAACAATATCAAAGTGACTGGCGAACGAAAAATGCAGACACCTGTTTACAAAGACGCATATGACCCTTCAAAAGTTCTTGGACAAAAGCGAGAACAATCACTAACAACACCACGCAAGGGCACTATTTATGTGGGTCTAAGTAAATATTGAAGAATATTAATATAAAATGATTGATGATCGCGAAATAGACAATCAAAGAGGAACAACAACTCAAAGGGAACCGCTATATATCCGCACAATATAAGCGCATGTTTAACGTTGTAGTTGTTACTTGTTTACTTGCTACAGCGACCGCTTATGGCACAAAAGATGCCATAATTATTACGACAGTAACTGTTGTTCGCATGCTAGTGGCATTTGATGTTTGGATTACAAGTCTAGTACGTCGTTTGTCTTTCGGCTCTGTTAAAATATATTGTTTACATTCTGCATTCGCGAATAATGTATATATGGAAAATAATCATATAATCACTCTGAAAACACATGCGCATGGGGCTTTTGCCGCACGAGGAGCTTATATGCAATGGCCCAGAACGAATTCAACTCACCGGTGCGATCTTGTCTCTGATTTACTGCTGTATGTTGCAGGGAAAAGTTTTGAGGTAATGAAGGTCCATTCGCAGAGCTGCAGCTTGGTTCTAAAAGCCCCTTTTCATACTACTGCTTGTTTAACCGTGTGTTGTATTCTGTGTCTGTTGCATTGGCTTCTGATTATCGCTTATCATTTTACTCACCATTGCATTAGCATTCTCCAACTTTCTTTAAGCAGATGTTACAATCTCATCGTGAGTTAAAACTGTACTTTCTGGTACCTTGTCGTTTTTAACATTTACTGCCAAACCAAGAAAGGTTTCAACAAACCTATACAATTTCGCTGCATACCACACCGTGTAGCTGTCCCCGGAACTCAATAAACTATGTCTGGCAACTACAACACAAATTCCACTGAAAACACTTGCAATACTAGCCCTGTGAAATATAAGGACAATCATTTGCATCTTTACAATTTTGGCTCAACGTTTATATGATTTCTTTCTTGACGTTACATTCTCTGCTGATTTAGGAACAATACCACATTCTTCAGTTTGAATTCCCATACATTTAATAGCGATATTTGCTTTTGCCTAAAGTATCCTGTTTGCTTTTTGTTCAACTTATCAGAAACGTTTCCTATATGTTGCATTTGGTATATGTTTGAACTAATGTTTTTATCAACTTACAAGTGTTGTTCATACCAATAATGCTTGGTTATCTTACTCAACAAATTTGTCAGGGGTTCAGCAATGATAGTGAAATTCAAGCACTAATTCCGATGGTATCCAGTCATCGCATCTGCTGTTTTTCACTAATCGGTACATTCAATTCAAAGATAGCCATGCCGTTACTATCTACAGGTTTAACCTGTCCATGTCCCATAATATCCTCTAGGAATGTAACAAAAGCACAACAAAACCCGCTTGTGGATAGATTAATTGTCATATTTGTATCGATAAGTCTGTCAAAAACATTGTCTCTAAGTGATCTTTCCAGGTGTCATTATAGATGATTGCATGTTCTAAGTAAGCATGACAATTATGTAGACTAAAAATGTAATCATGTTCACTAAACGTTGGAAAGTACAAGGAGAGCCTTTCATGCAGAACATCATCAACCTATATTGATGAAGTTGATGTGGAGTCATACATTCCGATATTTCGTTTTCTTCAGTGGAATTTTCCAGATTTCTTTCAAAAGGTCAACTTATGTGAAATATTTTGCATTTCCAATATTAAAAATGCTGTCATCGATTCATGACAATTGAAATAGATCTGATTTAATCACACTAATAACTTTCATGTATGTGCACATGCTGAAAGTATTATCTGGTTTCGGTACAAAGATACGTGTTGAACTATAGTTACATGTACTTGGTTCTATGAAATAATCACATAGCAAATGCAGAATTGGTTGTTCCAATCTCACACATTCCTGCTTGAGAAGGTTCATGTACAAGTGTTGATTTTCAAACGTGGAATCTACCAGTTCAACGTCATGGTCGAGTTTAGTTGTTCTTGTAGGAAGATATGGAAACAAGTTTTCATATTGAAGTTCTCTTTATATTGGACTGAATTGTTGGATGAGTCATTCATGCATAAATTGCTGAAAAAGTCCAGACATACAATTTGACCCTTAATCAGAATGCGTTGATTAGGAAGCTACATTATGTTAAAAAATCTTTACTGTGATCCATATCTATTTATTGATCAATTTGAGGAACAGAAGTGATTTCATCAAAAGCCTGTCAAAAACACGTGTCAGCTAAAGGAATATTTGTCTAATCAGCATCTTTCTCAAGAACGTTCTTTGTCATAGCTCTAGTAACTGCACAATCTTGATATAAATTAGGGATTTCGCTTTCAATAGGATCGATTTTATGATATAAACAAAGTTTGCCAGTTACAAGTAGATTAACCTCAATCTTATCTTCACCTGTGTACGGATTATTGCTTTGGGTTTCAATTTGTAGCAGCCATACATGATGTGCATTTTATAACTGCACTAGGAGAAGCATTTTCAAGACTTTTGACGTTGTGGATATGTACACGTTATACATACTAACTGTGTGAAAGCTTCCCTTCTCTATTTCTACCTATCTACACTTTTTGAAACACATGACTTATCGCTGGAATCAATTAATTATTTTACATATGACCTACAGATGAATTGAACATTTAACCTTGAATAAATATATATTATATCACTTTATACTCAATATTATGAGCGTGTGCATGCGTGTGTGTGTTATAACGTGCTAATTACATGGCGCTCAGTGCTGTCTTTTTCTCTGCCAATACAAATGTTCATTATATATATGATATTATTCAGTCGGTTAGACTATAGAGAAGACTGGCATTAATGCCAAGATGTAAACAATTGCAACATTAACTGTACATATTTGTTCTATTAATATGAATGATGTTAGTCATTTTACCTGTTAGGCATGACAATGAAATAAAGTAGTTGATGTGCATAATTTTTCCGTAATTGGTGACGTAATTATGATCATTCTCATTTGTATAATTCGATAAACATTGGACATATTTACAGTGAGAGGTACATGCTAATCCTATTCAAAGGTGTTTTCTGGAAGTACACCCACAAGATAAGTGGCTGACCGTATATATCTCTTTATATTTGTTCCCTACATCCACAGTTATCTTCAATTGAACAACATATATTCGACCTTAAAAGTAGATATTTGTTAAGCAAAGGCCATCAAATCGCTGCTGGTTACATTTATTCCTGGATAAAAAGAACCCAGCTGCAAATTATTTCAGCTCATGAGTACTATACGCTTGTTTCGTTTGATGTAAGCAATGAAACAGCTTTCCAGTTGTTTATATTACATTCTGGTATTATTGGTATATCAAATTGTGATTTGTCCATGACGTATGAATACGCATAATGAACATGTTTTTATAGCTATTATACACTATAAACATGGAAATGAATTTCTTTGAATATTACATTTAAAAATCAAAATTAACAAAAGAATGATTTTCATGTAAAATATTTTTATAGAAACTAACATTTTTATACAAACAAACAATCATGCTCAATCCAGGAAATAAATATTATTGAGCTCCACCCTGTGTCATCTGCTGTCATCTCTGTCAATAATGCGTTTCCAGTCTCTCCCTCTGGCAAAAATCAAACACTGCAACTCTGTGTACAATATAAAAATGACATCAGATAAGGAGCAAGATTATGAAGCAACATTTAATCTACTAAACTGTGAGTTAATTGGAGAGTTTGATAGAGACATGGCTGAGACATTTGTAAATGAAAATGATCAATGTGTCAGGGAAGACAGATTTGTACACCATGAGCCTGATGATATACAGAGATTTATAGAAAGTAAGCAGAAAGCAAACAGTTTAAAATAGACATTTGTTGACGTAAGGCTAGTGACTAAAGTCTTGCAGTCAGACAATGAATTCAGAAATTTACACAAGATACACCCATCTGAATCGGATCAACACCTGGCTGGTTTTATACTCAGTGTTAGGAGAAAAGATGGATTTGAGTTTGAACCGAACAGCTTGAGAAGCATCATCAGCCACATTGATCGCCACCTAAAAGTTAAGAAATATGCAAGTACAATCAGGAGAGGAGCAGACACAAATTTTGCATTAACAGGGGAAGCTCTTCGGGCTAAGCAACAATATTTAAAATCTAAAGGAAAAGGAAATATACCCAATCAGAGTCAAGTGATAACATACGAAGAAATAAATTCCTTTTATAGCAAAAAACTAATGGAGATGGAAACACCTGAAGCCACTGTTAACACATTGTGGTTTAACAACAATTTGCATTTTGGTTTGAGACGAGTGACTGAATATTACAATCTGAAATGGGGCGATGTTACACTAAGGAATGATGTGAATGGCCTCGAGTATATTGAATTCAATGAAAGGCAGTCAAAAACAAGAACAGGAGACAATGTCAAGGACATCAGGGATATCAATCCTAAGATGTATGAAAACAAAAACAACAAAGGGAGAGATCCAGTTGCTATCTACAAACGGTATGCTGAGCTAAGACCAGCAGACCTTTGTCAACGTGAAGACCCTTTCTATATTGCGCCCAACACTATGTCAATCTCAGCAACAAACCCCAAATGGTTTAGGAAACACGTCATTGGAATTAACAAACATGGATGCATCATAAAAAAAAATGAACGAAAAGGCAAATATTACAGAAAGAAAGAAATTAACAAACACTAGTAGCCGAAGGTACCTAATTCAGAAGTTAAGAGACAAAAACATTTCCCCAACTGATATCATGCAAATTTCAGGCACAACAATGTACAGTCTATAAACAGCTACTCAGTCATTAGTGATAAACAACAACAGACGTACTCCAATTACCTGAGCAACATCGGCCACCCAAGTAACGATGCTGTCAACCCCCACCCCCAGCAACAAAGAAATATCCAACTGCACAGCAACAGACTGTAGTATATCAAGGTCCCATATGTGTAATGTTCAAAAGAATCAAATTATCTGCAACCCATTCTACGGATCAAACATCACCGTACTTTGTAATCAACCTCCCGCAAAATGTGAACGAGATCCCTAACTGGGTCAATTTCTTTCAACAGGCGCATTCTCAAACAGGGCCCACCCAGCGGAAACATAGGATAATTATTGAAAGTGACACTGACAGTCAGTAGGAATAGCGAAATATGGACATCAACGATATCAGTGAAATATGGTTAAGGTTAAATTGCCTAATTACCTCTTGTTCCTTTATTATTTGATGTTTCTGGCTCGAATCGTACTGTTGCTATAAATGCAAATTGCCGCCCTGTTATTATACTGTTCATGACAACAAACGCTGCAAATTGTATGCAGTGTTTGCATGCAAATTATTGAAACAAAAATTGAATGTGAACTATCGGCTTGTGTTTTCATTTCATTTAATATTGCTAAAGGAAACATATAGGAATTAATATCAATGAAGTGTACATGAAATTATGAATCACTACAAAACTTCTTCTTTGAGCGTACATAGATACGAGGGGTTGTGAAGAGTTCACTCCTCTAAAGTGCTCTGTTTATGGCCGTCAGTTTTATCTCCCATATAAAAAAACTTGTATGTGGTATAAATAAAATATCTGCATAGTAAGTACGCTGTATAAATGATATATCACACGTTGTATAAATTTTTCATTAAAAAGGAAACTAGGGCAAGCCTTGTTTCCTTTTGATGTAAAATGTATACATCTCGTGGTATATCATTGATACAGTGTACATACTATACATATTATATACATATATATATATATATATATATATATATATATATATATATATATATATATATATATATAATGAGAGAGAGAGAGAGAGACCGTCTTGCACTGCAGCCGGTTCTATTATGAAGAGAGGATCCCATTTCCACGAGCGTGTCAGCGTTGTTCAAGAGTGTGCCGACTGAATTGATGAAACTCATCTTGTGCAAGATCCAGTGTTATGATTGCATGACCTCTTTACCAAACGTGATGACTAAATTCATGCGGCTATGTCCAGTTAACCGGATAACTTCCATGGCATGCTATGGAGTCTTAGCGGCACAGGCACGACACCCTATTTACACTGGAAGATTCCGGGTCAACCACACATTCTTGTGTCTCTCAAGGACGAGAAGCAAATATTTGGCCATATTTGTCTAATAGGCCTCCTCCATTATACCTTCCCATGGCATTCTCAATTCCAAGAAAGTAACTTGTTTGGTACCTCTAGACGACATTATAATATCAGGCCTGAAGTCGGTGTGACAGATGCCTCATCGGATTAAGATAGATCCACGCATGCAAAAAGAAAATTATGAAATACACGCCTCACAGTCATACTGTAGATTAGTGCATTTGACCCCCAATGCAGATTAAAGAACGGCAAGTGTATGGTTAAATCCTCAAAAATACTTTACATATTGCATAAGTTACTTCATTACTGGACGATATATTTTTAGAGAGTTACAATCGACCAGATGCTTCGTTTCACCTTGAGAGTAACAATTTAGGATTTGGTTCTAGGTTAATATTGAAGTGTAACGTAAGCGAATGTTCTTGTCTATGAAAAATCTTATGAATGTATAAAAGGAAAACAAATAAACAAAATGTTGAACAAAAATATATGTTCCTTATAAAATGCGTGTTGCGTTGGATTTCTCACTATGTCTTATACAGTTTGCATGTGGGCCATGTGGTGAAACTAAGGCTCACGAAGTTCTAAATGTCATATCAGTACATTTCATTTTATACAAAAGTATTAGATTTTAATGTTTGTAGCTTCTTATTTAACTTATTTGATATTTTCTTTCATCCATAATTTCCTTATATGAAACGGCCACAGTTACCCAAGCCATGATCATTTCTGGTCTGCTTGCATTCTGTGTGATTACTCTTATTAATACCTAGCGCTTGTATATTATAAAGGTAATATATTGGAGCCATACGAATTTTCTAGTGAGTTTGAATGCAACACATCGCGTTTTATTCATGTTCAAACTACTCCTATAGTTATCTCATTTATATTTTTATCGAAAATATAATATCGTCAATAGGTAAACCCAGTTGTTCATGATAACTGATATGCCTAATAGATATATCATTCTGTCATTCCTAAGTGTGGTTGGTGATATTCCTTGTGAACATATATGGATCTAATCACTTATTGGACCACCTACTGATTTTATGATGGTCCTCTTTCATGGAGCCAGCTGCTAGGAATGTGTAAATGATATTATATTCATTAATAATGACGTGTCAGCAGCAGGCAATTTCTATCAAAACGCATTTCAATGACAATATCGTTCAGTATGGTACAAGTAGACGTGGTCCAAACATAGACTGTTGTGGAACATACCCTTGATATACTGATATTCAGTTTTGGTTATGCCTTACGATATTTTGATGATGACTGAAATAATGTTATATGACATCATAAATTAATTCCTATAAAACCATAATACATATATTGCATCTAAATAAACACGTAAGTGGGCACTTTGTTCATACTAGCAAATGATTAACATAGCGCAGACTTTATCTGAGTAAAGATTTAGGTGCTCCCGAGTAAAATCAGCATGAACGCTTTAATGTTGAAAACCAACACGAGACACGAAGTTGTTATTTTCAAAGGTGTATTACCATTATAGTAATATTGTCTAATAGAATCTCGATGATGTATTTTTGATTTCGGTCGGTGTGATGCAGGAACTTGAGTTCTTACATCATATGGAACATGCACTTGTTATAGTGCGTCTGAATAATGATACAACATATGAAAGTTGCCGTCGTTATAGTACATTTCAATAATGATACAGCATTAATTCCATTGTTTCTTTCCTTTCAGTCGGTAAGTGCTTACATCAACGATGAACATACATCATGATGTTACGTAAGTACATGTAGCTGACCATTACATGGGTTCTACGTATATTGGAACAAAGAAAGTGAAGTTTGTTTGTAAAGTATCAGGTGACGTTTGTCTCGAAAATTTTATTTGTGTAGGAAGTTCAATGTGAACCAGCTTTATAGTTGTACCTAACTGTATAGCATTACAAATTCTGCAAAACATTCCGCACGTGTTAACCTGGTAATGTGGAGAATGAGTGACAACATTTGTACCATAATCTTCATATCAGATTATTTCAAATGAAGAGAAACTCACCACATGGCAACCCATCGTATGCGACAATATATTTACATAAGCTTAATTATGTCGTCACTTTTCTAAAGTCTTGTCTAGATGCCAGTGCTGATTATTAAAAAGGGCAATAATTGTTTGAAACTTAAACTTTGAATATACAAAAAATAATGAATGAAATTAAAATCGAGTAATCTATATATCAATGTCATTGTATGATAAGATAGGCTTACCAGCATGTAAAAATTAAATAGATATTCAGAATATCATCAGCGGAAGCCTTTAAACAACGCCAAGCTGCTTTATGTGTGTTCCTTTTCTTGTTTCTCTCTGAGGTATAAAGCGTCCATTTCCGCATGATATTACATTATTTCTGGTTATGCATTATATTATTATGTAGTATTTCATTCCATTAACATATATAACTCGACTTCTTCTTTCGTATATATATATATATATATATATATATATATATATATATATATATATATATATATCGAATCATTGGACTCAATTCAAGTAATATACAAGAGTGAGAAGGAACATGTTTTGTACAGTTCAGCAAATAATGTATGTTCTTAGAATACAAACTGTAAAGAAAGAACTTTCGTTATTGCGAATTAAGTCCGAAATAATCATACAATTAGGTATACAAGTCTTAAAACGTCCTAATAATCAAAGTTCTGAAGAAACGTCTTTAGTGGAAATCCAAATAAAACCCAGTGATGGAAGTGCTGATGTGCCTGTTGTTGGCCGTGTAGTGGTGATGTGCAAACGTTATTGTGTTAAATCACAATAATACAATTCAAAATATATTCGTATTTGAAATTTCACTATAAATGCAAGTTTCAATTTCCAAACATGTTATTTTTTTAAGGCCACGTTGTATTTCCAGTAAATAAATAATTTTAGTGAACAAATTCTAGCCCATATAAATTACTGGACACAACAATAATACAACTGATTATGCAAAGACCTTACGGCACGAATTAATTTGTCACAATTAGCATTTTGTAAATAAAGACTATTACCTAATGGAAAATATCTTTCTAGAATGCTCCTAATGTTTACACGATAGAACGTCAGTTATAAATATTAGGTCTGGTACTAAGTTATAATACATAATGTGGAAAATATAATAAAAAATATGTTATCAGCACCAATGATAATCCCTTAGACATATGAGGGAGAATTATATTTTGATCAGCTGTATATAAGGGATTTGAACAAAAGAAAAGGCCATGACATTATATAAAAAGATCCCAATGTGAGATATCCAACCGGAAAGGAGATATATAATCCGTTTTCATGTGTGCGTGTAATTTATATCTTATGAGACCAGTTAAGGTGTAGGTGTGTCGTGTTAAATTGTTTCCAATCACAGGTTGAGATAAAATTCTTGAATTCATCGAGGCATAGTTCCAAGATGTAATGACTATTTTTGAAAACTGGCAGGATTCTAATCGGTGTGTCTGCGAAATACATCAACGTAATTTATGTACATCCTTTGATGATTAGTTACAGATAAAACATACATATGAGTAAACATCAGATGATAAAGGTGGCTGCGATTATCAGCTATGTAAGTCTGAGTGTAGAAGTTTCTTATGTGGTTCATCCTACAAATTCCACCAACGTCGTGATCAAATTCAGATTTGGAACTATATTAAATATTTACATGTCTGGAAAGATTACGTTTCTTGTAAAATAAAACGAGAAATAAATGATGAACATCATCTCGATTAGTCTTCGGTGTGGCTGATCAAAGATGGTTATGTTCGCTACCTCCATTGAAAGAATAATCTAAAGTACTTGCAATTAAAGAATGGAATTGTATATAAAAATGACAAATCTGAAGAAGAAGAAGCAAATATTTGAAAGCCGTTGCTGAAGATAAGGAAAACATGATCGATATTAGATTAACCGACGAAGAGTACATAATAGAGCTCATCGATAAGGCCACGTCGACAGGCTACATCATGCTGACGGATTACGTTCGACACATTCGATGTCATCGAGTAGTATCAGGATGGCAAATGTATCATAGCGTTCTTGGCCTATACACTCATGCTGATAAGGACACCTGAAATCTAGAAGATATCTTATAGAGATATAAGTGATAAAATGAAAGTAATCAATTTGAGAATACATTGTGACAGTATATAATATTAACATATCTTAATGGAAGATATGTCTACAACAATTATGAAAGTGATCAATGTGGAGAAGGTAGACACTTGAAGACTAAGGATTTGCTAATCTTAATTCTAATTATGGCGGATAGGCGAGAGTAAATGTATCTTGCAATGGCTGAAGAAAAACGATGACAATATCTCGTGTTATGTATGGATATCATTATTGTAGAATACGACAAGATTTAGTGATCCATAACACCAACATAACATGCTGATAATAACATAGATAATCTCGAAGCGATCGCTTTATCTGAAAATATTCGACGCATATGAGTAAGACGATGCCAAATCAAGGAGCAGAAAAGTGATTTCCATCATTTTATTCACAGATGAAGAACATGAATACCCATAGTTGAGACAACACTTCATGCCAACTAGAGATCCATTCTACGATGCTGCAAACGAGAACAGAGAAATCCAGAACCATTGGAATTATATACATATTGAGATGGACCCTCATGTCCCCAGCCAGAGAGCACCTGCAAGACAATTATGTGACAATCGCTATTTTTGAACAACACCTGATAACACACTTGAAGATATAATTGATTTAACAAACTATATGGGAATCACTATGATGATAATCATCTGTGAATTAATCACCTGGTAAAGAAATTAAGGATCATCCTACATAATCATTTCTTTTTATCCATGTCCATCTTAGACGATGAATGTTGAAACCTCTAAAGAAAGAATGATCTAAATTACTTGCAATCAAAGAATGGTATTGCATATAAAAATGACAAATCTGAAGAAGAAGAAGCAAAGATTTGAAAGCCGTTGCTGAAGATAAGGAAAACATGATTGATATTAGATTAACCGACGAAGAGTACATAATAGAGCTCATCGATAAGGCCACGTCGACAGGCTGCATCATGCTGACGGATTACGTTCGACACATTCGATGTCATCGAGTAGTATCAGGATGGCAAATGTATCATAGCGTTCTTGGCCTATACACTCATGCTGATAAGGACACGTGAAATCTAGAAGATATCTTATAGAGATATAAGTGATGAAATGAAAGTAATCAATTAGAGAATACATTGTGACAGTATATAATATTAACATATCTTAATGGAAGATATGTCTACAACAATTATGAAAGTGATCAATATGGAGAAGGTAGACACTTGAATACTAAGGATTTGCTAATCTTAATTCTAATTATGGCGGATAGGCGAGAGTAAATGTATCTTGCAATGGCTGAAGAAAAACGATGACAATATCTCGTGTTTTGTATGAATATCATTATTGTAGAATACGACAAGATTTAGTGATCCATAACACCAACATAACATGCTGATAATAACATAGATAATCTCGAAGCGATCGCTTTATCTGAAAATACTCGACGCATATGTGTAAGACGATGCCAGATCAAGGAGCAGAAAAGTGATTTCCATCATTTTATTCACAGATGAAGAACATGAATACCCATAGTTGAGACAACACTTCATGCCAACTAGAGATCCATTCTACGATGTTGCAAACGAGAACAGAGAAATCCAGAACCATTGGAATTATATACATATTGAGATGGACCCTCATGTCCCCAGCCAGAGAGCACCTGCAAGACAATTATGTGACAATCGCTATTTTTGAACAACACCTGATAACACACTTGAAGATATAATTGATTTAACAGACTATATGGGAATCACTATGATGATAATTATCTGTAAAATCACCTGGTAATGAAATTAAGGATCATCCTACATAATCATTTCTTTTTATGCATGTCCATCTTAGACGATGAATGTTGATACCTGTAAAGAAAGAATTATCTAAATTACTTGCAATCAAAGAATGGTATTGTATGTACAAATGACAAATCTGAAGAAGAAGAAGCACAGATTTGAAAGTCGTTGCTGAAGATAAGGAAAACATGATCGATATTAGATTAACCGACGAAGAGTACATAATAGAGCTCATCGATAAGGCCACGTCGACAGGCTACATCATGCTGACGGATTACGTTCGACACATTCGATGTCATCGAGTAGTATCAGGATGGCAAATGTGTCATAGCGTTCTTGGCCTATACACTCATGCTGATAAGGACACGTGAAATCTAGAAGATATCTTATAGAGATATAAGTGATGAAATGAAAGTAATCAATTACAGAATACATTGTGACAGTATATAATATTAACATATCTTAATGGAAGATATGTCTACAACAATTATGAAAGTGATCAATGTGGAGAAGGTAGACACTTGAAGACTAAGGATTTGCTAATCTTAATTCTAATTATGGCGGATAGGCGAGAGTAAATGTATCTTGCAATGGCTGAAGAAAAACGATGACAATATCTCGTGTTATGTATGGATATCATTATTGTAGAATACGACAAGATTTAGTGATCCATAACACCAACATAACATGCTGATAATAACATAGATAATCTCGAAGCGATCGCTTTATCTGAAAATACTCGACGCACATGAGTAAGACGATGCCAAATCAAGGAGCAGAAAAGTGATTTCCATCATTTTATTCACAGATGAAGAACATGAATACCCATAGTTGAGACAACACTTCATGCCAACTAGAGATCCATTCTACGATGCTGCAAACGAGAACAGAGAAATCCAGAACCATTGGAATTATATACATATTGAGATGGACCCTCATGTCCCCAGCCAGAGAGCACCTGCAAGACAATTATGTGACAATCGCTATTTTTGAACAACACCTGAGAACACACTTGAAGATATAATTGATTTAACAAACTATATGGGAATCACTATGATGATAATTATCTGTGAATTAATCACCTGGTAAAGAAATTAAGGATCATCCTACATAATCATTTCTTTTTATCCATGTTCATCTTAGACGATGAATGTTGAAACCTCTAAAGAAAGAATGATCTAAATTACTTGCAATCAAAGAATGGTATTGTATATAAAAATGACAAATCTGAAGAAGAAGAAGCAAAGATTTGAAAGCCGTTGCTGAAGATAAGGAAAACATGATTGATATTAGATTAACCGACGAAGAGTACATAATAGAGCTCATCGATAAGGCCACGTCGACAGGTTACATCATGCTGACGGATTACGTTCGACACATTCGATGTCATCGAGTAGTATCAGGATGGCAAATGTATCATAGCGTTCTTGGCCTATACACTCATGCTGATAAGGACACGTGAAATCTAGAAGATATCTTATAGAGATATAAGTGATGAAATGAAAGTAATCAATTAGAGAATACATTGTGACAGCATATAATATTAACATATCTTAATGGAAGATATGTCTACAACAATTATGAAAGTGATCAATATGGAGAAGTTAGACACTTGAATACTAAGGATTTGCTAATCTTAATTCTAATTATGGCGGATAGGCGAGAGTAATTGTATCTTGTAATGGCTGAGGAAAAACGATGACAATATCTCGTGTTTTGTATGAATATCATTATTGTAGAATACGACAAGATTTAGTGATCCATAACACCAACATAACATGCTGATAATAACATAGATAATCTCGAAGCGATCGCTTTATCTTAAAATACTCGACGCATATGAGTAAGACGATGCCAGATCAAGGAGCAGAAAAGTGATTTCCATCATTTTATTCACAGATGAAGAACATGAATACCCATAGTTGAGACAACACTTCATGCCAACTAGAGATCCATTCTACGATGCTGCAAACGAGAACAGAGAAATCCAGAACCATTGGAATTATATACATATTGAGATGGACCCTCATGTCCCCAGCCAGAGAGCACCTGCAAGACAATTATGTGACAATCGCTATTTTTGAACAACACCTGATAACACACTTGATGATATAATTGATTTAACAGACTATATGGGAATCACTATGATGATAATTATCTGTAAATAAATCACCTGGTAATGAAATTAAGGATCATCCTACATAATCATTTCTTTTGATCCATGTCCATCTTAGACGATGAATGTTGAAACTTGTAAAGAAAGAATGATCTAAATTACTTGCAATCAAAGAATGGTATTGTATGTAGAAATGACAAATCTGAAGAAGAAGAAGCAAAGATTTGAAAGTCGTTGCTGAAGATAAGGAAAACATGATTGATATTAGATTAACCGACGAAGAGTACATAATAGAGCTCATCGATAAGGCCACGTCGACAGGCTACATCATGCTGACGGATTACGTTCGACACATTCGATGTCATCGAGTAGTATCAGGATGGCAAATGTGTCATAGCGTTCTTGGCCTATACACTCATGCTGATAAGGACACGTGAAATCTAGAAGATATCTTATAGAGATATAAGTGATGAAATGAAAGTAATCAATTACAGAATACATTGTGACAGTATATAATATTAACATATCTTAATGGAAGATATGTCTACAACAATTATGAAAGTGATCAATGTGGAGAAGGTAGACACTTGAAGACTAAGGATTTTCTAATCTTAATTCTAATTATGGCGGATAGGCGAGAGTAAATGTATCTTGCAATGGCTGAAGAAAAACGATGACAATATATCGTGTTATGTATGATATCATTATTGTAGAATACGACAAGATTTAGTGATCCATAACACCAACATAAACATGCTGATACTAACATAGATAATCTCGAAGCGATCGCTTTATCTGAAAATACTCGACGCATATGAGTAAGACGATGCCAAATCAAGGAGCAGAAAAGTGATTTCCATCATTTCATTCACAGATGAAGAACATGAATACCCATAGTTGAGACAACACTTCATGCCAACCAGAGATCCATTCTACGATGCTGCAAACGAGAACAGAGAAATCCCAGAACCATTGGAATTATATGCATATTGAGATGGACCCTCATGTCCCCAGCCAGAGAGCACCTGCAAGACAATTATGTGACAATCGCTATTTTTGAACAACTCCTGATAACACACTTGAAGATATAATTGATTTAACAAACTATATGGGAATCACTATGATGATAATTATCTGTGAATTAATCACCTGGTAATGAAATTAAGGATCATCCTACATAATCATTTCTTTTTATCCATGTCCATCTTAGACGATGAATGTTGAAACCTCTAAAGAAAGAGATCCATTTTTGAAATGTTCAAAACTTAAATTGAAATATATATATATATATATATATATATATATATATATATATATATATATATATATATATATATATATATATAATATTAAATAAGATATAATTCAATCAAATATACATAACACCAGCCAGTCAAACACATATGCTTCTCGATAACGTTATTGATATAGAAGTTGTGGCTGACCCTCAAGGCAATAATTATGCAAGAAATAGTCGAAGAGGAAGAACAACTACGAGATGAAATGACCAAGGGAATTGTTTTACTCGCTATAGATAATCGCATCCGTAATGTTGTAGATGTTACTTGTGTACTTGCTACAGCGACCACCGATGACAGACGTTGCTATAATTTCAGTATCTGTTGTAGGCATGCTAGTCACAATTACTTTTGGGTGATATATAAATAGCAACCTGTTTGGTTGGCAGCTCTGGCAAAAGACAATGAATTACATGCTGCATTTACAAATATGTATTTTCGGAACACATATAGGTATATCACAAAAATAGTCTCATCAGGATTAAGAAATTCTACTCAATGATTGAAGAAGATAAAAAGTTTAAGAGAACAGAGTTTGAGATTCATTTAGCGGAAATATAAAATAACAGACTCTTCTGTGGGCAAAAACGAATAGTTGCTAGCTGAGCAGAAACCAAGAAGGGATGTGCTGCAGATGGGAGTACCATCAACTAAACAGTTTGAAAAAACAGGCGCAACAGGGCATTTCCCGCAAAAGTAGTTCTAATGCAGAAGCAGAGAAAGAAATATGCACACGCTTGCGGTCGTCGAGTGATTCACTAGTGTATGTTTGCGGGGTAAAAGGGGTGTGGTATAGAAGATCTATTGCACATACAACCATTGTTTGTATTCCGTATATGTTGCATCAGCTTCTTCCTGAGTTATTAGACTGTCGCTTATATAGATTTACTCAACACTGCATTACACTCTCCATCTGTTTTTAATCAGATGTTAAAGTCTCATCGTGTCTTTTAAAACATTGTATTCTATAGTGTACAGTCATTGAGTTTTCAATATTTTTTCTGAAACAATTGTTTCCCTTTCTATAATTAGCTTATGACAGATATTCGCAGCAGTGTGACCATCAGACTAGTTCCATTCTCTACGTTTCTGCCGCATTTCCGCGTGAATATGTTTTGTACGTTTAATTGTTCCGAAAACGGATTAGCATACCCACAAAGTCACTTTAACATCAGAAAACTTGACGCCTAGTCATATAATATGTTTACAATATCTTCAATAACTCCAGTATCCACAATATTTGCTCCTTCTCCCCTATATTGGTGCGTTACAAGTTCAGCAATTATTCCTTTCTGATACATACTCATCTGTTCTGTCCATGCTATCTTCCAGGTTACTTATTTGATTATATGCTCTCATTCCTCGTCGTGTTTTCTACAGATGTCGTGACCAACTAAACTATTATATCATAACTTCAAATATTCATAGAGATATTAGACATGATCAATAAACGTATGTTTTGTAATAGTATATGGTCTGTCAGAAATTTAGATGCTTTCATGGCAAACCGTATCCAATATTCTTTTCTTCTCCACTTCTGACATTGTTTTCAGGTAACATGCTAAAATAATTAGGAGTTGATGGCAAAAGGGCTCCATATACATATATTGACATTCATCTTTACATTTTACCCCTACACCTAACATTATATTGTTACCAGTTATTGACGAATTAGTAATGCAGATGGATTTTCTATATACGATACCCCGAAATACGTGCCGTTCAGTCTTATTCACATTTCACTGTTAGCCTACTGTCCAAACTTAAGAA
Source organism: Sinohyriopsis cumingii (assembly GCA_028554795.2). Lineage (NCBI taxonomy): Eukaryota > Metazoa > Mollusca > Bivalvia > Unionida > Unionidae > Sinohyriopsis > Sinohyriopsis cumingii. The sequence goes on along the minus strand of JAPYKE020000197.1, from coordinate 72,922 downwards.
ATATCTACACACGTGATATATAGTGTCCAGGATATTAATATACTCGGGAATAATCTGCTACTCATTGAGTTACTGTAATGTCTACCGCTTTTAATAAAGAGAAAATATAACAGGAATCTAACAGTGCTCATTTACGTTCCAAGTCATTTAACAAAACATATGGTCAGAGATTCGGCGACGTAAAGAGTCATTTTTCATAAATGTGTGGTAAAGATTATTAATTGATGAAACATAATATATGCATGGTATATTATGCTCGTTTCTCTATATTCGCTAATAACTAACATTATTCTTATCAGTACAATTCTCATACTAGTATCTTGCTTAGATAATGCTCGTCCAATAACCATTCTCTGAAACCTTTTCAAAATCAGACCTAACTCTATTACACTGCACTGTATTCTAATCCATGCAAACATAACAAATAATGATGATTGGAATAATATATATATATATATATATATAGTGACGCCTTTATAATGCATCCTAATATTTGTAACCGTAACACTGTAATATTAGAATGCCCATCCATACCTTTAATCAGACACAGGAAGAGAACCAATACATTAATGCATTTTAGTTAAAGCTTTATTCTCTTACCACACTCATTCGAAAATAGTATCTATAGCATTTTCAAATTGTTTTGAAATCGGTACAATATATACTTTTTCTAATAATACATGTGGGTCTGTGGCATACTATAACCAGAAGTGTGATATCTTGAATTAAAGACAAACGAGAACCAATGTTTATTCTGATTAAATTTTTTTTAATGAACAACAAACCTATTTGTCGATGTGATCTCGGTATGTCATCCTCGCTTCTTCATTCAACTACTAATGTATGCATGGCACGTTCTTTATAGTCACACATTAGACCATTCAAATGTTAATCAAATACATGTCAACTACCGTCAGTAGTACATTTGTCATAGTTTACCGTAACTATCGTATTAATATTCCTCGCGTCAGTTATGAACTGAAACTTAATTTTATTCCGGTCAACAGAAAAACGTGAAGTAATGTCTTTGAACTTAGTAAACTTGAATATTATCGGTCTATTTTTCTTCGTCACAGCTTACATCGTGCATGTTCGCTCAATGTCCCTTTGCTCGGCCTCTGCTACCTCTAGCTTATTTTATATATTTTTAAAGAATTATGTGTTCATCTATATCCCTAAATTCACCGGAAGTCTTCTCGATTCAAAGTTGAGGAAGTTTTGTTTTCACCCTAACTTGGCTTCCATATTGTCAATATGCTTCGCAAATTGATATACCCGATAGGTATCTTGTAAAATTTCTTATTGGACTTTTAACTGCTATATTTGCTCTATGTTTTTGCTCAGTGTGGCAACATTCCTATTAATATCCACTAATTCAAAACAACAAATAATCAACATTGCACTATTTAAAAATATTCACACCATTAAGTAGATACTTTTTAGATATGGACACAATTTATTGATTGATAAATGATGAAAGGAAGTATATCTTAATGAAGGCAGAATGTACGAATGTACGTGTACTCGAGAACAGCAGCTATGGAGGTCATTACAAGATCTAATATCTTTATGTCCAGCTTTGAGGGATGCTTTATTGCTTTAACCGACAAAACGTGTCAAAGGTCGGGTCAAATTGCGTATTGGTCCCCAATGTAATTTCATTCGTCTTATTCCAGTACCAAAGTAGTTCATCAGTTTTATATTTACTTGTAGTCGGCCTCTCTGTCTATTTGTCTGTCTGTCTGTATGTCTCTCGATTGATGTTTTACTCTTGGCTATGAAAACTCTTTTGTATCAGCTACTATTTAGTAATTTACACTAAATCATCTTACAATGAAAATTTCACCTCTCGTACAACAAATATAATTTCTCGGGTTGACTCAATAATTACTTATATATGATATGTTGACATTAACAGAGAGTTAGCACCTGATACTAAATTAACTGGAAATGGAATCAGAATAGCTATTGATTCGAAGAAATATTGGTACAAAGATTCATACTATTAGAAAACATAGAGTTAAAGAAAACAAATTAAATGTATATAGAACAGCATGATTTATGAAGCTGACTATTCTTGCAAAATACAATTAAAAATTCACGTGAACTACGTCATCTCTTGCACGTCTTGGTATAATGGGGCAATGTTGTTTATACTTCAATGTGTTTGCTTCCAGTACTAAACTATCCAAATAATGTTATCACGTTACTGTGCAAGACCAAATTCAAGATTTTTTCTTTTTCCTTTTAAAGTATTTTTTTTTTAAACTGAGGAATATTAATTTTAGAGGTTATACGTAGTTATATACACTGAATGTCTTCATTCAGTTGTTTCAAAGTTTTATCACACTGGACAATATCACCTTTTACACAGCGGAGATTATGATCTGCTAATACTAGGACCTTCTTCTCCCATCAGATATTCAGATATTACATATTTGGGAGTTGCTTAATCAAGGACTTTTTTCTACCAAAGTCAAGGAATAATATGTTATATGTAACTATATATAATTATAATTTCTCTTATATCACCCTTATTGACTTCTTTTCTATCCACCTCTTTAAATACATTATTCCTCTGTAGCTGCACAAGATCATTTGTTTCGCATGTCAGTCCAGTTTCCAATTTTTTCTCACCATCGTTATAGTCATTATGAGACCTTTTATATATGCAACACTGTATATATTATCGTCGTTTATTGTAAAGTAATGTAATGTTCTAGATATGTCTTTATTGGATTCATGTAACAATGTAAAGCTGCTATTACAGCATTTGTCTTACCATCATTGTCTTTTTCTTCTATATTAAAATGTTACAATGCCTGATGTATAATCCGTAGATAATAAAAGCCGCATAACAGGAACCATCTAGAAAAAAATATATGCATTTCATTAGCATGAAACATATATCATTCAGACATGTTTGTGTACATTATCATGTGAAATATTACACATATTGATATACATTAGTTACAACTAATATGTTGATTAATTTGAATTAGTCTTTACTGCAAACATCACAGTGAAGAAATCATATTATGTCAGTACAAGAAACATAAAGTATTGAAAAACACTCCTTGGCAATAATATTGCAAAACTGATCTGACTGACTTGTATCATGAAAGAGAACATATATTAATGCAAGATGTAATAGAAGATATGCAAATATTCAAACATTAATTACTCGCTTATTCCTGTGTGCAAATTAATCTGTATAAACACTTATTATCAGGTACTTGTAACATTAAAAGCCTGTTGAAATTACATCGCATGAGGAACTTATACTTATTTGTAAGTATACTTATTTTGTATTCGTACCTTGGTCCATCATTGAGACCGATACCTACTTGTCTGATGTCGTGTTTTTCTCTTGTTGTAAGTTATAAATATATGTTTAATTTGGTTGGATTTAAAGACCAAGCCTTGGTTTCTACCTTCGAAGATTTTGGAAACGAATTTGTTTACTTTGTTTACAGGTAAGGACAATTTGCCATTAGAGTTCTTTCGGAAAATGTTATTGCGTCTTTATGGTCACTTGAAGATATATATAGGATTCCGAAGTAAAGCAACATTCATAATTCCTGTAATTAATTTAAATTGTCTTCAGAGTTAATATGGGGATGCATCTTGTATTTAAATTATTCATTATGGACTTGAACACTACTTTGGGATGATTGTGAATTCATTCAAATATATTCTGGATTATATAATTCTGAAATATCAAGACTGCTGGCACATCATCCTATCAAATAATATTATCACATTATATTTTCACTTTGTATTTTAGGGAAGTAAATAATTGGTTGAATTGTACTAAACTTGCTGGATTTGCTATTTAGTTACTTAGTTTAAGACAACAGATCGTAAAACTCTTTTAGATATTCCATGAATGTTCGTACAATACAAAGAAGTATAATATCTATTATGTCTGAAATAATAACTATATTTCATTAAGTATCTACACTGTCTTTAAGTATAGATAAATTACCTATATTAGTGTTAACGTTAGGATAAGTAAGATAAATATTTCAAATATTTACAAATCGTGTCTTTTCACTCCCGCATTAAAGTGTCGAGTGCTAATTTTGGTAATGAATTTTTTAAAATTCAGGTTTGAAAGAGATATAAAATCAAACACTACAATAGTGTCTCTATTGGTGTCAGTAAGAACTCGAATAAACCCCAACAACATTCTTTCAACTAAATTTTACATTCTTTAGGAACCAATCTTCACCAGCGAAACCCATTGATTCTCCCTATTATGTTCTTTCATACTTGGACTGCGTTTCATTTTTGCATATCGACAATACCTTGAGATCTTAAGGCACTATATTCCGCTCCATTTAGGTTTAATTCTATTAGAATTTGTAAAACATTATTTACTTATTTTATGGAAAGGCTATCCGTTGTTACGTCCACTTAACCTTCGAATCCGCAAATAACTTTGTTTTGATATTATGACGTGCTGGTCGCATTTATTAATCGTACCAATTGAGTCATATGCAATTCGTTGAAATTATTTTGGAGTGTTTCACAAGTTAGCATTCAGCCAAAGAAGAATCCTACATAATTCCTGCGAATTATTCCACATCGTAAAATCATAATGCTTCACCATCAAACGAATTGTCACATGCAATGTCATGTTCGATGATTGATACAATGCACATGGAAAAGTGTTTTCCTTATCCAATAATGCCCACGAGTATTTGCTGATTAAGGTATCATGTTTATATCATTTGGCGCAGATCAGTCAATTTGCAGATTTTCTCACACCGGATAAATGTTACGCAGACTTTAGTTAGATTCACTTCAAAATAGTTTACGTTGGAATACGTTAGATGAGAGTGTCGAATAACTAGCCACCATTGCAGACTTCACACTAACATTATCTATCAACGAATATCATGTCGGTGGTGAAAATGATGTACGATCTGTCAAGCGTTTAAGAGATGGATTCATATTACCATTTAAGAAAAATTCAATTTAGAAATGGTTAAACGATGTAAGAACTTTATATTAGTTTTCGACAAAATGTATTTCATGTGGTTTTCGTCGACAAAGTTCATGCTTTTTGACACCAATCTGTGACTAAATGGAATCATATTACAACTTTTTTATCGTTATACACGTTTTAATTAGTTCCTCACACAAATTTCGTATTTAATCTCCAGGCCTTCTTAAATAGATATGAAGCTTAACTTAATATCCTTTCAAATCTACATATGCTAAGCTGAAATACATCTCCATGTTTGCCACTTCTCGTGTATCACGAACTCGGCTTTCACATTTTTAAACAATAAAAAGGTCACATTTAGCTATCATATATATAGAGAGAGACAGATAAATGAAGCATGTAATCATAGCGATTATGCAATTGTATAAGGGAAAAAGCTTGCGCAGATTGAAACGAAACAGCTTCAAAAATAACTGTAAGAAAGAGAGAGAAAAACATAGAGACAAGGAGAGCTTAATAATTTGTGTAGTCTTAGTCATTATGACACAGTATACGGGATATGTATATCGTTGAATCAAATCTACAGAATGCTTGTTGTTTTTATAATCAGGAAACATTTCAAAGATAATTAATGAGCCTAACGTACCTCTTTATAAAAGCAAAACAATATATAAATTGATGTTATGCAAATATAATAAATAAATAATACAATATATATAATATAAAAATAGAAGTTGCTTATGTCGGGTTTATTAAGAAAATTAAAAAGTAAATACTAAATAAGTGAGAACGATACAGATCAAGAGACAGATACAATATACAGGGCTTGTTTAGAACCATATCATGAATATATACTGTAATTTACTTTGACAAGATAGTGACAGACTTGTTCTTATTTTCAATTTTAGGTTTCAATTCGAAGAACAGATAGCAATAATATAAATTATAGAATATAACGACAAATGAATTAATTTAGAAATGGAACATACAAATATTTTCTAGTTTAAATGTGTATTTATGGTTTGTTTTTATCAGTTAAGACATATAAATGATGTAGCATGTATTGTGTTGCAAAAGGGTGCTAATGCTGTCAGACAAGTTATAACGATAAATCAACACGGCGAAAATGAGATCCAAGATCATTATCGACGCTAAAGCATAAAATGTGTATTATAACAAACCTAATTATGACAAACCTGGAAATAACCGAGAATAATATACATCCATGTCAATTTATCCAAACATCGACAATCTATGTTGATGGCCCATATGCCTTCTATTTCCATTAAATGGACAGAAAAATACTTAAAAGAAATAAATAATTCATAATATCAACAAGTGATAGTTGTCAAATTCAAAAGAATAGTTGAGGAAGCGTAATAAATGGTATGGTATTTGTACGAAAATTGTATTTACTATCCTTTTTCACGTGGATCCTAAAGCGGATGATTTATCGCTACTACATACACTATTAGTGTTCTCGATCTGTGAGCGTACATATAAAGTCATCGCCCAGTCTGTTAATCTTGCGTCGGCGAATGTCGATTTGTTAAAAATATGAGAGGCTTATGACACATTTCATGAACAAATTCCATTCCGAAAAGGCATGCGCAATATTTTCCTACTCCCCAGACTGCTGATTATTTTCAATCAGGAATTAGTTTTGCTCCAGCGAGAGCTATTTAAAACTTACATCAGTGACGGTTAATGTTCCCTTTTTCGTCCAATATCAAAACAGCCCCTCATGCAATGTCCGTATTTAAAAATAATGGTTTATTTAGCTCTGACAAATTATGGTTATTGGACTTACCAACTTTAACACAAAGTTGTCAAATCTTATTCGGGCACAAAGCCCAAGACGCCTTATTGGTTTGTCCTTTGCTAGTCAAGTCTGTCAGCCGGTTAGCTTTGAAGGAATTTTTTAATAGACATTTCCTGTTAAATGTTATTAACGAAAGGATCTATCAAGCTTCTTTCTTGGTTGCTGATCCAGAAGCGTATCTGACTCTTTCAATTGTGTCAGGTTTCTGTGTCATCTACCAAGGTCCACTTATTAGAGGGTCAAAGCATTCAATGTCGTATTACAAATGGTGGTCCTCTCTGTGAGATTGGCATTATAGGGTTTGTCGAACAAGTTGATTAAAGCCATAATATGCTTCTTGCGGGAATTAGTGTGCAGAAGAATATCTTCATTATAATTACATTTCCCATTTCTTTTATCAATTTGCGCATAAGACGAATGATGATGCAACTGAGGTGATGAGTCCGAAAGACACCAACTTCAACTTATATAAATATTTAGGGGTTGCGTATGCCGTTAACGTATGGTATAATCCACTTTGAACATATGCAATATACTATGGTCATGAGACCTCGATATTTGGCACCGGCTCTGCGTCAAACACGATAGCTTTTGCGAAATTCAGTAAAAAAAATCAGTTTTTTGCCATTTTTTTTTCTGATCAAGACCATACGGGACGGAAATGTATATTTAGAGGGTTGAATTACTTTCAGGTCTTGCATTTTATCTACTTCCAAGTCGATTGCTTTCCATGCATTATATGATATTGTATGTCCTTTAATTTTTACTCATTCTGAGATACTTAAGTCTATTTAATGTTTTTTATCCTATCCGTATACACATTAACAAATGTTTGAAATCCCCCTTACTTGTGAACGATGATCAGCAGAATCACATGCTGGTATTAACTACTATATATCTATATCTATCTATCTATCTATCTATCTATCTATCTATCTATATATATATATATATATATATATATATATATATATATATATATATATATATATATATATATATATATATATATATATGTATAGTTACGAATCGATGATCATGAAATGAAGTGCCAACAGCCTTGATCTATCAGAATAACATTGTCAACAAACCTTTTATATAAATTTCCAATATGATGAAGTTCGCGAAGAAGTTCGCGAGAGAGAGAGAGAGAGAGAGATAGAGAAAGAGAGTTTACCAAGCTGTTGACCAAGATATTCCCCATATGGGGAAGACAAATTTCGTTAATGGGGTCTACTTTTATTTGGCCACCCGACTCGTCTTCGATGACCGTAGTAATACCATATTCCATATCTCTTATCCTATCATTTGCTCGGGCATTACTACTTCTCGCTTTATCGTACTTACATGTTGTACATTTAGCCTTTCACCTGCTTGACACAAAGCGAACCTTCAGTAATGACCAACAAGTTGCCACTACTAGACGGGAGAAGTATAAACACTTGATCACCCACTTCGAGTTTCACGGTTGTAATGTTTCGCGCATTTGCCAACCGACTTCGCGAGTTCTTCATGTGCCATTTTGCATACGTTGACAAAGTTTTGGCAGGATGTTTCTGCTTTCTGATGAGCGTCATTGCCTTGTGAAGAATTATCCTAGAACAAAACAGTGAACTACCGTTTTGCAAATATAAAGGTGAAAATCCAAGACGTTCCTGTAGCACATCTGCCAAACACTATTGGTTGTTTTTTCATTACCTTCTTACCTCCACCTACTTTACTCCAATATGTTTTCTGATACACTTTATGTTCTGTTCTCAACATCTGTCTAAATGTATCCTTGACATAAAAATTATACATTAATTGGAATTGTTAACCTTTCCAAGGCTCTTTTTCGTATGTTAGTTGTCATAACTTCATTTTATATTACGCTTAGTCTCTGTCTTCCTTGTGAGAGCTGATGTTATTGCATATGGTATTTTGTTATTGCCGCTGCTTATCATATGTTTGCATGTTGATAATTGATGATCACTGTGGTAACCACTTTCTTCGTTATCATTGATTATCAAAACTGTTTCATTCGATGAACTGTATTTACACTAGCGAAACACCTCAGTCGGGCTTGTTGCAAGTACAATGCTCTTATGTTTAGCTGCAATTAACTCAAGGATATGGGTAGATATATTTCAAAACTGGATTGGTGGATATTATAAGTAATGACACAGATCAATAGATATGTCGTTAGTTTAAACCAATAACACATTCACATGTCAAAAGTATGAGTTGACATTATTGGCTGTCTGCAAAAAGGTACATATGAAGCGACCAAAAAGCTAATCTGTGTGACAATTACTCAAAATACAAGTTTATCTTTAATAAAGAGTATTTTTCTAATTTCTTGGAGGAGATCCTTTGCATAATCAGATATATACTTTAAGAAAGAATGTGGTGCATACATTTGTAGACATAAAGGGATGTAATTGTTATGCGTATATCAAGAGGAGGAGCTATCTTCATACGAAAGCTATAGAATGTAGCTAAGACTGTGACAGTTTGAACAAAAAATGTAAATATCAATGGTAGCAATTTAGCGTTGGTAAGAAGAATCGATCGGTAGCTATGAGTGCGAAGAATATTACATGTCAGTAAAGAGTAAATTGATTAATTGTCCTAAGCGATAATACAAAGAGCAGCATAATAATCATATGTATTTATGTGTATTATACAAACCATCCAACAATACGGTGTATGTGTTATTCCTTTCAGTTTAGCGTATGATTTTACATGTTGAACGTGCTCCATGATGTTCCATAAGTATACATAGCTGGAAATTTCATGGGGTGTACTTACATTAGAGAAAATATGAAGTGTGTTGTGGAGCATCAGGCGATTTTGTCTGGAAAATAGTATTGCTGTAGGGGTGAATTATAACCTGTCTATATAGTTTCACCTATTCTATAGAACTGCGGATTCGACAAGACGTTCAAAATTTGGTAATATGGTAGTCGGAACATGCCTGACAACATTAGTATCACACTCGTTCCATCGTATTATTTCAAACGAGTAGACAATAGATGGCAATCCGTGGTATGCAACACTGTATTTAAATAATCATAAGAATGTCATAGATGTAATAAATTATGGCTAGCATTTCTGTGCTGATTAATAAATTGGCGTTCATTGCTTAAAGCTTTGAATTTTATAACATAAATAATACTGAATGCCCGAAACAAAATGATTGTACTGGAACAAGATTCATTCTAAAGTAATTATCATTTTATATAACTGATTCACGTATATATTTTACAGTGTACATGGAGAGATAAAATGAAATTTAAAAGGTAATGAAAGTTATATTAGTTATAAGCATCTAAACTATGTTAAGTAATAAAAACACAATTCGTACAAAAATACAATTGTGGTGAGATAAGCTCAATAATGTAGATTAAGCGAGCATATAAACATAAAAAAACGCAGCATAGGATAATTACAAATAATAAAACAAAATATTAATGAAATGTTGCAAGAAGATATTAAATAAGAGATTTAGAATAAACATATGTTATCAGCACCAGCGATAATCCATATATTTATCATCGGGGAGAATTAGATTTTGATCAACTGTCTCCCAGGGATTTGAATAAAAGCAAAAGCAATCACGTTAAAGATAATCCCTATCACATTCATGGTGCAAAATTCTAATTTTGGACATTTCGGAAAGGTGAACTGTCTCAAGTCTCTTACATGTGAGATATCCAACCGGAAAGGAGATATAAGCTGTTTTCATTCGTGCGTGTAATTGCTATCTTATGGTACCATATATGATGTAGGTGTGTCGTGCTAAAGTGATTCCAATCACATGTTGACCTAAAATTCCATGCATCATCGATGAATCGTTCCAAGATGGAATGAATGTTCCTTAGAATCTGGCAGGACTATACTCGGTATGTCTGCAAAATACATCCACGTAATTTCTGTACACTCTTCAATGGTCAGTTAGGTCCAGATCAAGATTACACATGAGTGAACATCAGATGAAGAAAATGTTGTTTCTCTAAAGTATGTACCGAGTAATAGTCATACGGTATGTCAACAGAAACAGCTGTGTTCTAGTCACATTATACACATTTTCTATTATACATACTCAATAGTTTTTCCGTGTTTATCATTAATGTAAATTTGTAAAAGATGGAGGAAGGAAATATACGATATACAAGTCGTGCAATTATAAAGAAATCCCAGTGGTATTACAGAAAAGCAATAGAATCAGCGAATGCAGCTAGAAGAGACTGAAACGTATGTCGGATTTAGCAAAGACAGAAATTATTTTATAATATATAAAAGACTCGTTTAATAAATCTTGCATGATTTTTTACTGGTATTTGAAAATGTAGAAATTCATCAACATCATTTTATTAATTGTATTGGTTTCAAACAATTTAACCATACTTCAGATAACGGTATTGGTGTATGTCACAAATATCAGAGGAACTCGCTCTTAATGCAGAAATAAATAACTTCACATGAACAAAAGATCTCATTGAAAAAAAGGACTCTAACATGTTCCAAATTATATTTCTTAATATGAATCGCTTGATTTGCTCACGATTTAATGAAACTAAACTACTATAAATCAGAAACGTGTATTAGAAACTCATTGTATCCATAATTAAATAAGCAAATTACTATGAGTCATAGGTGCAAAAGAATTATAAAGGATTCAGATATCAGTCTTTGTGTAATTGCAAACTGCAATGCACTTTCAATACACACCGTAATCCATAACAAATTCAATTCCGAGAAGGTACCTGTTACTTTTTACACCATTTTACCGCTCATTTTCTATCACAGAACAATTTTGTTTCAGAGTAAGCTGGGCGTTTTTGCATTAGTGTCGGGTAATTTTAATCTCTCTTGACCCAATTCAAAACCCTCTCGTGTCGGAGCCTCTGACTAATGTAGAGTTGGTGCACTGATAAACTTTTCTCTATGGGCGTTATAATGTCTCTTCTGGAGTGATGCCATATTTGTTGATTTTTCTTTTTCTAGCTACGTCCGTGAATTGACTAGAAACAGCGACACAATTTTGTACGAATTTCCTGTTCAACCCGACTAACCAAAAGAGCGATGGGATCTGTTTATTTGTTTATGATCTAGATTCTTACCTGTTTTTTTCTTCTTCAAATTTCTCAAGGCTGGGTTTCAATTACTCGGACTGACTTGTTAAATTGTGAAAATGCATTATATACCATATTACATTTGGTGGTGCTCGGTGTAATTATAGCCATTAAGAGTTTGTCGAAAAGGTTTATTAAAACTGTAAAGTGCTATTCCCGGACATGATCGTACACAAGGATATCTGCAAATATACCATAGTTCTCGAATGACCTTTACATGCGGCGCGTTCTGCGTTGGTCACCTGCCAATAATAGTTAATGTACTCCAGTTCTGAAATATTTGTACATTGCTGATTGTAAAAATAAAGCAAATTCTCTATTTGTGGCATCGGTTCCTTAGAGAAAGCAGTAGTATAGACATCAATATTACCTTCCATCTTTCTTTTTCACCAGCACCATAGTGTGGAGTGGGGACAAATCCGGAGAGTTTATTTGTTCATGTTCATCATGGCAGAACACATATTGTGTTATATATATATATATATATATATATATATATATATATATATATATATATATATATATATATATATATATATATATATATATATATATATAGTTACGAATCGATGATCATGAAATGAAGTGCCAACAGCCTTGATCTATCAGAATAACATTGTCAACAAACCTTTTATATAAATTTCCAATATGATGAAGTTCGCGAAGAAGTTCGCGAGAGAGAGAGAGAGAGAGAAAGAGAGAGAGAGTTTACCTGTGGCAGGTGCAAGCAATGCAAATGTTGTGTTCCACTTCTTGATAACTCCAACATTATCAGGACATTAAAGTGGAAAATAAAGTTCAACATTTCTCTTGAATTAGGTAAAAGGCTTGGTTTAATTAATATACTTTCAAACAAAATGAAGTGAAATTAATTCAGAGCATATATGATGACCCAATTATCAGTATATTTGGTCAATAGTATTGAGAGCCGATTAAGACTCTTAGTAATATGTATATCATGTTCCACACACTTTAGTTCAATTTGCTTTTTGATATATGTTAGCTTTTTCGTTGCTCACACAAAGTACACACAGAGGATTATAGCAGGCATGTCGTTTGAATTTGTAATCTCGTTTTGGTTTCTAAATTAAGAATACGTTTATTATATAATCACAATTAAGCTGCAGTTATTGCTTAGACTGATATTTGCGGTTGTGGTGCACTTCGTATAAATTATTTTCTAATGAAAACTAAGTTTTGAACAAATGATTTTTCAATGATCTATCATGTAGATACCCTGGTTTCTTCTTTCACATTCGGGCGAATCAGTCACTTTAAAGTAACAGTGTGGTATCTTTTCTTCTTGGATTATGTTTGAATTGCAACTTAAAATAATGTGTTCATATTGGAGCGGTTGGTCTCCATATGTAAACTGAGAACAGTCTATACCGTAACATACTTTTAAAACAACTAAATATGATATACGTTTGGCCAGGTGAAATGAGAGTCTTGGTTCCAGCTCACACGAGTATAATATTTACATGCTTGGCATGTTGGAAAACCAAGGCTCTCAGATTTCTTCCATTATTCATATTTACGCTTGGATCACTATGTTTTGTACATGTTCGTATTCTATGGACATATCCGATATAATATATTCATACTCCAGAATAATTCTTATCATGGTCATATAAAGAAGCCCCAAATAATGTTCTGGTGAGTGTGAATTTCAAATATTGCGATATATTTGTGTATACTTGAACTTAATTTTGTAAAGGGTTAAGCTCAGATGTTGCGAAGAACCGATGTTCTTTATAAATGTACTATTCATCAAATGCGGTGTGTATATTCTTTTAAAATTTCATGGATTTGATTATGGATTTGTTTTCTTTGAAATGCATCCTCTAGCTAGATTAAATGTCGTTGTTGATAGATATGATGTCACTGATCGTTTAACCTCCTTTCCTTCACAGTCATTAATGATGAAGTGTCATCATAATACAGCTGTATACCGAATTTACTTTCAATGTCAATGTCATTAATATTAAATACACGTAAGAGTGGTCCAAACATTGAGAGTTAGGGTATCTCAGTCATGATAGGCTGATAATTTGTATTACTTTTCTCTTACGATCTGATCATGACTAGCCAGCTTAAATGTCCGTTTTAGGACGGGAGCCATAACACAACAATTGAACATAAAAATAAAACAACTAAAAATAATATAAAACTATTTTGCACGAGATTAATTTTTTTTTTTTGAAGTATAAAAAAAAGAATGGAATGCAACAAATTTCGTACTCACGACCTCTTCTTTGGCAGCCGGGACGGGGCAGAGAACAATGAAAACTATCGGCGTAGGTTTTTATATATTATGTCACTGTTCGTTTATCTTTGTTTCCTTCACGGTCATTTAATACTGACGTTTCATCAGCATACAGTTGTATACCGAATTTACTTGCTATGTCAATATCATTAATATTAAATGCACGTAAGAGTGGTCCAAGCATAGACAGTTAGGGCATATCAATCCTGATATGCTGGTAATTTGTACTGCTTTTCTCTTACGATCTTATCACGACAAAGACAACATAATATCAAATGATCTCTTTTCTTAAAATAATTAGTTTTAAATAGAACATGATTTATTATTTTAAAGTTACGCCATTAGCGAACACTTTATCCATAATAGAATATAATGCATTCTCTCAAAATAATTCCAATTAAGTACAAAATACAGTTTTACACCCTTGTAAACAACTAAGCGAGCACGTTCTTCATACTATAATATAATCCGTTCTTTCAAACTAATACCTATTGAATATAAAATGAAATATTATTTCCCTGTAAACACCTAAGCGTGCAGCTTGTTCATACTGCACTGGAATATATTCCTTCAAAATGATTCCTATTAGAAAGGAAGTGTATTGATATTCTCCAGTAAACACCTAAGCAAGCATTTTGTTAATACTTCCAAATTGGTAAGATAATACATAATTTATGTCGGTAAAGACTAAGACTTTGCAAGTAAAATCTTCATGCACGCCTTAATGCTGAAAACTAATAAGACACACCAAGTTGATATTTTGATAGTGTTATTTCTTTGTTATTATTATCGTCTCCAGACATAGTCTTCATGCGTTGGGATTCGGTCTGTGCAATGAAAGAGTTTGCCATATTTTGTTTAGGACATATGCAACTTGTTATTATTATAGTGTCTGAATACATATACATCACTAAATGTATGATTACTTTCCTTTCATAATTAGGTAAGTATTTAATTCACGACGAACATTCTACCTGATCATGCTATGGATTCTGCTTCCATTATGAAAAAAGTTAAATGTGTTGTGTAACACTAGGGCAAATTTTTTGGAAAATATTATTGCTGTCATTGTAAAAAAATGACTTATTTCTGCAATTTGAACAAATCAATATTATAGGACATTGAGAAATATGTTGACATATGTTAATTTAGTATCGATAAAAAAGGCAACACTGCTAAATTAAAGTCAAGTCTAGTTGCTTAATATATGGATTGTTGTTGACAATAATAGGGCATTTTATTTGCTCAGTAATATCAGGCATAAATAAATGCATGTGCACTAGGGCCAGGAAAAGCCGGGTCGTACATATTGCATTGACCACATAAGAACAACGTATAATTCCTGTTCTAAAGCAGTTTCCTATGTTGTAATGCAGTCTATTATTTGTGTCTATTATTTTGTCTTCATTTTATGTTTATTGGGCCATAACCAGCTTGTCGTCGGAGACTATTCTCGTCGTTAAAATCACCTCCCTAAATGACTTGTAATTAAACGAATTGGATCAGAAGAATCTTGATTGACTTTCAATAACAATTTTAGACAAAAATTATCGAGTTCTAAAAATGTATTAGAAATATGAGCTACGTTTGATATCACAGAGACATTTAACTCTGAATTAGACTGAAATCGGATGTTTGCTATATTATCATCAAAATCATACATTTGTAAATATATGTGTATTCCATGAGCAAACACCACAACAATCATTTCAAAATAGAGAAAAGCGAGATTATTGGGGAGGGGGCAACTAAACTGCGTAATCTATATTTAATAAACATATATACATACAGATTCATTCATAACGAAATCTGGCTAATTTGTTCCAATTAAAATGTTATGAACGTTCTGAGACAGATTCATCGGAATTGTATAGATAATAAGTTTAAAATCTAAAGTGTTTGCATTTCCTGCGAAACAAGTTAAGTCATGTTTAAACTTATAGATACATAATAACAGATAAAGAAGTGTTAAGTTGCATACAAAGAAAACGTTAAGTGTCTATCCTGCCCTATAGTATCGATAAAAGACCTATATTAATACTAACGTTTGGACAAATAAGATTTTTTTCAAATATTTATCAATCGTGGGATTTTATTGCGTATTGAGGTGTGAAGTGTCAATTTCAGTAATGCATTTTTCAAATTCTAGTCTAGAAAGAGGTATAGAATCAACCACCACTATATTGTCTCTGTTGTTGTCAGTAAGGAATCAAGTGAACCCCAACAATATTCCTTTCACATTCATTAGGAACCAGTCTTTACCAGCAGGACCCTTTATTTTCCATATCATGCTATTTCATATTTGAACAGCTTTTCATTTTTTACATATCGGTAGTACCGTGAGACCTTAAGGCACTATATTCCACTCTATTCAGATTTAATTCTATTAGAACTTGTAAATCAATATTTGCCGATATTTTAAGTGCACTATATTGACTTCTGCCAATGAAAGACATTGATGTTTGAAAACAATGCCAGAGAGTGTAACTTTGTAAAGTCTCACCATAATGAGAGGATACAATGTCACTTAATATGCTTTGCCAGTGTTGGGAGTCCCTGATAAGATGAAGGTTCCCAATTTCACTAATTCGACTGATTGCCGTAAATTGACATTTTTCGACAAAAGCAGTATTTCTTTCCGTTAGAAAATAATGCCTGATTTAGTATATTTTAATCACAATCAGCTTTAAAAATGGAAAATGATCCTCTCAAATAGAAGACTGAATCAGAACTTCCACGATAAAGAAATAAAGAAATACGTGTCATTAAAATTTTACTTTAGGTGACGGAAAACTATCAAGGGTAAATGCCTTAAAATTTGTTATGTATGAAAATGGTTATCATGTCATGATGGAAATAAACGTATGACGATCATGATGGATCTGAAAATGCGTCTTAATGTTTCTGAACTTGTATATTGTCTTCTTATATGATGGGGTAACATAATTATTTATATCTTAAACATGCAAACTGGAGTCATACATTTAGCTGTGTTGAATTATTATTTGAGAATTTATTTTAGTTATTAATTAGAATTACGAAGTACCCATACACTTTAAGGCTAATTATTTTGAAATTAGTTTGAGATCAGTAAAGACATTTAGGGTTATATCATTGTGAAACCTCAAAATTATTAACACATTATCAAATTTGAGGTTGCTGGTACATCATTACATTCAAAAGAAGCTGACTTCGTTCGGAACACCACTAGTAATAATTTGATATATTCTATACCTCAGGATTTGTGATAAGCTGTTCGGACTTGTGTGTTAATACACTATAATGTTCTTTTAAAGCATTCGCATTGTAGGCAAGGGAAATATATTCTGTCTAGTATTTTACAAAACGTGTTGGATTTCGCTCCTTTCTGTTACTTAGTTTATGACGACAGTGTCGTATTACTTTATAAGCACAATTATGATGATCTGCAAAACGTATGAACAGTTTGTGATCATTCAAAATTCCGAGAAAGTTTCTCCCATGTCCGCATAGTTATTCGATGCTTGCACACTAAAAACATTTACTAATAAACACGTCCGAAATAGGAAAATGTTTGCATTAAGGTCCACTTTTTCTTGCAGTCTTGAGTAATCACTTATTCTAATAGTAACTTTAATATAAGCAGGAGAACATTTACATTATATATCAAATATAGCGTTTGGCATAATTGTGTCGTAAGCAGTACCAGGGGCATTACTCTATTAAGTGTAAAATCCATCAGATACGGCGAACTGTTTTAGGACGTACACCATATGTATTAAAACGTCACTAACATTGCAAATGAAACTATCTAGGAAGAGCAAGCCTAGAAACAAAACTAAAATAATGAACAGTTTTGCAAGAAGTTGTGAACCCAGTGGAAATAGATTGTGACAACTCGCAATAACAGGCAGTAGGACTGAACATAATTTGAGTGACTATAAACCAACTCATCCCTGTATAGTTCATTTATAAACTGCAAGGAACATTTCCATAGCGTTAGGTGAATTCACTCTGATCGTCCGGAGAAAGGCGCAAACGTTTGCAAACATGTCTTATATTGTTTCCTGTCAGGATGAGACGATACACTTGACATACCTTGACTGTGGAGTATGTCAATTGCAAAAAGCTTCCAAATTAATTGCGTCCAGTTGATGAGGAAGCGATTTTTGTGCTCATTCTTTCTAACTATTAACATAACACATCATTTATATTAGTAATCTCTAAGAAACCACAGTAAGAACCTTCCACTCACTGGAAGCTACTGGCAGCTTTCTCAGATATCTATATTGGCCTAGCCCAAGAACCCACACTGGCGGAAGTGAGATGTCAGTGATCGGTAAGGCGACCTCATTTGACCACTCAGTCACCCTGTTCTCGAAAGTTACAGACTGAAAGGTTTTACTTCTGGAATGTCAATATTTAGAATATTGTAAATCTCCATGCAACAAATACAAACCTCAATCGTTGGGTGTTTGTATTATTCTTATCAGGATATTGCAAGTAATTACATTATCTAAATGCAGCTTTTTAGAGGTCAAATATTATGTTGTGTTTGGTCCTAATAGCCGCTTGGGTATTTGGTGCCTTTTAAGGGTCCTAGTCAGTATGTCGCTAAATATAATCTACACTATCACACGTTTTTCTATACATGAAATATGACTTTTAGTTTGAGGTTTGCATTGGTTTTAATTTGTTGTGTGAATATGAATCATCGATCTTAAGTAAAATTCCTACTTGTTGCAAAAAAAATAAACGATAGCGTACGATTTGACAGATCTCCATCCTAATTTCTATTCAAAGTCAAAACACAATGCTAAATAAAAGCAATCAAGACAGAAGGCTTCATGGCCGGTGGTTTTTTTTCATGTTCTGCACGAAGAGCACCATCTTGGATTTCCCTCCCTTAATTCAGTGGCCATGGGGTAGTGCACTATTTTAACAGCTTACCAATGCACGTTATGATTTTCAGAATGAATGATGATTTGAGAAACATCTTTTGGTAACTTTCCAGGTTTATCCAACTCGTTTTAAACGCGGTATCCAACTCTTTATTATTTTTCAGAAAAAACACGTTCTTGTTTCTGCGCATGCGTTCTCTTTCTTTATTTTGAACAAATTTGTCAAATACTGACATTAACATATGGTGAATGTCTGTTCCATATATATTATCCTTCCCCGAGCACAATTTATTGAACGGTGAATATTTCGCTCTCTCTACCCTTGATGTATTGGCCAAAGTCCTAAAGCATCGCATGCGGCTTCTGTATATAGTGACGCGTATACAAGCTTTAGATAATATATCATCAGACTTGTCATCAGGCTTGTAATTTAAGTAGAGTAAGTGGTACGTAAATTTGAAGACTGAAACGGAGAAATGGCTAATTAATATTGTATGAGGAAGAGCTATTTTTAGATAACGATATATATGTTGTATTAATAATTGAGACGATTTGAAAAACAACGAATGTTAATGGTGAGCAGTTGTGTGTTTGTATAATGGAAAAAACATTGAGATTAATCATTTGATAATTGCAATCCGGGAGAAAACCTTGCTTCATTAAAGTAGCTGCTGATAGTTAGTCCAGAGTTATAACACTAGAAACAGAGTACTAGTATAACAATTGTTTATTGTGTACATTGCACAAATTAGACGGTGAATGTGTTATCAAATTATGTTTTTGATATGATGGATGAAGGAATAATGTAAATACTGTTCAAATATAACGAAATATATGTAGTAATGAAAAGGTAGAAACAACAGAATCAGTGAATACAATCAAACAATAACTTGCAAGTGAACACGAGAAAGTTAATTAACCTACTATATTTTTTATTATAAAAACGTGTAGTGAGCTCTCCAAGACTTTGCACTTACAGTTTCACCGAAAGAAAGTAGTACCATGCAAATGTAATCCGTTTTCTAGGCGTATGAATTCAAATTCCACGTGAAGCTAGCAGTGGCTTCACTGATTCTTTGTTCGTTAACATTTAAGAAAGATATGAAACCAAATAACAGCTACTTGCTTGATATATGGCAAAAATAACAAAAAGGAGGAAATTGTAATGCCTGATATCATTAGCAGTTTGTTATCTAAAAGCTTATAGTATACGCATGTCGACATAATCTAAGAAAATAATTATTACAAACTATCAACAATACGCGTTTAATAAATTATGACATGAATTTTGATTTTTACCTGAAAACGTAGAAATACATGAACATCACTTTAATAATTAGATTGGCTTTATGTACAATTAGATATAAAACCTAGGGAATTAGGGCAATTCGAAGTATAGCTTGATTAATTTATTTAATTCGGACTACAATATGGTTTTATACTATGTATCAGAAAAATAATTAAACATTAACAAGTTTAACAGAATTCAAGAAATAATTTATTTTCCTAAGATACAAGGCAAAACACAAGGTAAACGAACATTTGAAATGACATTACAATATTGTGATTTAAATCCCAAATAATCATTAAAATGCTATCCCAAGTCCAGGAAATCCAGTATACAATGTAATGTTGTGCTAATAGTCTTGGAAGAGCTGATGTGCTAAAAGTATTGATGTATCATAATTGTATAGTCCAGAGTGCCCTTGAATAAATTCGCAATGATTCGAAATAAATGATATAGTCTAAAATGTTAATGATCACCCTGCTACTCACAAATGAGCAAATTTTAAATAAACAACTCCTCCTAAACGGCATCCGAACACAACTGAACCCAATATAAAAATGAATACAAACCAGGATACAATAAGACAACAAGGATGTGGATCAAACGCTTACCTCCAGAAAAACCCAGCAATCAGCATGCATTGATTCAATTCAAAGATTTAACTGAAGTACAATAACTCGAACAAGTTTATAGAAAACTCAGCGTAAAAGGATATAAGGATGCATATTTCCACCTTATAATAGGTATAAAGCATCAAACATAACTTACATGAGTTTCTTTAGATAATTACAAAGTACATTCAATGCATTATTTTGGTAAACTTGTGCTAGCTCATGGTGCCAGTTTGAAACAAAATATTAAACATCAAACAAATATTGAGAGACTATAATATGATTGATTGACTCAGTATCGACGCTAAAGCAAACAGTGTGTATTATAGCAAACCTAATGATAAACCAGGAAATAATCGAAATTAATATAGATATATATCAATGGATCCAAACGTCGACAATATATGTTGATGGTCGATATGCTTTTCATTTCCTTAAATGGATAGAAACATATCTAAACGAAATACATAATCCATAATGTCATCAAGTGATGGTTGACAAATTTAAAGAATCCTAAGAAATTATAAGGTATTTGCACGAACACTTTAATGATTATCCTTTTGCACCAAGATCTTACCGCTGATGATTTATCGCTACTACATAATATATTAATTTCCTCGATCTGTAAGCGATGCATATGTATAGTCAGCGCCAAATCTGTTAATCTTGAGACGGCGAATGTCTATTTCTTATAAAAATAAGTGGCTTATGACACATTTCATGAACAAATTCCTTTCCGAAAACGCGTGCGCGATATTTTCCTACTGCCAACTGCCCACAGACTGCTGATTATTTTCGATCAGAAATTATTTTTGCTCCAGAGTGAGCACTTTAATACTTACATCAGTGAGGGGTAACGTTTTTCCCTTTTCCGTCAATAGTAAAACTGCCACTCATGTTGCCTCCGTATTGTAAAATAATGGTTTAATTTGCTCTGACAAATTATGATTAATGCACTTCTCTACTGTAACAGAAGAGAGTTAAATCTTTTTTTCCGGCACAAAGCCCAAGACACTTTATTGGCTTGTTCTTTCATAGTCAAGTGAGTCAGCGGGTTAGTTTTAAAGAAATGTTTTAATACACATTTCCTGTAAAGTATATTTAAGAAAGGATCAATTGAATTTTTTTCTTGGTTTCTGGTCCAGAAGCAAATCTGTTTGCATGAATTTGTTTCAGGTTTCGCTGCCATCTACCAAGATTCACTTGTTAGATGGTCAAAGCATTTCATACCGTATTACATCTGCTGGTTCTCTCTGTGAGATTGGCGATATAGGTTTGGTCAAACAAGTTGATTAAAGCTGTAATATGCTTCTTGCTGGAATTCGTGTGCAGAAGAGTATCGTCATTATAATTACATTTCCCATTCCTTTTAACAATTTTCGCATATGACGGATGCTGATGCGACTGAAGTGATCAGTACGAAAGACACAAGCTTCAAGTTATATAAATATTTTGGGGTTAGGTATGCCTTTAACGTATGGCATAATCGGCTTTGAACATATGCTATATACCATGGTCATGAGACCCAATTTATAAATGTTGTTTCCCTGCCACGTTGAAAACATTCCATATTTTGCACCGGCTCCGCATCAAGAACGATATTTTTGCGAAGGTCAATACAAAAAAAATGTTTCTGCCATCTTTCATTCTGACCATCACCACGCGGAACGGGAAGATGTAGTTTGATGGTTCAATTACCCTCAGGTCTATCATTTTACCTAATTTTAAGTCGATTGTTATAGTGTATAGTGTTTAGTGTATTGTATGTCCTTTAAGTTTGATTGATTGTAAGGTGTGTTCGTCTATTTCATGCTTGTTATCCTGTCCTTATACAAATTAGAAAATCTTTTTGAAAGAATGATGCTCTACAGAAACACATGCTAATATTAGCTCCTACGTCTTTTCCAACCCACGTGGGAAGTCAAGAGCAATTTCGTTACTGGGGAATACTTTTAGTTTGCCACCCGACTTTTCTTCGATGACCATAGCACATACCATATTCAGTATATCTTATCCTATCATTTGCTCAGGCGTTACTACTTCCCGCTTTAACTTATTTGCATGAACTATTCCATATATGTTCCAAACTATGTCCATTCCTAATATGTTGTACATTTAGCCTTTCACCTGCTTGACATAAAATGACCCTTTACTTTTGACTAACAATGTGCCACTACTAGAAGGAAGATGTATAAACACTTTGTCACCTACTTCGAGTTCCACGGTTACAATATTTCGCACATTTGCCACTCGACTTCGCGAGTTCCTCGTGTGCCACCGGTCACATACAATTTACACTTGGCAAACGTTGACAACGTATTGGCAGGACGTTTCCGCTTTCTGATCAGCTATATTACCTGGTGCAGAATTGTCCTAGAACAATACAATGATATACCGAATTGCATATCTAAAGGTGAACAAAACACTACCATCCGACGTGGTAAATTTTTTGTACATTGATTCTTACCACCGGTTTAAAATCTTTAGAAAGGTATCGGTCACATTGTTCTCCGATGATGAGAACAATGCCGATTTTTGTCTTTGCCATAACTTAAATTGATCAGGCAAAATATCTGTTAAGTTTTATGAATCTTAGAGTCCATGGAGCAGTTGTTTCTTATTATCCACATGTGACCTAGTTTATTCCGCTATGTTAATGGGAAATTAAAAATGTAACAAAGATGGGGTCTAGAGCCCTCAATATTTCGAATTGTTACGTTGTATATGGGATAGTCCATATGTATTGCTTCGATGCTTCACATCACGACACACGATGAATTGTGCGATTTCAAGCCAGACATTTGGTTATCTCTAAGAAGTCTCCGAGATGCCCCTATGTCCATACACACGGTGTCAAGTGAAACCACAACCTCCTAACCACCGCAGTACTGTTAGCTCACAGTCTCTTCAAACTGTGGAAAAGACAATAGCCAATCAACCGAATAACATGGCCAAAGGAGTTTGCACAAGTAAAACGGAGTTATATATATATATATATATATATATATATATATATATATATATATATATATATATATATATATATATATATATATATCTACCTTTTGGACAAACTCTTTTCCACACATGAGGAACATTCCTTGTCCATACGAATAGCAACCTTCCAAACTATAAAACTCTCTCCTCATAAGCACGTTTTCTTGTTTCAAGTCAGTGCCGTGTCTTTAAATTGTCCTTGGAAACGAAGCGTTAGCGAAATAATGTTCTTGTGCAGCAATGTGAGAGATACTTGTGAAGGATATTTTCCTCAGAAACAGGTACTGCTTTTTACCGCATGTTTTTTACAACTGCGTTTTGAGATAAAGCCTATCTGACCTTTAATATTGTTTAACCTTACGACATTTAAATCATCGTTGTGGATACGTACACGTTCTACTTATTGTGTTAAAGCTTTCCTTCTCTAATTCTACCTATATACATGTTTTGAAACACATAACTACATCGCTGGAATCGTTTAATTATTTCACATACAGCATACAGAAGAATTGAACATTCAACCTTTAATAAATATATTATGTCACAATATAACCAATATTATGAGTGTGTGTGTTTGTGTTATAAAATGCTAATTAGGTGGCTCACAGTGCTTTATTTTTCTCTGCAGATACATATGTTATATATATATATATATATATATATATATATATATATATATATAGAGAGAGAGAGAGAGAGAGAGAGAGAGAGAGAGAGAGATAAATATATAGATATATAGATGTATATAGGTGTGTGATATTAATTATACTATTCAGTTGGTTATACTATAGAAAATTGGCATTATTGCCAATATATGTACATTTGCAACATTAACGGTTCATATTTTTTCTATTAATATGAATGCTGTTGGTCATTGTATCTGTAAGCATGACAATGAAATAACGTGGTTGATGTACATAATTATTCCGTAATTGGTGATGTAATTATGCTCAGTATCATTTTTATACTTCGATAAACATCGGAAATATTTGCAATGAGAGGTACATTTTAATCCTATTCCTATGCCTCATTTTATTAAGATAGATGGATGCATGCAAAAAGAGAATTATGAAATACACGCCTTACAATCATACTGTAGATAAGTGCATTTAATCCCTGTTCAGTCATGGAATATATCTTTGTTTTATCCCAATGCAGATTAGAAAACGGGAAGTGTGTGGTTAAATCTTCAAATATACATTAAATATTGCATAAGCTCCTTCTTCCATTACTGGACGATATATATTAGTACACAGTGGTCAACACATTTTGGGGAGTTATAGCTCAGAAAGTTACAAGACAATCGCGCAGTAAGAAATTTTAATTAGTTGCAAAGTGTGTCTTACGTAGGCTGGTCGGCTGTGTGTGGATCTGACATTTTCCTTATAAATATATTAAGGACCTGCAAATTATATTAGTCTAGTCATAGTTCCTCCTGGAAAACTTTCCAATTAGAGGATAAAATTGTAATTTAATTACAAATTCAAATGCAGATTTATTTGAAATATAGTTTTTTTTCTGTTTTCTTGTTTACCGCATTTATTTTATCATTCCATGTAAATCTAAGGTTTAAAGAAATCTTTTTAAAGAGCTACAGTGTATCAGATGCTTCTATGTCTTAATTGACGTTGAGAGTAACAATTTAGGATTTTGTTCTAGGTTAATATTGAATTATAACGTAAACGAATGTACGTGTGTATGAAAGCTGTTTTGAATGTATACATGAAGAAAAAGCCTCCTATTGAAACAAACATATATTCCTGATACAATATGTGTTGCGTTCGATCTCTCACTATGTCCTATACTGTTTGCATGTGGGGCATATGGTGAAATCAAGGCCTACGGTGTTCTAAATGTCATACCACATTACATTTGTTTCATACAAAAGTGTTAGCCTTTAATAGTGTCAATAGGTAAATACATTTATTGATGATAATTGATATTCCTAATAAATATTTGATTATGTCATTCGTAAGTGTGGTTGCTGATATTCCTTGTGAAAATATATGGATTTAATCACTAATCTGACCACCTACTGAGCTTATATAAGTCCTCTTTCAAGGCGTCAGCTGCTAGGATTGTGTAATCGCTATTCATTAATAATGACGTGTCGGCTGCAACAATTTCCATCAAAATGCATTTAAATGATAATATCGTTTACTATGGTACAAGTAAATGTGGTCCAAACATTGATTGTTGGGGCACATTTCTCCTGATATACTGATATTAAGTTCTGCTTATGTTTTACGATATTTTGTTGATGAATGAACTAATGCAATATAACCTTATACATAAGTGAGAACTTTGTTCATAGTAGCAAATTACTAAAATAGCGCAGACTTATTCAGTGTAAAGATTTAAGTGTTCCCGCAGTAAAATCAGCATGAGCGCTTCAATGTTGGAAACCAACACTAGACACGAACATGTTATATTCAAAGTTGTTTTACCAGAATAGACATATTGTCTAATATCATCTCGGTTATGTATTTTGATTTCGGTCAGTGTGATGCAGGAGCTTGAGTTATTACATCTTATGGAACATGCTTCTGTTATAGTGCGTCTGAATAATTATACAACATATGAAACGTGCTCTCGTTATAGTACATGTTAATAATGACACAACTTTATTTGCCTTTTGTAATTTCCTTTCCGCTGATAAGTGTTTACATTAACGATGAACATACATCATTATGTCACGTAAGTACATGTAGCTGACCATTACATAGGTTCTACGTACATTGGTACAAAACGGTGAAGTTTGTTTGTGAAGCATAAGGCGACGTTTGTCTGGAAAATATTAATTTTGTATGAGTTCAATGTGAACCAGCTTTATAGTTGTACCTAA
Organism: Sinohyriopsis cumingii; assembly: GCA_028554795.2. Classification (NCBI taxonomy): domain Eukaryota; kingdom Metazoa; phylum Mollusca; class Bivalvia; order Unionida; family Unionidae; genus Sinohyriopsis; species Sinohyriopsis cumingii. The sequence continues at coordinate 46,142 of JAPYKE020000197.1, read as the reverse complement.
CTATATATCATTACAAACTCGACAAAACGTTCCGCACGTGTTAATCTGGTAATGTTGATAATGGATGACTACATTATTACCATAATCGTTGTATCATATTATTTAAAATGAGGAGGAAATTATTACTTGGCAACCCGTCTTAAGCAACAATATATTGTATTATGCTTAAGTATGTCGTCACTTTTATAACATCTAGCCTACATTTCAGTGCTGATTATTAAAAAAGGTAATAACTGTTTGAAACAAACTTTGAATACACAAATAATAATGAATTAAACTAAAATCGATTATTGTATATCATTGTCACTGTATGATAAGACATGCATACCAGCACGTAAAAATCAAAAATATATTTCAAATGTTACATATCGATAAAGTTATGTTCACTTCAGAAAATCACCAGAGGAAGCCGTTGAAGAAAGCCAAGCTGATTTATATGTGTTCCATTTCTTGTTTCACTTTGAGGTATAAAACGTCAATTTCCGCGTGATATTACATTATTTCACGAGTTTGGTTATGCACTACATTATTAGGAAGTCAAACATTTCATTGTCATATATAGCTCGACTTATTTTTTCGCATATATATATATATATATATATATGTAAGGAGTATGTGGACTCAGTTCCAGTAATAGACAAGAATGATCAGTAACGAGTTTTCTGCGGTTCAACAAATATGGCATGCCCTTAGAATACAAATTTAAAGATTGAACGTTCGTTATTGCGAATTAAGTCCGATAAAATCATACAATTAGGATAAAGGTCTTAACAAGTCTTCTTAAGATCAAACTTCTGATAGATGTTAGTTCCTTAGTTGAAACCGAAATAAAGTCCAGCGCTGGAAGTGTTGATGTGCATATGGTTGGTCGTTCAGTGATGATGTGTAACGTTATAGCAAATGATTTACATAGTGCAGAGGTTATCGGAGTAAACATTTAGGTGTTCCCGAGTAAAATCAGCATGAATGCTTTAATGTTGGAAACGAACACGAGACACAACATTGTTGTATTAATAGTTGTATTACCATTATAGTAATAGTGTCTAATAGCATTTCGATGATGTATTTTGATTTCGGTCGGTGTGATGCAGGAGCTTGTGTTCTTACATCATATGGAGCATGCACTTGTTATATTACGTCGGAAGAATGCTACAACATATGAAACTTGCTGTTGTTATAGTACATTTGAATAATGAGACAACATTAATTGCATTTTTTTCTTTCCTTTCAGTGGGTAAGTGTTTACATTAACGATGAACATACAGCATGATGTTACGTAAGTACATGTAGCTGACCATTACATGGGTTATACGTATATTAGAACAAAAAAGTGAAGTTTGTTTGTGAAGCATCAGGCGTCGTTTGTCTGGAAAATATTATGTCTGTAGCAGATCAGTGTAAGCCAGCTTTATAGTCGTAAATAACTATATAGCATTACAAAATCGACAAAATGTTCGGCACGTGTTGATCTGGTAATGTGGAGAGTGAGTGACAACATTAGTAAAATAATCGTTGTATCCGAATATGTGAAATGAGGATAAACTCACTATATGGCAACCGGTTGTAAGCAACACTGTAGGCAACCAGTCGTACGCAAAATATCTTTTAATATGCTTCAGTATGTCGTCGTTTTATTCAGTCTTGCCTACATTTTAGTACTGATTATTAAAAAAGGCAATAATTGTTTGAAAAGTATCATTTGAATACAAAAATAAAAATGAATGAATTTAAAATCGAGTAATGTACATATCATTGTCATGGTATGATAAGATATTCTTGCCAGCATGTACACAATCAAATAGATATTGCAAAATGTACAGATTGATAAAAGTTGTGTTAAATTCAGAATATCAACAGAGGAAGCCATTAAACGAAGCCAAGCTGCTTTATATGTGTTCATTTTCTCGTTTCTCTATGATGTATAAAGCGTTACTTGCCGCGTGATATTACATTATTGCTCGATTCTGGTTATGAATTACATTATTATATAGTATTTCATTCCATTACCATATATGATTCGACTTAATTATTCGCATTATATATATATATATATATATATATATATATATATATATATATATATATATATATATATATATGTATATATACAATCGATGATCTCAATTCAAGTAATATACAAGAGTGAGAAGGAACAGGTTTTGTACGATTCAGCAAATAATGTATATCCTTAGAATACAAATGTAAAGAAAGAAATTCGTTATTGCGACTTAAGTCCGAAAAAAAACCATCAACTGAAAGATAATAGTCGTAGCAAGTGCTAATGATCAATTATCTGAAGAAACTTCTTTAGCGGAAATCCAAAGTAAACCCAATGCTGGAAGTGCTGATGTGCCTGTGGTGGGTCGTGTAATGGTGTTTTGCACATGCCATTTTGTTAAATCACAATAATACAATTCCAAATATATCCTTATTTGAAATTTCACTATAAATGCAAGTCTCAATTTCCAAACATATTATTTCTTAAGGCCACGTTGTATATCCAGTAAATAAATAAATTTTAAAAATAAATTCCTGCCCCAATAAATCACCGAACAGAACAATAATACAACCGATTATGCAATGACCTTACATCACGAATTAATACTTTCTAGAAAAATAAGAGTATGTAGTCTTCTACTTTAACTCAGGTCGTTATTAGCATTTTCTAAACAATGACTATTATCTCATGGAAAATATCTTTCTAGAATGTTCCTAATATTTTCAAGATAGAACATCAGTTATAAATAAAAGGTCTGTTACTAAGTTATAACATCGGATGTGGAATATATAAGGATAACCATGTATATTTATCGGGGCATTAAATAGCCTAGGCCGTGACCCAAATACATATTTACTTTTATTAATAATCATCCCAATATTCAACACATACATGTAGTTTTTAAAGTATCAGCCTCGGATGCTGGAGGCCACATCATTTAGACGTAAGAGAATAACCATTCCAGCTGATCATTATACCGCGGTCATCAGCACCACAAGGCCAACAATGTCAAACACTTAAGGAGTATGATCAAAAAACGCAGCCAAGATTAAAGACAAATAATACAAATCAGTATTAATGAAATGTTGCAAGAGGATATTAAAAAAGAGATTTCAAATAAAAATATGTTATCAGCACCAACGATAATCCCTTAGACTTATCAGAGAGAATTCGATTTTGATAAAATGTCTATAATGGGTTCGAACAAAAGCAAAAGCTATGACATTAAAGATAATCACTGTCATATTCTTGCTGCAAAATTCGAATTTTGGAAATTACGCAAAGGTGGACTGTCTCCTAATTGTGTGATATCCAACCAGAAATGAGAAATATAATCTGATTTTATCCACGTGTAATTGCTCTTATGAAATTCCCGCATCACAATGGTATGTTTTTTTATTTTGCCGTACGAATGTTTTACTTTTTCTGACACTGTCTTTAGTGTAGTGTTTCAAGGTTGCTATTACATTTCCGTTGAATCTTTAATTAAAATCGATGAATTTAGTTAGGATATTTTGTAATAATTTAGAGACATGAACGGTATTAAACGAGATAAACATTCACAAATGTGAGAGTATGGTGCATGTGGCATTGTTAAAGTGAGTTTCCTCAGACATAAATATTTATTTAATAATAGTTTGTCGAAAGAAAAAATCCATTTTAAGCAAGATAGTCTGCATGGTCATGACATGTTATCATCATAAGGTATTTCAACATCTTGCACTACAGTATGGTCAAAGTCAAATCAAATTAAACTCTTTGAAACTAATCGATGGCATTCAAATTACTCTTGTACAGCTTTATCCGCTTTACCCCATCTATAGTCATACTGTTGGACGGGTTATTTTAGTACAGAAAACAAAACAATTATTATGCCTTATTGTGTACACAGCTTTAAAAGAAAGTACAAAATTTCATTAGACTTTGATGGGAATTTAGAATAATTAATTATTTAATTCGATATATTTTCAAATTTTGAATCAATCCGGTGCAATGTATATCAGTACTATTGAGCATATTGAATATTAGGTGAAAGTTGTTTTTGGCAGATACAGAGCCAATGCTTTTGGCTTGTTAAAAATTTATTGCTCACCATGTAATTGAGGTTAAAACGTATGTTATTAACTCTTTCAAGTGCACCATAGTATAATGAATAATATACAACTCTTCTAAGAAATGTATTGCCATAACACTACTAATACAAGAAATAGCTATATAGGATAGAGTCAATTAACTCAGCTATAGTAACTCTTAATGATCCTGTTTGGAAAAATCACTATACTTTCCTGGCATGACAAGGTTGCATTCGATCTATGTAAGCCATACCATATCACAAGCCTCATTTTATAATTAAGTCACTCCAGATCTTACCCGTAATAAGTATGTCGTAAACAGTAAAAACTGCAATGTAAAGTTTGATGACACGTAAATGCAATTTCTGTTTCATGCTAACATATTGTATGCAAGAAACCTAATCAATACCCAAACTGAAATGTTTTTGATTTGTTTCCAGAAAGCAGTTTCAAAATTATGCAGTATATTATTGTTCAGTGTAATACCTCTGCTGCCAGGTGTAAACTTTTAAATAAAGAAAAAGGTACCAGTTGATAAAACATATTACATATTAGTATTTAACATATGTGGAAAGGATGGTGCCTTCGATATTAATAATTATAATGCCAGTACTACTATTACTACTACTAATTCTGCTAATATTAATAATAATATTGATAATAACAATATTATTACTACTACTATTACTACTACTGATAATAATAATGATGAAAATAATAATAATTACTTTGCTAGTAGTAGTGGCTGTAGTCGTAGTTGTAGTAGTATTGGCAATAGTAGTATGCATAGTAGAATAAACTGTAGTACTAGCAGTAGTTGTAATTTCATCTAATTATATATTCATTCTTTTATGTAACTAGAATAACACTTTGTGTCAGGATTGATCGGTCTTATAAGTTGTCAATAGACATGTCGCCAGTTGGATCCAACAATCTAATGACATGTCATAGCTATCATTCGGCCAATAATTACGCATGAAACATCTAAACAAAACAGCAGTTAAAATGTTAGAATCTGAATATATAAGACTATTGTTTCGAAAAGTTGTCATGGAAGAGACTTTGTTTATAGTCAAACAAGCACTTTTAGGAGACCACGTGGTTAAGGATTGGATGACTAAAGGGAAAGAATGGTGAATACATATTTGATTAGGAAGAATTATCTCCATAAGACAAGCAACATGGCTTCATTAAGACAGACAATTTAGAAACTTAAAAATAATACTTGTAGCAATGTTGCGTTGGTAAAACGGAAAGAATTGCATAGGTCATTTGAGAGTTGCGAGCCCGAAGAAAATGTTATTTCTCTATATTAGGTGCCGATTAATAGTCATAATATAAGTCAATAGAAACATCTATGTTAAAGACATACTATAACAATGTTCTACGATACATATTCAATAGTTATTCCGAGGTTTTTTTTGTCATTAAAATAAATATTTGGTAACATGGAGTAAGGAAATACAAGATAAATACGATACAAAAACTAAGTATTATAATGAAATCCCAGTGGTGTTACAGCAAAAGTAATAAAATCAGCTAATTGAGTTAGGAGACTGATGCGTATGTCGGATTTATTAAAAATGAAAAATTAGTATATAATAAACGCAAGACTAGTTTAATAAACTTTTAGATGATTTTTTACTTGTACCTGAAAAGGGAGAAATTCTTGAACATGATTTTACTGATTTTACTGGTTTCTACCAATTTAACCATACCTCAGATAATGTTATCGGTGTATGACACAAATATCAAAGGAACTCGCTATTAATCCATATATTATTAACCTCACATGAATAATAGAACTCATACAGAAAATGGACCCTTGCGTTTTAGGAAAAAAAATCTTAATGTGTATGGCTTGATTCGCTTAAGATTTAATGAAACTGAACTACTATAAATATGAAACATTAATTGAAAACTCATTGTATACATAATTAAAGTGGCACAGTACTATTGATATATAGGTGCAAGCGAATTATAAAGGATTCCGATATCTGTCTTTGTGTAATTGCAAACTGGAATGCACTTAAATACACAACGTCTATCTCACGATATCAGTTTATACAATGCAAGAAATTGTTAGAGTTATAACAATTACACACACAGACACACACACACGCACACACACACACACACACACACACATATATATATATATATATATATATATATATATATATATATATATATATATATATATATATATATATATATTAATGTGCGTAATTTTAATCTCTCTTGATCCAAACCTCTTACAAATGTAGGGTTGGTACACTGAGTGTTATATTATGGCGTGAAGCCACATTTATTGATTTACCTTTATCTAGCCACGTTAGTCAATGAACTTGGAACAGCGACATAATTGTGTGCGAATTTCCTGTATAACACGACTAACCAATAGAGCGATGGGACCTGCGTATATGTTTCTAATTTAGAATCGTATGTTGTATTCAATTTTCTCAAGGCCGGGTTTCAATTAATCGGACTGACTTAATAAATGGTCAAAATGCATCTATAGTATAGTACACTTATTGGTGCTACATGTGATATTAGCCATTAATAGTTTGTCGAAAAATGTTATTACATCTGTAAAGTGCTGTTCCCGGCAATGCTTGTACACGAGTATATCATCAAAGAAACTATAGTTTGCCGATGGCATTTACGTGCGGCGTCATCTGCGATGCCCATCTGCCAATAATACTTATTGTGATCATGTTCTGAAATAATGGTGCATTGTTAATTGTGAAAACAAAACAAATTTTCTGTTTTTGTCATCGGTGCCTTATAGAAAGCAGTTATTTAACTATTTTCTTCCTTCCTTCTCTTTCAACAACACCAAAGTGTGGGGTGGGGACGAATCCGGACAGTGTAACTTTTCATGTATCGCCAGGTCCTGCAGTATACTTATTTGATCTCTGATTGCCTACAGTTATAGGTAATTAATATACTGTAATTTCCATTGACTGATGTACTTAAGTTACTTCAATCTTTACTATTTCTGAAATATCATGCATGCAAACAAATCTGCATAGCTAATTAAATTCCCCCTGCTTTGTTAAAACTGATCTTGTTGAAAGAGAGAGAAAGAATTAGAGATAGATAGATATATCGACAGAGAGAGAGAGAGAGAGGGAGAGAGAGAGAGACAGAGAGCTCGTACATACGTACATATCTGATATTTAATTGATATAAAAGTGCACACTTTTTAAATTGCTTTCTTTCAAACTCGTCTGTCTTTGCCTTTTCAACATGTTTTATTGTAAATTCAATATTTTATAACGTGAACCTCGTACCTTTATACATGTCTCGAGCTGATTGTTCTTTACTGCAAGTCGCACAGACGGTAAACGAAAAAAATCCTTAAGTTAAATGTTGTCTATTTTTGTGGTATATGACGCTTCCATACGATGTTATTTTTTCTGCATCTAAATGGTAGTATTATATCCCTGAATACTTAGAGTTCATATTATTTCCAATGTAAATCGTTGTTTATCGCCATTTAGAACAATATATAAATCATATTATTGAATACACTAGCTAGATTTCAAAACCTCAGACTCGCAATCGAAGGTTAGCGTGTTCGAGAAGTTCTCTAGGCAACCCAGGTCTGCTGCATTAGTATGTCCTTTGGAATTACGTTTATCTTTCATTTCCCCGGTATGATATGACCAGTAATGGATTAAAAGGTGGCCGTAAGAAAACAACCGATTCTCTTTTTTCTATATAACCTAGTCACTAACTTTATGTTTTATTTTCCGTAAGAAAATAACTATTTCACTGGAAGTTGTATCTACGGTGCATATCATTAGCAGATATGACTTAATTGTGACTTCTGGGTGTTGCCTTTCCATAGAAGTTGGACCCCTAGGGCTACATGGCCTTTATTTTAACATGTGTACACGGAAGCATCCTTAAAGAGCTACTTTATTTCTTGAGACATTGAATCGTATTTTATATGTATCAAATGATTTGTAGAACTAAAACACCCCCGACAAAGAAAGCAAACAGAACATTTAGTAGAAAATTGTTTATATTCCGAGAAAGACACTGTGTTAACATTCAAAGTCAACTATATCGAATTAACAATATCAACGTGACTGGCGAACGAAAAATGCAGTCACCTATTTATCAAAGACGCATATGACCGTTCAAACGTTCTTGGACAAAAGCGAGAACAATCACTAACAACACCACGCAAGGGCCCTATTTATATGGGTCTAAGCAAATCTTGAAGAATATTAATATAAAATGACTGACTGATCGCGAAATAGACAACCGAAGAAGAACAACAACTCAAAGGGAACCGTTATATTTGGAGAATATAAGCGCAGGTTTAACGTTGTAGTTGTTACTGGTTTACTTGCTACAACGACCATTTATGGCACATAATATGTTATAATTATTACAATAGTAACTGTTTTGGGCATGTTAGTCGCATTTGATTCTTGGGTTACAAGATTAGTACGTCGTTTGGCTTTCTGCTCTGGTAAAATATAGTCTTTACATTCTGCATTCGCGAATAATGTATATATGGAAAACAATCATGTAATCACTCTGAAAGCACAGGGTCATAGGGCTTTTGCCGCACGAGGAGCTTATATACAATGGCCCAGAACGAATTCAACTCACCCGTACGATCTTGTCTCTGATTTACTAATGTATGTTGCAGGGAAAAGGCTTGCGGTAATGAAGGCACATTCCCAGAGCTGTAGCTTGGTTTTGGTTATAAAAGCCCCTTTTCATATTACTGCATATTTAACCATGTGTTATATTCTGTGTCTATTGCATTGGCTTCTGCTTGCATTATTACAGTATCGCTTATCATTTTACTTACCACTGCATTAGCACTCTCCAACTTTCTTTAAGCAGATGTTAAAATCTCATCGTGAGTTAAAACTGTACTTTCTGGTACCTTGTCGTTTTCAACATTTACTCCCAAACCAAGGAAGGTTTCAACAAACCCTATACAATTTCGCGGCATACCACATCGTGCAACTGTCCTCGGAACTCAAGAACTAAGTCTGGCAACTACAACACAAATTCCACTGGAAACATTTGCAATAGTAACCATGTGAAATATAAGGACAATCATTTGTAGCTTTACAATTTTGATTCGACGTTGATATGATTTCTTTCTTCTAGTTACATTCTCTTCTGATTTAGGAACAATACCACATTCTTCAGTTTGAATTTCCATACATTTTATAGCGATATTTGTGTTTTCCTAAACATTTATCGCGTTTGATTTTTGTTCAACTTATATGTTTGAACTAATGTTTATATCAACTAGCAAGCATTGTTCAAACCAATGACGCTTGGTTGTCTTACTCAACAAATTTGTCAGGGGTTCAGCAATGATAGTGAAATTCGAGCACAAATTCCGATAGTATCCAGTCATCGTATCTCTTGCTTTTCACTAATTGGCACATGCTATTCAAAGATAGCCGTGCCATTACTATCTACTGGTTTAACCTGTCCATGTCCCATAATATCCTCTGGGAATGTAAAAAAAAGCACAACGAAACCCGCTTGTGGATAGATTAATTGCCATATTTGTATCGATAAGTTTGTTAAAAATATTGTCTCTAAGTGATCTTTCCAGGTGTCGTTGTAGATGATGGCATGGAATAAGTAAGCATGACAATTATGTAGACTAAATGTAATCATGTTCACTAAACGTTGGAAAGAACAAGGAGAGCCTTTCATGCAGAACATAATAAACTTATATTGATGAAGTTGATATGGAGTCATACATTCCGACATTTCCTTTTCTTCAGTGGAATTTTCCAGGTTTCTTTCTAAAGGTCAACTTTTGTGAAATATTTTGCATTTCCAATAGTGTAAATGCTGTCATAGATTCATGGCAATAGAACTAGATCTGATTTAATCACACTAATAACTTACATATATATAACTTACATATATGCTGAAAGTATTACCTGGTTTCGGTACAAGGGGACACATTGAACTCTAGCTACATGTACTTGGTTTTATGAAATAATTACATAGCAAATACAGAATTGGTTGTTCCAATCTCAAACATTCCTGCTTGAGAGGGTTTATCATGTTCAGATGTTGATTTTCAAACGTGGAATCTACCAGTTCAACGTCATGGTCGAGTTAGTTGTTCTTGTAGGAAGATATGGAAACAGGTTTTCATATTGAAGTTCTCCATATATTGGATTGAATAGCTGGATGAGTCACTCAAGCGTAAATTGCTGAAAAAGTCCAGACATACAATTTGACCCTTAATCAGGATGGGTAGATTAGAAAGCTACATTATGTTAAGAAATGTTTACTGTGATCAATATCTGTTTATTGATCAATACGAGGAGCATAACTGATCTCATTAGAAGCCTGTCCAATACACTTGTCAGCTAAAGAAATATTTTTTCCGATCAAACAAAGTTTGTCCGTTACATGTAGAATAACCACAATCTTATCTCCACCTCCGTCAGGATTACTGTTTTTGTTTTCAATTTGTAGCAGCCATACATAATGTGCACTTTATAACTGCACTAGAAGAAACATTTTCAAGACTTTGACCTAATGGTTATCGAAGTAAAGTAAAGTATTTATCAGATCATTATCAGTAATTATGCTGTACTGAGAGGGAATTGAATATGTCAATATTTTTTCCTTTAGAAAGGATGTATTAACCTACTACCTTTAGTAATTGTATCCTTTTTACAATGAGTCTAACTGTTCATGTGTAGGAATTGAAATAAGGTTCTACACTTGAAATTATATAACAAAAGCTTTCTGTTTTACTATATGTTTCTGGACTGGGAAAACACCAAAACGAGTGAATTAAATTTGACAACAACATTTTCTGAAATAGTTTAGGGAAATTCGTATACCGGACGAATCCTCAATTTTCTATTACGACGCCTTGGCTTGAAAACAAGTAACATAAAAGAGTGAGAGGCAACACTCTTTGTAAAATTCAACAAATGATGTATTTCCTTAGAATTCAACATGAGATTGTAAACTAGGGAGCATATGGTATTGCGATTTAAATAACCTCATAAAATCATAGAATAACGGACTCAAGTCCTATTCATTAAAGTTTTGAATTAATTTTACTGGAAATCCGAATTTAATATAATGCTAGAATTGTTGATATGCATGTAGTGGCCCGTGTAGTGATGATGTGCAAATAAACTTTTGTTGGACCACAATGCTACAATCCAAGAATATACCCATATTTGGAATTTCACTACAAATTTAAGTTTCTCTTTAAAAGAATGTTATTTTTGAAGAGCACTTTGTATTTCAATTGAATACATATTTTGAATATATAAATTCCTGTCGAATCCAATTAATGTACACAACAATAATACAACTGATCCTGCAAAGATCTTACAGCACGAATTAATACTTTCTAGAAAACAATATTATATATATTCTCTACATGACCGCTCGTCAAAGTTAGCATTATATAAAGGAAAATTATTACGTAATGCAAAAAAACCCTCAGAAACGGTTCATACTCTTTTCAAGATAGAAATTTAGTTATTAGTATAATAGCTCTTAGGAAATGTGTCATTCAGAAAGCAGAATACATCAGGTAGGCCTTGCCTGTAAATATAGGGAAATTCAATAACCTAGACCAACACCCAAATAAATACGTTTACTTATAGTAATAATCATTCTAGAATTAAACACATACACACAAATATGTTTTTACCTATGCATTAGTTGTTGACAGCATTTAAAAAATCAGTGATTTAGGTAAAGTAAAACATTTACATGATTTTGGACATGGTCAAGTTTGACAAACAATGTTACATGATCAATATTATATAATGAAATAAAATAAATTAAATCTATATAACTGTCTGCCTAGAGGAATAGCAGACTAACCAGTAAGAATATAATTTCAGTGGTTTTCGATCTATGTATATATCTATCCATCTATATATGTATATCTATCGAGAGGAATAGCAGAATAACAAATTAGATAATTATTGCATTGGTTTAGATCATTTCCACACAAATATTAGCCCCAAATCCCATGGCAATTCGCTCCCACCCTTGGTCATCATACCATCAACATTCTCCCTAGAAAATTGGCTCCCACCCTCAGTCATCATAACATATGCATTTACCAAAGAAAATTCCGCATCACTCTTTGGCTTCATAAGGTCCGCATTTTCCACGTCATAAATATGTTATCTTTTTGGGTCCCCTTGTCTCGACGTGATTTTACGGTTCCGTTTGTCGGTGATTTGTGCGCAGAAAAATGTGAACATTTGTTGTTCACCATATAATCTCATCAAGTGTTGAAAAGTCCGAAATAAATCTGTTTCGTTAAGTTTTTACTTGCTTTTTAGCAACCACGATTTGAATTTGAAAGGAATAATAACATGATGATGTGCAGATTCATAGTAATGTGGATATTTATGATTCAACTATCTCATATCGCTTTGCTAAGAAGTCCGAAATCGATATCGTTTTTAGAGAGTTTCTACTTTTTCAGCATCAGTGATACGGGAATGGGATGGAATCATATTTTATGCATTTGTTTAATACATAAATTGGTTTCCGATGGCGTCTTTGTGTGTCACTGTGGTCACACACGTTGATTTCGCAAAAATCACACGTAGAAGAATGTGGATAATATTTTATTTGTCAGTTTTATAAGATCACGTGTTCAAAAGTCCTAGAGAAATCTATTTCGCTAGAGAGGCTTTGACGTTTCAACATTGATGGTCTGAATTGAACTGGGACAAAATACAAATGAATGATTATGTGCAGATGCTCGATAATTGCATCACCAGATAATTTATTTACAGATGATTATATGCATAGTGATTCCCATATAGTGTGTGATTCCACTTAACATCTTCTAGTTTGTTATCAGGCATTGTTTGTAAATAGCGATCGTGGCAGGGTTGTCTTGAAGTTCATCTGGTTGTGGCTATGAGTGTCTCGTGACATTTTAATTAGCCACCTATCACATTGGGTTCAATCACAAATCAAAATCTGTATATGATTCCACTGGTTCTTGATTTTGACGTCTTGTGTTCTCGTTTGCAGCATCTTAGTATGGATCTTTTGTTGATATCATAGGTCGTCTCACATGTGGACATTCTTGTTCCTAATCCGTTAACAAAACGATGGAGATCACTGGTCTGTTCCTATTGTTGCGTAGTCTCACTCATCCTCTTCGAGTATTTCAGATATAAAAACCGCTTTTGCTCCAGAGACTGCAATTGCATATTTGCATTAGTATCAGACACTTTTACCCTTTAGTGGTCTTATTAGAAACTGTACCATGTCGAAGACTCTGTCAAATATAGGGTTGGTGCACTGATCAACTATATGTTAACAGCGTTATAATGTCACTACGAGCGTGAATCTAAGTTTATTGGCTTGCCCTGCTCTCGTCAATTTATTCAAGGGGCTTGATATAGCGGCTAAAGTTGGTACGAACTTCATGTACAACCCGACTAACCAAAGGCGAGATAGAAACAGTTTCTTTGTTTCTGAGCTAGACTCATCGCTGACTGCCTGGATTTTAATTGCCATGACAGACTTAACAGACTGACAATATTGTCCATACTATATTGCACTTGGATTTGCTCGTTCTGCTATTGATTTTGTTGAATTTGTCGAAAAAGTTTATTAAAGCTGTACAATCATATTCCTGGGAATATTCATAAACAAGTAGATCGTCAACGTAACTAAGTTTTGAGATTGACGGTTACGTATGGCCTTATCTGCGATTGTCTCTTGCAATATTCTTTAACGAGATCCAAATTTGGAATATTGGTGCATTGCCAATTTTGAAAACATTCCATATATTTATGGCATCGGTGTGACATCAAAAACAATTTTTTTACAAACTATGTACATCACATGTTTTTATCCACCTTTCCCTTTTTTCCACTAACACCAAACCGATCCGGCTGCTTAAGTGGTCTAAGAGTACGACTCAGATGCGGAGTTCTTGAGTTCATACAAAAATCGTATTAAAAAAATGATACTAGCTGCATACCTCGCTTGTTGTTGAGCATTGAGAGCTTAGTGTTAGGACTGGTCTGCCTGGTGTCGGGATATTGTGGTACGTTAGAATATGATGATTCAGGTATGTGGCCTGATCCCCCAGGGCGGGACATCGCCATAAACTGCTCAATGCAGACATCGTAGCGATCTGACTGGAAACTTATTAAAGCTACGTGAAAAATCCCAATCACACACACACACACACACACAAACACACACACATTCATTAACACCATAGGGCTGTGGTGAATTCGAAGAGTTTGAGTGTATAATTGCGACTAGGTCCTGCATATTACTGACTTCATCTCTGAGTGTCTCCCGTTCATTATAGGGTATTCCATATTCGATAATTTTCTTTGACTCTGATGTACGTAATTTCCTTTCAAGTTTTGAAGTTCTGAAGATCTATTTAAAATCTCCCTGCTTTGTTAAAACTGATATTCAGAAAACTCTACACACGTACTGATCCAATATACTACTTTTCACCCCATTTCGTACTCTAGTGTAATCGGGTCTGTTTTCGGTCTTTGTCATGGAAGAGTACATAATATTTATATACAAGGTTTTTACTCTCTGTTCTTAGACAGGGCAATATAAAGCAGCACTATAAACACATTTTGTAAAACTCAACGAATAATTAAATTATTTAAGTTAGAAAAACTAGAATTGAAGAGAAACCTACAGTATTATGAACTAACTCCAAAACAGTCCTAGATATGTATGTCACAGGAACGAATTCCAGGTCCCGATTGTGCTAATATACCACCAATATTCTGAAATATGCTAAAGTGACAACATTCTTGTTTTATCAGAATGGCAGTATACCTCTTTTAAAGAGTTCACAGTAAGATGAAATTCGCAGTGGAGTTAGAGAGAGAGACGCCATCAATGTAAATATAACTTATATTTTCGGATCTGTGCAGATTGCGATGTTCTAATTCGTTTTATTCTATTTTCGTGACTTTATTTTTGTCGGACGATTACATCCTTGATTATGGAGAATACGCTTACTGTCCATATCAGCTACCTAACCCGCGTATAATTAAATGATTTTGATCCGAAGAATCATGGTTTACTTTCAATATAACGTGTTAGACTAACATTATTAAGTCCTAAAAAATTCTTTGGAAATGTTTACTAAGTATCATGAAAAGACTGACAATGCTAAGCAAAGGAAAGTCAAGTTTCTTAATATGCGAAGTTTTGGTGTCGTGGCATATAAATAGATGCATTTACACTTGGGCTACAAAATGCATACTCTAAGATATTAATGCTTGATTTCGATTTATTTCTTTGTTTCTGCGTGAAATAATGTGCGAATTGCCAAGCCATGTTTATTATATAGATCACATCAAAATAACTCTTATAATTCTGATTCTAACTCAGTTCGTTATGTTACACTTCGTTATATTCATATCTGCGACTCTAAGTTTATTGGGCTGTAACAACCTTGTTGTGGGAGAATATTCTCAGTGTCGACATCAGCTACCAACCTGACGTACAATTAAATTATTTTGACCAGAAGAATATTGATTCACTTTCAACGTATATTTTAGGCAATTTTAGTTAAGGTCAAATAATTCATTAGAAATTTGTGCTTAGTTTGATGTCAGTGGGACATTTTTCTCTGAGTTAGACTGAAATAAGATGTCTCCATTGTTATCGCCATACTCATAGGTTTGTGAATATACAAATTCATATGCCACAAGTAAACACCATGACAATCATTTCAAGACAGAGGAAAGCAAGACAATTGTGGCAGATATAACTTAATTATATGTGTTTATTAACAAATGTGAATACATATTTATTCATACCAAAATCAAAACCAAAATCATTTTCGAAGGTTTAATTTTACACCATTATGGCAAAGCCATATCCGAAAATAAACCCATTCATCAGTGCCTTTGAAATATACCAGTACAGCCCTTTGGTTTTATAGTCAGATATTATAAGAAAACTGTTTGATATTTGCATTAACAAACTATTCAAGGTAATAACGGGTTTTAATTTGTGCTGTGTTAGGAACAATGACATTTTAATTGACATACTATATCTTACATGTCGAAAGCACACTCTGATTCCATCATAAAAAATTACTATTCCTCGTGTCTTTAAATACTTGGCTTATAGCATAGACAACATCGACAAATATTCGAACCAAGTGGAAAGCAGACTTGCGATTTCTTTAACTACTTGGCTCATAGCATAGACGTCATTAGCGCAGAAAACAAATCATATTACTTATTGTCATGCACGGTATTTATGTATTAGAACGAACCACGTTTCATGGTTTGATTCTACTAAAAAGGACTTTGAGTGAACTTCTGAATTTGTTTTTCTGGATGAATATTGACTCAAAAATCTCCGACATTTTGCGTTTTGTTTATTCAGAAATTAACAATTTCAGCTGAGATTTAATTAAAAGAACAGAAAGTACTGT
Organism: Sinohyriopsis cumingii; assembly: GCA_028554795.2. Lineage (NCBI taxonomy): Eukaryota > Metazoa > Mollusca > Bivalvia > Unionida > Unionidae > Sinohyriopsis > Sinohyriopsis cumingii. Next base: position 29,614 of record JAPYKE020000197.1, on the reverse strand, counting down.
TTGGCAGCTTGATCTAAGAGACTCAGCAAATCAGATGATTAGGGACTTGTTCAGTTGTAGCCTGTAGGCAAAATCTTATAGACTAGAATCCAAGCAACTCACCGTCCATGCTAGATGCAATGTTTACATAGAAAAGTCAATTCGGCATCGAAAAAAAAGGAGATCTAAAACAGTAAAATATAATGTTTTAGTTGGAATTAGTGTAATTTTGCTTGCAGGCCGTGCACATAAGTTGACAAATAAACTTAGGAGAGTCTACGTATAAAGTGGAGAGGTTCATGCAAGTTCAGTGTGATATCCATGCAAACATGATCAGACGCAGATTGAAAACGAGATTTAAGTTGTTTATGTGTCTTTGTGCCACCGAGATATGAAAAAAGAGAGACAGACAGAAAAAAAGAAAGAGATCTATAAATAGATTAGTGTAAAGGGTGTGCCAGTGAATACCTGGATAATGTCCACCGTTTTGTTGCACATATATGGGATCATATCATTATGCCTATCCCTACTCAACGAACACAATTCGCATTTAAGGAAAATAACTGGTGAAAAGAACAGACGAAACGCGTGACTTGGAGATATTTACAATTTACATGGCATTCAACAATATTTTACTCCTCCAGTGTGCATTATCTGCTTTAAAATCAAACAGTAGCAGCAGGAACAGAGAGAGACAGAGTGAGAGAGGGAGGGAGAGATAAATAGATACTCAATTTAGTTTTCATTGATGAAAAGCTCTACTTTCAGGCAAAATATTCCTTAAGGCTTTATATATCAGGAGCTCCAATTATCCAAAGTTTGCGAGATGACTGAAAGTGAAGGAAGCAACGAGAGAGAGAGAGAGAGAGAGAGAGAGAGAGAGAGAGAGAGAGAGAGAGCAATGACCATATATAATAACATTTTCTCGTAGGACCTTCGTAGGCCTTTGTTAACCTCAATGTTGTTGTCCTAAATATTATGTAAATTTAACAAGCTCACAAAGCACACAAATATTCAGTTTCAAATCTGAATAGAGAAAGGGAGAGCTAAACGACATTACGTAATTTCATTACACCAGAGAGTGAGTGTACCATCTTATGCAGTAGATTTATATCAATATATCGTGTTTACAAAATGGCAGCTGATATTTTAAACAAGTAATATTAGTCAAAGATAATGTGTGTACCAAAAACAACTATCCACAAAACCAAAACAATATTTAAATAATTGATATGTGAATATAATAAATAAATAACACAACATGCACCACACGAATGCTTTTATTGTGTGGAATAATTTGCTTGAATTCTAATACTCCAATGAGCTAACGCACTGGGTATGACTAATAAATACGCCCAGAAAGTTAGAATAGCAATATCAACTTAAATGCGGAATAAACTGTTATGTGGGTGGATAGGGGTTTCATAAAATATGTACGAATCTCCAATCAAGCTGTCAAACAGTACTTTCTGTTCTTTTAATTACATTTCAGCTGCAATTGTTAATTTCTGAACAATCAAACACAACATGTCGGAGATTCGTACATATTTTATGAACCCTATCCGCCCACATAACAGTGTATTCCGAAATTAAGTTGATATTGATATTCTAACGTTATGGGCGCATTTATTAATCATACCAAGTGCGTTAGCTCATTGGAGTATCATAATTCAGGAAAATTATTCCATACCATAAAAGCCTGACGCTTTCCAATTACATGTATTTTCATTTGCAAGGTCATGCCTGCGAAATGATATAATGCGCATTGAACAGTGTTTTTCTTATCCAATAATGCCCACCAGCATTTGCCCATTAAGATTTCATGTTTATAATCTGTAGCGAAGATCAGTGAATTTGCAGATTTCCTCACACCATATATATGTTGCACAACATTTATTAAGATTTACTTCCAAATATTTTTCGTTGGAATAACTTAAGCTATACGTTCAATCTGATGAGAATGTCGAATAACTAACCACTTTTTCTATCAAACTAACATTTTTATTAAAGATTATGATGCCGGTAATGACATTGATATACGATCTGGCAAACCTTTATGAGATGGATACATATTAACACTTAAGTCAAATTTATTATTTATTTGTTAAATATGTAAACTATATAACATGCTCATATGATGTATTGTGAAAATATATTTGATGTGGTTTTCGTTGCAGTCTTTGCAAACTCAACAATACTTACTTTTAAACCAAAAGCTCTGTTATATCAACGCTTTTTTAATCATTGAGAAAACAACAACGTCATCTAGCTATAAAACAATAACCAAATCGATATATGGACAACGTTCTTTTGCATACCAGGGCCCAGCAACATGGAATGAATTGCCCACTGAACGTAGACACAAAATACACAGCGATCCCATTCAGGAGTGCTCTTAAATGTCACTTATTTTGACTGCAAGAACAAATTTAAAGACCTAATAATGTTTCCTACCTTAAATATTTTCAGCATTTTTATGTTTTCTAATTTCATGGTGTTTGATTTTTGTAATCATATCATTATATATGTTTTTTTATGTTATAGGTGGTGTCTCATGTTGTAAAGCGCTTAGAGTTTCTAAAGATTAGGCGCTATACAAAGTCCTCATTATTATTATAATGTTTTATTATTATTATTACTATTATTATTATCATTATTGTATAATTTACTGTACAAATGTGGTGAATACTACATGCTGTATGTGTAAGAATATATGTTATACATATTATACACAATACACGGAATGAATGATAACTTTGTATGAAATCAATATGTACACAAACATAATCTGATTACATCTTTTCGTGTCTCATGCATGCTTTAGTTATTTCCTCACACATATGTTGTATTCATGTCTTCAGACCATATTAAACTATACGAAGCGAACTTTAAAGTCGTTTTAGAATCTATGGATGCCCAACAAAACTGAATCTCCGAATTTATAAATTATATTGTATCAGCATTCAAAATGGATATAACATATATGGTTGATTTTGTTTTCCTTTCGAGAAACTAACTCAGCTTGATGCAAGATTCTTTTGTGTCTACCATTTATCACCATTATCAACAAACAACCAACGTTCTATCCACTTGAACACTGCATACATCTAAAAGAAGGATTGAGGACATATTTATGTTGTTCCCATCAAATCGAGCTTTTTTTATTAAATACGAAAACAATGTAAATTTGTCGTTTATAAGTTTTTCTCTTTTGGTCAGTTTGCCCAAGAAACGTTAGAGATTACATGACCTTGTCCATATCATACAATGTGAAATATACATAATTCAATCTCAACAGGGCTTCATTATTTGAAACAACTCGTCAAGGACATTTCTTGTATTTCCAATGAACGTTGTGAGCACGATTGAAAACTTTCTGACTGGACCATTATTATGCAACATATAAAAACCAATTATATTAAGTGTTGTAATTGCATTGTTTTATAAAATATCTTACCCAAGGTAACAAGGTGATTAAGGTAACTGGGATGCAAAATATGTCTAGGTAGAATATATATGTGATAAGAAAAGTAGAGACAAACTTGATATGACATTAGTTTTGAACAAGTAACTATGTTTAAGTTAAAACCAATGTATATAAAATGATATTTAGAAAGTGTGGCTTCACGTAACAGACGTCTGTATATATTTACGTTATGTTACTGGTGGATATTTGATCTATCAGCCGTTACAACTATTCAGAATATGCACACACTGAGAGAGGTATAAGCAGGACAGAAAGAAATAAACCGAGCAAGGGAACAGTGACCACATATTTTAATATCTTTATTAGAATCATCTTTGGACTTTAAATTATCCTTAATGTCATTGCATACAGTATACAAAATGTGCTTAAAGTGCACATATTCGAAAATTGAAGAAGAAGATGAGAGATAGAGAGAGTTACATGAAGCAAGTAATTAGAGTGAATGTGTCATGGTATATGGAAAAAAGATTGCACAAATTTGAGCAATAAAGCTTCAAATTAGGTCTAGGAGAAAGAAAGAAAGAGAGAAAGTTAAATAAAGGTTGTAGTCATAGTGATTATGCATCGGTGTATGGGAAATATATAGCTTTGAATCAAATTGACATAGAGTTAGTTGTGATTATAATCAAGAAACGTTCCAACGATAAGTTGCCATAATACCACTTCAAAGAAAACAGAACAATACATAAATAATGTACCTATAATAAGTAAATAATAAAATATGTACAGCACGAAAATACAACTGGCGTATATCGGGAATATCAAGAAAATTTAAAAATAAATACAGACTGAATTGGATATATAAAGAGTAAGAGACGGAGAGAAAGTATACAGAGCATGTTTAGAAACATATAACGATTTTATAGTGTAGTTTGTTTTGATAAGAGATTGAAAGACTCGACTTTATTCCCCTTCAAAAGTGTCAGTTCACATATGATATTGTAACAAGATCAATTATATCATTTAACGGCAAATAATTATTTAACAAATAAAACCTTGTATCTTGTCATGCGTGCCTTTTTTTTTTTTGAGGGGCAATTAAAAATGTATTTCTGTTTTGTTTTTTTTTCTGGTTTAAATATATCCATTATGCCATAGAAAGGATGTATCAGGTAAGAGGGTCGAGAACTTGTCAGTAAATACGTACAAACCCTGAATTGTGTACTCCTGTCAAGGCTGCTATTTATGCGAATGTCGGCCACGACGTATATGTAATTGGTCTAAATTGTATTTATTCGTATCTATCTCATCTTTCTCACGCATACACTCCACCATATGAAATATATCAGCAACACACAAAGTAATATAATAATGATCACTTTGTACGTGGAAATAGCAAGAAATTTGAAATGACCAGCACTGATTACCATAGACTTCATAACAAATACCCAAAGAAGAGATGCAGATTCATCAAAGTAGCAATGTTAGTCCCCTCGATATAATATTGGTATGATATACACCAGGATAAGGGAGCTCACACCTTTATTTTAATTTTCATCTTCTGATTCGAAATGTTTCTATTATATCGAATTTACGGTGATCATAACCAAGGAAATTGGTTGTAGAATTGGGTGGATTTTAATGGCCCTTTCCTATATATACGGCATATAGTTAAAAATATTTACGTCTACTATAATGCGGTTAAAGCAACGCATCGATTACGAGTCGGAAGCTATACGTCATGTTTTGCAACGGCAAAAGTCACAATAATCCCTTGGTTTCTTTCATATATGTTGACAGTATAGGCTGTGAAGTTGCAATTTGAACTATTACATGGCGTGAGTCGTGCCAGTATCCAAGAATACACTGGTTTGCCTAGCTCCACGTCACAGTCCACTCCAAGTTTTACTCAGTGATAAAATGTGCGCCTTCTCTTGATAACCTCACTGATATTTTATTGATTGGAGGTAGCATAATACATATCATAATGCACACTTTTGTCTTAAAAAACGTGCTATATGATTATATAAGTGATGTTCAGAATCGCTACTAATTTGAGTTGCTTGTTCTATGCTTTGTTCAAGCTGGAACATTAGCAGAGGTCCTTCCATTATGAGTTTTTATACTGTGTTTTTTTTTTTCCAAAAGCCATTTCTCTGGCCGACAAATTATTAACCATATTGAAACAACTATTTACAGCAAAAACGTGTGAGCGGGCTTCAAGCAATCATCTTCACACAAAGTCTCTCTGCGTGAAATACAAGTGTGAGGTTGCAATTTATGAAATATTGCGTCATGGTGTAATACAGTGGGACCCGCATAGTTATTGATTAAACGAATTTTTGGTACAAGGACAGATACAGCTAGACAACAGATAGTTGAAAGATGCAAATTAGAGGTATATAGAATGGCAGGTTTTCTGAAGCTGACAGTTTTAAAAGAATACAAAATGTCACTAGAACTACGCCATATATTCCACTCAAGAGGGTAACATGGAATAATGTTTTTTATGAAGTATGCAAATAATGATATCACTTTACTATGCAATACCTCGTTTTAGTTATTTTTAAAGTAATTCCTTTTCTGTTACTGAGAAAAAATTAAACTTAATTATAAGACCTGAATATCTTCATGTAGTTGTTTCACAGTTTTATCACACTGGAAAATATAACCATCATTATCAGCCATTTTATATATGCAACATTGTGGATATTATCGTCGTTTATTGTAAAGTGTTGTGATTGTTTAGAGATGTCTTTATTTTCTTCATGTCATAATGCAAAGCTGAATTTGCATTAATTTTCCTATCATTAGCGTATTTTTCTTATATAAATATGTTGCGACGCTTGATGTATTATCCGGAGCTGTTACATGCCACATGACTGGAACCATCTTGAAAAATGTATACATTTCATTAGCATGACATATATCATTGATAAATGTTTGTGTACAATATCGTGTGAAATATTACAATTATTGATGCATAGTAGCTATAGCTACTATACTGACTGATTTTAATTAGTATTTACTGCAATCATCGCGGTGAAGAAATCATATCGTGTCAGTCCAAAACATAAAGTAGTGAGAAACATTCCTCAGCAATAATATTGCAAAATTGATTGGATTTGTATCTTGAAAAAGAACATATAAATGCAAGATGTAATAGAAGCTATCCAATATTGAAACTTTGATTACTCGCTTAGTCCAGTGCACATTAATGTTTTATAAACACTTATTATTAGGCACTTGCAAAATTAAAAGCCTGTTGAAATTACATCGCCTGAGGAACTTAGCCCTGAGTTTATGTATATATATATATCGTGTTCTTATCTCGGTCCATTATTGAGACTGAGACCTACTGACTGCTCTCGTGTTGTTTTCCTTTTGTAAGATATAAATATATGTTTACTAAAACTGTAGTTAAAGACCCAGCCTTGTCTTCTAGCTTCGAAGTTTTAGGAAACGAATTTGCTTATAGTTAGAGGCAGTTTTCCATTAAAGTTCGTTTGGGAAATACGTTTGCTACTCTAAATATGTATATAAGATTCCACGGCAAAACAACATTCATAATGCATGTAATTAAGTATAATTGTTTTCAGATTTAATATGGAATACATCTTTTATTTAAATTATTCATTGGAATTTCAAAGTGCACGCTGTCATTTAGACCTAAAGCACTACTTCGGGATGATTGTGATTTCATTTAAATATATCATGGATTATATTTTCCGAGATATCAAGACTGTTGGTATATCAGCCCATCTAAGACTATTATCATATTATATTTTCACTTTATATTTTAAGGAAATACATCAAAATCATTGATTGGATTGTACAAAGCTATTTGGATTTGCTATTTCGGTTAATTAGTTTAAGAGAATAGAGAGGTAAAACTCTTCTAAATATTCCCTGATTGTTTGCACAATACAAAGTGTACTATATAGCATGTCGAAAATAATAACTATTTTTCGTTAAGTTTCTACCCTGCCCTATAGTATCGATACAGACATATATCAATATTAACGTTTGGACAAATAAGAATTGTTTTCTCCAAATATTTATCAATCGTGCTTTTTTGCGTATTGAGGTGTGAAGTGTTAATTCCAGTAATGCATTTTTCAAAGTCAAGTCTAGAAAGAGGTAGAGAATCAACCACCACTATTTTGTCTATATTGTTGTCAGTAAGGAACCAAGTGCACCCCCACAATGTTCTTTTCACTAAATTTTACATTCATTAGGGACCAGTCTTTGCCAGCAAGAGCCTATATTTTCCATATTATGTTCTTTCATATTTGAACACCTTTTCATTTTTCACATGTCGGTAGTACCGTGAGACGTTAAGGCACTATATTCCACTCCGTTCAGGTTTAATTCTGTTAGAACTTGTAAAACAATATTTGCCGGTATTCATATTTGAAAACAATGCCAGAGAGTGTAACTTTGTAAAGTCTCACCATGATGAGAGGATACAGTGTCACTTAATATGCTTTGCCAGTGTTGCGAGTCCCTGATAAGATGAAGGTTCCCTATTTCACTAATTCTAGTGATTGGTGTAAATGAACATCTTTCGACAAGAGCAGTATTTGTTTCCGTTTGGAAATAATACCTGATTTAGTATATTTTAATCGCAAACAGCTTTTGCAAATCAAGATTGGGTCCTCACAAATTGAAGCACGAAGCAAAGAAGGAAGGGGATATGTATCATTAAAATTCTCCTTAAGGTGACTGTAACACTATCAAGGGCAAATGCCTCAAAATCCGTTATGCATGAGAATGTTAATTCAGACACGATGGAAATAAACATATGATGCTCAATCTGGTTCTGAAATTGTGTATTACTTTTTCCTGATATTGTTTCTTATTTCCCTATATAATCTACTGTTAAGTGTCTACCATAGGTATGGTTAACATTTCTGATCCCTTATTTTACGTTAGTTGTGGAAATTTATTTTTTTATAACATTTACTCCCTTTCGTTGTCGTGAGAGCTGTTGTTGTTGAGATGGTAGCTCTTAGTTCCTTCAGTTGCTTCTCCGGTGTTTCTCATGTTGACGATTCATGATTACATTGGTAACCTTCTTCTCCGCTTTTACTGATTACCATAACTCCTTCATTCGAAGAACCTTGTTTACCAATGCAACAGTTCAGTCAGACTGAAATTAAGTCCCGAAGATTTGTAGACATATTTCAAGACTATAATGGTTAGTATCATAAGTCATGTTACAGATTAAAAGGCTTGTCGCCTATTGAAACCAGTAACATAGCAATATGTCAAAAGTATGAGCTGACTAACTGGGCATCCTGCAAGACAAACGTATGGAACGCCCAGAAAGCAAATCGGTGAGAAAGTTACCCAAATCAAACGTGTATTATTGCTAAAGGTTATATTCCTAATTTCTTAGAAGAGATATTTATGATAATAAGATCAATACTTTAAGGAGAGAAAGTGGTACGAAAATTGGTAGACATAAAGCGAAATAATAGTTATGCTTATATTAACGAGGCGGAGCTATCTCGATACGAAAAGCTATAGGACGTATTTAAGACTGTGACATTTTGCAGAAAAACAGGTGGTAAGAAGAATCACTTGGATATTGTGAGCTCGAAGAAAATGGCGTGTCACTAAAGTGTATACATAATAATTGTCCTAAAAAAATAACACAAGAAACATTGTAGTAGTCATACCTACTACTGTGTTTTATACAAACCGTCCAATGATACCGTGAATCTATTATTCATTTCAGTTTACGGCAAACATTAATGATGAACTTCACATGATGCTACATAAGTAGACATTGTTGATCATATCATGGGGTCTACTTACATCAAAACAATAAGACGAAGTTTTGTGTGGACATCAAGCGCCTTTTGTCTGGAAAGTATTATTGCACTAGGGATGAATAACATTACAAGTTCGACTTGAAGTGCGAAACATGGTAATGATAGTGGGACAATGATTGACAACATTATTATCACACTCGTTCCAACATATTATTTCAAATGAGTGTTGTTGTTGTGATTTTGATTTTTAACGTAGCTTCAACAATGTTTCAGTCATATCACTACGATGTCTGCAATGTGGCAGTTTATAGTGATGTCTAACACTGGGGATTCATGCCGCAGACATGTAGCATGATGTCCCACCCAGTCACATTATTCTGACACCGGACCGACCAGTCCTAACACTAACCTCTTAATGCTGAGCGCCAAGCGAGGCAGCTGTTAGTACCATTTTTGTAAGTCTTTGGCATGACTCGGCCGGGGATCGAACCCACGACCTCCCGCATCCGAGGCGGACGCTTTCAAATGAGTAGAAAATCATTAGATGGCAATCTGTGTTATGCAACACTGTATTTTGATATGCATAAGTATGTTGTCAATTTCATTAACTGTAGTCTACATGTCAGTACTGATTATTAAAAAAAGGTAATGCTTGTTTGAACCTTTAACGTTGACTACACAAACAATAATGAATGTCTGAAACTAAACTTTGCGTTATAACAAGAACCATTCTAAGTTAAAAACATCAAGATGATTGGAACAAAGATGTAAGTTGCATTTGGCGAGATTAAATGAAATTTAAATCAAGTTATATAGATACCATTGTCATTGTATGAGACGATAACTCTACCAGCGGGTATAATCTATTAGATATCGCAAAATTTACAAATTTAAAAAGTTTTGTCCACTTGATAATATCAGTGAAAGAAGGCATCCGTTATATGTACTCCTTTTATCGTTTGTCGCTGTGGTTTAAAGTGTCATTTGCCGAGTGTTGTTACATTATTTCACGAGTCTGGTTCTTCATTGCATTATTAGCTTGTATTCAAACTCATTACCATCTATCTCTCGACATTTTATTTCGATTATATATATTAAAGGTTTCGAAAGCGGCTGTGAACCCACTGGAGATCCATTTTCTAGAGCTACAAACGCTGACAAACCTAGTTAATTTAGGTGCACACGTTTTGATTCAGGTTCTGAAGTAAAACTATGAAAACATCATAATATAAGCAATTAAAGAACTTCTGAATGTTTATGATACAACATGTATTTATTAGTATAGACATATCTTTAATGCAAATTTCCCTTTAGAGAAAGCCATAGCAGCCGCAATATTTTCTGGATTTAAAGTTGGTTGAATCGTGTTATCAATTCGGCATTCAATTGTCAGGTGCTAATTTCAGTAATGTATTTTTCGAATTCAATTCCATAAAGAGATTAACGATATAGAAATCCACTACTAAAATAGTGTCTCTATTGTTGTCAGTAAGAACTCGAATAAATCTCTAAAATGTTATTTTCGGCAACTTGTACAATCATTAGGAACCAATCTTAGCCAGCGAAACTCAATTATTTTCCATGTTATGCTCAGTTTGGACTGCTTTTTTATTTTTCCATATGAATAGTACTGTGAGATCTTAAGCCGCAATATTCCAGTCTATCCAGGTATAATTATGTTAGAACTTGAAAAACAATATTAAGAGTTACTGAAAGTGAACTACATTGTCGTCACCAATGAAGGACATTCACATCTGAAAACAACGGTATAGATTGTTTCTTTGTAAATTCTTAATATGAGGAGATAATACAACGTCGCTTGATATGATTTTGACTGTGTTGTGAGTCCCTGATAATATAAAGGGTGCCATCTCAGTGTTCCCAGTGACTAACTGATGACAGCATCAAGAGCAGTATTTCCTTCCGTTTGGAAATAATGCCTGATGTAGTATATATTAATCACAGTCAGCTTTTGCAAATCAAAATTGAATCACAACTCCCATGATAACATTAAAATTTTACTTTAGGTGACGGAAAAATATCAAGGGTAAATGCCTCAAAATTTGTTATGTATGAAAATGTTTATTATGTCATGATGGAAATAAACGTATGACGATCATGATGGATCTGAAAATGCGTCTTAATGTTTCTGAACTTGTATATTGTCTTCTTATATGATGGGGTAACATAATTATTTATATATTAAACATCCAAACAGGAGTCATACATTTAGCTGTGTTGAATTATTAGTTGAGAATTTATTTCAGTTATTAATTGGAATTACGAAATACCCACACACTTTAAGGCAAATTATTTTGAAATTAGTTTGAGGTCAGTAAAGCCAATCTGGATTATATCATTGTGAAACATCAAAACTATTACCACATTATCACATTTGAGGTTTCTGGTAAATCTTTACATTCAAAAGAAGTTGACTTCGTTCGGAACACCACTGGTAATAATTTGATATAGTCTATACCTCAGGATTTGTGATAAGCTGTTCGGACTTGATGTGTGTTAACACACTATAATGTTCTTTTAAAGTATTCGCATTGTAGGTAAGGGAATACTTTCTGTCTAGTATTTTACAAAAAGTGTTGGTTTTCGCTCCTTTCTGTTACTTAGTTTATGACGACACGGTCGTATTACTTTATAAGCACAATTATGATGATTTGCAAAACGTATGAACAGTTTGTGACCATTCACAATTCCGAGGAAGTTTCTCCCATGTCCGCATAGTTGTTCGATGCTTGCACACAAAAAGAAATCTACTAACAAACATGTCCGATTTAGGAAAACGTTTGCATTAAGGTCCATTTTATTTTGCACTCTTGTGTAATCACTTATTCTCATAGCAACTTTAATATAAGGAGGCGAAACATCTACATTATATATCAAATGAAACTATCTAGGAAGAGCGAGCCTAGAAACAAAACTAACTGCATGAACAATTTTGCAAGAAATTGTGAACCCAGTGGAAATAGATTGTGACAACTCGCAATAACAGACAGTAGGACTGAACATAATTTAAGTGACTATATTCCAACTCATCCCTGTATAGTTCATTTATAAACTGCAAGGAACATATCCATTGTGTTAGGTGAATTCACTCTGATCGTCCAGAGAAAGGGGCACAAATTTGCAAACATGTCTTATATTGTTTCCTGTCAGGATGAGACGATACACTTGAGATACCTTGACTGTGGAGTGTGTCAATTGCAAAAAGCTTCCAAATTCATTGCGTCCAGTTGATGAGGAAGCTATCGATGTGCTCATTCTTTCTAATTATTAATATAACACATAATTTATATCAGTAATCTATAAGAAACCACAGTAAGAACCTTCCACTCACTGGAAGCTACTGGCAGCTTTCTCACATATCTACACTGGCCTAGACAAGAACCCACACTGGCGGAAGTGAGATGTCAGTGATCGGTAAGGCGACCGCATTCGCCCACTCAGTCACCCTGTTCTCGAAAGCTACAAACTGAAAGGTTTTACTTCTGGAATGTCATTATTGTAGAATATTGTAAATCTCCATGCAACAAATACAAACCCCTATCGTTGGTTGTTTGCGTTATTCTTATCAGGATATTGCAAGCGATTACATTATCTAAATGCAGTTATTTGGGGGTCAGATATTACATTGTGTTTCTTCCCAATAGCCGCTTGGGAATTTAGTGCCTTTAATGGGTTATAGGCAATATGTCGCTAAACAGAACCTACAGCAGTAACACTATACACACGTTTTTCTATAGATGAAATATGACTTTAAGTTTGAGGTTCGCATTGGTTTAAATTTGTTGTGTGAATATGAATCATCGATCTTTAGTAACATTCCTACTTGTTGCAAACAAATACACGATAGTGTGCGATTTGACAGATCTCCATCCTAATTTCTTTTCAAAGTCAAAACAGAATGCTAAATAAAAGCAATAAAGACAGAAGGCTTCATGGTCGGTGGTTTGTTTTCATGTTCTGCACGAAGAGCACCATCTTGGATTTCTATCCCTTAATTCAGTGGCCATGGGGTAGTGCACTATTTTAACAGTTTACCAATGCACTTTATGATTTTCAGAATGATCAATGATTTGAGAAACATCTTTTGACAACTTTCCAGGTGTATCCACCTCGTTTTAAAACGCGATATCCAACTCTTTATTATTTTGCATTTTCTCGTAGAAAAAACACGTTCTACTTTCTGCGCATGCGTTCTCTTTCTTGATTTTAAAAGAATTTGTCAAATACTGACATTAATATATGGTGAATGTCTGTTCCATATATATTACCCTTCCCTGAGCAGAATTTATTGAACTGTGAATATTTCGCTCTCTCCACCCTTGATTCATTGGCCAAAGTCCTAAAGCATCGCATGCGGCTTCTGTACATAGTAACGCGTATGCAAGCTTTAGATAATATATCACCAGACTTGTCATCAGATTTGCAATTTAAGTAGAGTAAGTGGTACATAAATTTGAAGACTGAAACGGAGAAATGGGTAATTAATATTGCATGAGGAAGAGCTTTTTTCAGATAACGATATATAAGTTGTTTTATTAATTGAGACGATTTAAAAACTACGAGGTTAATGGTGAGCAGTTGTGTGCTTGTATAATGGACAAAACATTGAGATTAATCATTTGATAATTGCAATCCGGGAGAAAACCTTGTTTCATTAAAGTAGCTGCTGATAGTCAGTCCAGAGTTATAACACCAGAAGCAGAGTACTAGTCATATAAAACAATTGTTTGTTGTGTGCATTGAACCAATTAGACGGAGAATGTGTTACCAAATGATGTTTTTGATATGATGGATGAAGGAAATAATGTAAATGCTGTTCAAATATAACGAAATATATGTAGTAATGGAGCGGTAGAAACAAAACAATCAGTGAATACAATGAAACTATAACTTGCAAGTGAACACGAGAACGTTACTAAACCTACTCGATTTGTTTTTAGAAAAAGATGTATTCACGCTTTTTTCATGAATGTTAGTTAGCTCTCCAAGATTATGCACTAACAGTTTCACCGAAAGAAAAGTAGTACTATGCAAATGTAATAACTTTCCTAGGTGTAGAAATTCAAATTCCAGATGAAGCTAGCAGTGGCTCCATTGATTATTTGTTCGTTAACATTTAAGAAAGCTATAAAACCAAATAACAGCTACTTGCTTGATATATGGCAAAAATAACAAAAAGGAGGAAATTGTAATGCCTGATATCATTAGCAGTTTGTTATCTAAAAGCTTATGTTATACGCATGTCGACAGAATCTAAGAAAATTATTATTAGAAACTATCAACAATACGCGTTTAATAAATTATGACATGAATTTTGATTTTTACCTGGAAGCGTAGAAATACAATAACAACACTTTACTAATTTGATTGGCTTTGAATACAGTGAGAAAACCTAGGGAATTAGGGCAATTCAAAGTATAGCTTGATTAATCTATTTAATTCGGACAACAATATGGTTTTACACCATGTATCAGAAAATAATTAAAACATTAACAAGTTTAATAGAACTCAAAAAATAATTTATTTTCCTAGGATACAAGGTAAAACACAAGGTAAACGGACATTTGAAATGACATTACAGTATTGTGATTTAAGTCCCAAATAATCATTAAGATGCTATCCCAAGTCCAGGAAATCCAGTATATAATGTGCTGTTGTGCTAATAGTCTAGGAAGAGCTGATGTGCTAAAAGTATTGATGTATCATAATTGTATAATCCAGAGTGACCTTGAATAAATTTGCAATGATTCGAAATAAATGACATAGTCTAAAATGTCAATGATCACCCTGCTACTCACAAATGAGCACATTTTAAATAACGCCTCCTAAACTGCATCCGAACACAACTGAACCCAATATAAAAATTAATACAACCAGGATACAAGAAAACAACAAGGATATGGATCAAACTCTTACCTCCAGAAAAAACCAAGCTGAATCTCATCAATCAGCATGCATTGATTCAATTAAAAGATTTAATTAAACTGAAGTACAATAACTCGAACAAGTTTATAGAAAACTCAGCGTAAAAGGAAATAAGGATGCATATTTCTACCTTATAATAGGTACAAAACATCAAATAGAACTTATATTGGTTTCTTTAGATAATTACAAAGTACACTCAATGCATTATTTTGGTAAACATGTGCTATCTCATGATGCCAGTCTGAAACAAAATATTAAATATCAAACAAATATTGAGAGACTATAATATGATTCATTGACTCGATATCGACGCTAAAGCAAACAATGTGTATTATACCAAAGCTAATGATGCTAAACGAGGAAATAATCGAAATTAATATGTATGCATGTGAATGGATCCAAACGTCGACAATCTATTTTGATGATCCATATGATTTTCATTTCCTTAAAGGGATAGAAACATACCTAAACGACATAAATAATCCATAATGTCAACAAGTGATGGTTGACAAATTTAAAGAATCCAAAGAAATGATAAGGTATTTGCAAGAACATTTTAATGATTATCCTTTTGCACCTACATCTTACTGCTGATGATTTATCGCTACTACATAATATATTAATTTCCTCCATCTGTAAGCGATGCCTATGTATAGTCAGCGCCCAATCTTTTAATCTTGAGACGGCGAATGTCTATTTATTAAAAAATAAGGGGCGTATGACATACGTCATGAACAAATTCCTTTCCGAAAACGCGTGCACGGCATTTTCCTACTCCCCACAGACTGCTGATTATTTTCGATCAGGAATTAGTTTAGCTCCAGAGTGAGCAATTTAATATTTACACCAGTGAAGGGTAACGTTTTCCCCTTTTCCGCCAGTGGTAAAACTGCCACTCATGTTGTCTCCGTTTTTAAAATAATGGGTTATTTAGGTCTGAAAAATTATGGTTAATGTACGTACTTCTCTACTTTAACAGAAGAGAGTTAAATCTTTTTTCGGGCACAATGCCCAAGATACGTTATTGGCTTGTCCTTTACTAGTCAATTCAGTCAGCGGGTTAGCTTTAAAGGAATGTTGTAATACACATTTTCTTTAAAGGTCTATTTAAGAAAGGATCAATTGAATTTATTTCTTTGTTTCTGGTCCAGAAGCAAATCTGTTTGCTTGATTTTTTTTTAATGTTTCTGTACCATCTACCAAGACCCACTTATTAGATGATCAAAGCATTCCATACCGTATTACAGCTGGTGGTTCTCCCTGTGAGATTGGGATTATAGGTTTTGACGAACAAGTTGATTAAAGCCGTAATATGCTTCTTGCTGGAATTCGTGTGCAGAAGAATATCGTCATTATAATTACATTTCCCATTTTTTTTAACAATTTGCGCATATGACGGATGCTGATGCGACTGAAGTGATCAGGACGAAAGACACGAACTTCAAGTTATATAAATATTTGGGGTTAGGTATGCCTTTAACGTATGGCATAATCGGCTTTGAACATATGCTAGATACCATGGTCAGGAGACCCAATTTCTAAACGTTGTTTCCCATGCCACGTTTAAAAAAATCCATAGTTTGCACGCGCTCCGCATCAAAAACGATAGTATTGCGAAGGTCAGTACAAAAAAGTTTCTGCCATCTTTCATTCTGACCAACACCACGCGGAACGGCAAGGTGTAGTTTGATGGTTCAATTACCCTAAGGTCTGGCATTTTACCTAATTTTAAGTCGATTGTTATAGTGTATTTTATGTCCTTTAAGTTTGATTGATTCTGAGGTGCCTACGTCTATTTCATGTTTGTTATCCTGTCCGTATACAAATTAGAAAATCTATTTGAACGAATGATGCTCTACAGAAACACATGCTAATATTAGCTACTACGTCTTTTCCCTCCCACATGGGGAAGTCAAGAGCATTTTCGTTACTGGGGAATACTTTTAGTTTGCCACCCGACTCGTCTTCGATGACCATAGTACATACCATGTTCAGTATATCTTATCCTATCATTTGCGCAGGCATTACTACTTCCCGCTTTAACTTATTTGCATGAAATATTCCAAACCATGTCCGTGTCTAATATGTTGTACATTTAGCCTTTCACCTGCTTGACATAAAATGACCCTTTGCGTTTAACCAACAATGTGCCACTACTAAAAGGGAGAAGAATAAACACTTTATCACCTACTTCGAGCTCCACGGTTACAATATTTCGCACATTTGCCACTCGACTTCGCGAGTTCCTCGTGTGCCACCTGTCACATACAATTTACACTTGGCAAACGTTGACAACGTACTGGCAGGACGTTTCCGCTTTCTGATCAGCTATATTACCTGTTGCAGAATTATCTATGACCAATAAAATGAAATACCGTATTGCATATCTAAAGGTCGAAAAAATTACTACCATCCGACGTGGTAAATTATTTTGTACATTGATTCTTACCACCGGTGTAAAATCTTTAAAAAGGTACCGGTCACATTGTTCTCGGATGATGAGAACAATGCCGATTTTTGTCTTTGCTATAGCAAAAACTGATCAGGCGAAATATCTGTTAAGGTTTCTTTATCTTAGGGTCCATGGAGCAGTTGTTTCTTATTATCCACCTGTGACCTAATTTATTCCGTTATACTAGTGGGAAATTGAAAATGTGACAAAGATGGGGTCTAGAGCCCTCAATATTTCGAATTGTTATGTTGTATATGGGATTGTCCATACAGATTGCTTCGATGTTTCACATCACGATACACGATGAATTGTGCGATTTGAAGCGAAACATTTGGTTATCCCTAAGAAGTCTCCGAGATACCCCTACGTCCATACACACGGTGTCGAGTGAAACCATAACGTCCTAACTACCGCAGTACTGTTAGCTCGCAGTCTCTTCGAATTGTGGAAAAGAAAATAGCCAATAAACCGAATAACATGACTAAATGAGTTTGCACACGTAAAACGGAATTATATATATATATATATATATATATATATATATATATATATATATATATATATATATATATATATATATATATATATATATATATATATATACATTCTACCTTTTGGACTTACCCTTTTCCACACATGCGGAACATTCCTTGTCCATACGAATAGCAACCTTCCAAACTATAAAACTCTCTCCTCAGAAGCTCGCTTTCTTGTTTCATGTCAGTGCCGTGTCTTTAAATTGTCTTTGGAAACGAAGCGTTAGCGAAATAATGTTCTTGTGCAGCAATGTGAGAGATACTTGTGAAGGATATTTACCTCAGAAACATTTACAGCTCTTTACCGCATGTGTTTTACAACTGCGTTTTGAGATAAAGTCTATCTGACCCTTTAATGTTGCTTAACCTTACCACATTTAAATCATCGTTGTGGATACATACACATTCTACTTACTGTGTTAAAGCTCTCCTTCTCTAATTCTACCTATATACATGTTTTGAAACACATAACTGCATCGCTGGAATTGTTTAATTATTTCACATAGAGCATACAGAACGATTGAACATTCAACCTTGTAGAAATATATTATGTCACTATATAACCAATATTACGAGTGTGTGTGTGTATGTGTTTGTGTTATAAAGTGCTAATTAGGTGGCTCACGGTGCTTTCCTTTTCTCTGCTGATAAAAATGTTTGTATATATATATATATATATATATATATATATATATATATAGAGAGAGAGAGAGAGAGAGAGAGAGAGAGAGAGAGAGAGAGAGAGACAGACAGACAGACAGACAGACAGAGACAGAGACACAGAGAGAGAGGTGTGTGATATTAATGATGCTATTCAGTTGGTTAGACTATATAAAATTGGCATTATTGCCAATATATGTACATTTGCAAAATTAACTGTAAATATGTTTTCATTTTATCTGTAAGCATGACAATGAAATAACGTGGTTGATGTGCATAATTATTCCGTAATTGGTGACGTAATTAGGATCAGTGTCGATTGTATACTTCGATAAACATCGGAAATATTTGCAAAGAGAGGTACATTTTAATCCTATTGAAAGGGGTTTTCTGGACGTACACGACCAAGATAAGTGGCTGAACGCATGTGCTTCTTTATATTTTGTTTCCTCCATCCACATTTATCTTCAATTGAACAACATATATCCTACCTTCATAACAGATATGTGTTATGCAAAGGCCATCAAATCGCTGCTGGTTACATTTACTCCTGGATAAAAAACCAGCTGCATATTAATTTAGTGCATGAGTACTATACGCTTTTTCATTTAATGTAAACACTGAACCATCTATCCAGTTGTTCATATTACATTAGATATTCCGTTTACAGTGTTATTTTAGTATATTCTTGTAGTTATATCTAAACCAATTGTCACAGTTGCTGACGTTGAGTCAGTTTTATACCTTGGTCAACAAATTGTTGCTCATATATGTGTATGTATGTATGTATGTATATATATATATATATATATATATATATATATATATAGAGAGAGAGAGAGAGAGAGAGAGAGAGAGAGAGAGAGAGAGATAGATAGAGAGAGAGAGAGTAAGAGAGCACTGTAGCGGGTTCTATCATGGATAAGATCTCATGTCCACGAGCATGTCAGCGCTCTGTGCTGTGCCGACTGAATTGTTGGAACTCATCTTGTGCACAATCCAATGTTAATATTTCATGACCTGTTTAGAAAACTTGGAAACTACATTTCTGCGGTTATGTCTAGTTAACCGGATTGATTATATCTGTATTCCATATATCTGTCATCAAAAACTAAATGAAGAAGGAATCTCAGCGAGGAATTCTATGATCCACCATATGGACATCTCTGGCGGCATTGGTTTATTACCGTCAGCGAATTCGAATTTAATTACCTCTTCGATATTTTTATCCAATAAAATATCTAACGTACCAAGGAATCTATCTGAGTGATGTCGCCATTTGTATTTTTCACAGGTGATTCTAAATCTATCCGAGGAAAAATGATTCACTCTATACGCGCCAGTGACAGGTGCTGTGTATCTGATTGTATTTGATGTATTTGTCCATTTTAGTACTTCTGATGCAATGGTAGGAGTTAGATTGATGAATAAATCTTTCATTGCTGGTGGAATCTTGTTAAAATCATTTTTTCCCTCGATTGAGGTATTAATCACAGCGAGTTTTTCATTTATTTTATCAATATCATCTACGCTGGCCATTCGAAGCACTCGACCGACAATATACTCGATATCTCCGCGATTTCTCTCAACGGCATTGGTATTTTTTCTGGTATCTTCTTTGATGGTATTAAAATCGATGACATGAGTGTTGTATTCGTCTCGTTTGATTATATCACCTATCTTCACGTTACTAGTCTTTAGTTTTCCATAATCATCTTGAAAAATAGCAACCTCACCAGGATCAGCTTCCGCCAGTGATAGAATATTGTTAACGTCGTCCTTTGTAGCGTATTTTGATAAATCGCCTATATCAACTTTTTATCGCTCTAACATCTTTCTTATTGTTCTCGTTAACAAGGATCTACCGTAGATATCAACCATTATATTATTGTCGTTGATCTAATTTACTTGATGTGTAATCATGAACAGCCTTATGATACGGTTTTTTTTATTTGGATATCGCCGATAGAATATTTATTGCTTCATCGCCGCATATCGGAGGATCATCTAGTGTTTGTATTGGTAACGTAGAATACCACGTTGGAACATTTATCTGATTTACATATTTTAAGAACTCTACAGGCGGGGCTAATCCGTATGAATCAGCATAAATAACCTCACGCGGATTAATAGCGTATGCTACCCAATGAGTACCCGGTCCGGCGTTGTTATCGAGATTTATGATTCCCGTCTCATGTTTATTCGGACGGGGTGGTAATTGATCTCGCATGAACACGCCTCTGAAAAATTTTATTTTTTTGTTTTTTGCAGCATTAATTAGATCATAATTCGACATCGGCGTTATCTTCTCCACGCCGCGGGGGTCCCTGGTAGAGTTGTTCCTTTTCCGTAATACCACGGAGGCGTCCCCGGCAATCGGAGTCCTCGTCCATTTTTTTTCTGTATCTCCCACCGGTGACTTTATCAATGACCTTCGAAGCCACAGCAGTGGCAGCATCCAGCGCAATAGCCTTTGCAACAGCCGGTGCAGCAGCAGCGGCTAATGCAGGTAACGCAGCTACCTTTGCTGAAATCAATGCAGGTAATGCGAATAGTAATGGGAAAAATCCACCCACCTTGACCATGTCTCTTAATGCAGCTGGAGATAGTGTAACCTGCGTTCCGGTGTTGGATGATTTGGCTTTATTGAAATGTTTTTGTTGTGTTTTTGTCAAGGATAGTTTATTTGGACCACCTAGAATCTGATCGTGTTTCAACGTCAATTTCGTTCCACATTTTTTCGCTAATCCTGATTGTAGTTTCTTTATCTGACCCTGAGTCAGAGTCACACTAACATGTTCATACGACATTTATAAATCTATATTGAATCTAAATTACATTTTTTCTACAGGAGCATCGATGATTCTCATTTTGCCCTCGATGCCCTCGAGAATCATTTATTCTATCGCTGAGTATGACAGCGACGGCTCTAAACGCAACAGGAGGAGCATTGGTTATTCTGATCTTGAAATGAATATCAACGACAGATTGTTTTATCAAATCCATGTGCTCCAATGAAAAATAATAGATCGGATAGAAATTTCTAAAATCTAACTGAGATATTTGTAATCCGGTATCTATATTTTGATCTCGACCCATGTAACTCCACAAACGATGATAACCACGTGCTACTGATCCTTCTGCGTAATTTAACTGAATCTCTTCAACTGGTTCCTGATGTCCATTTACCCTCAGAGATACATCGCTGGCATTAAAAACATCAAAGATCATGTGAGTTCGAGTTTGATTGTTTAATCTTTCTGTTTTTTGAAGAGCTATAAAAATATGTCTTGGTGCAGATACACCTTGCTGAGACGCTATGTGCCAGGTGAAATTACCTCTGATATTGCTCTGAATACTATCTGTGTACGTCGTCAGCCACGACATCACTGATTTACCACCTCGATCCATGAACGATAACAAATTTCTCTCCTCGTCTATCTATGGTGTCATTGAAGGCATCCACAATGTTAGTTTAGTTAATACAACCTTGCCATTGTTATCTGCAGCTCCAGTCCTCCAGATAGCGTCATTGCTATCGCCTTTTCGATAAAAGACAACCGTGTGCTTAGCTCCAAATATAACCTTTCTAAAGTCTCTACAAAAACCAAATATATGTGACAACGGGATAGCACATGAAAATTTTTTATCGTTGCCTTCTAGCATGGCCGTGCGAATAGCAAATCCAAGATTGTAATTCGCAATAGAATCATGAATAACATGAAAAGCAGCGGTTGGTTTATCTATCGTTTTTCCGGCTACAGGATCAGTAACAACGTTAGTATGCGTCAATTGCACTAAATTGAATTGTTTATTTTCAGCGGCATCCGAATTATCCTTGGTAAACATCATACTAGGACCAGCCGATCTAGTGAAATCATCTGAGTATCTCGCTAAGCCTATGATCGGGGTCGCTACATCAACGTTGTCACTGATTGTTTTGATCTCTCTACCATCGATCATATACCCTGCACTCTTGAACAGCGCCATAATACCATTGTTGACTAATCCAACCTTGATATCATCAGCGTAATTGGTGTTATCGTTTTTCACAATCCTACCAACAACCTCAATGAATGCCTCACACGGGAGAAAATATCTTGTTGTATCTTGTACTTGTAATTCTATTCTACTAGGGCTATTTGGTGTTATCGCGTCGTACGAGTAATACTGGTAATCTCGCACTGAGTCGTCTCTCTCTATTGGTTCATCTAACTTGAAAGCTTCATTAGATGCGCGCGAGAACATGCTTTTATAAAATATCTTTATCGTCTAAAACGAAGACGTCCTCCGAATGCACTGGTACTGATTTCTTGTTGTGGTTGTTGTTGCATTTGTTCTAACGCCAACGATGCTAGTTTTTCATTAGCTGCGTCGTTTATAATCTTGCTGACATCACCGGCATCCCACTGTGACGGGTAGTTTGTCCGCGGGCTTAGGTTTTCCCTTTACCAATCGCACTATCCTATCTTTGATAGTTTCATATGCTTTACCGGCAACATCGCCAACAGTACCTACCACCTTGTCACGCACAACACCTATTGCTTTCGACGATAGCTGCTTGGCTAACGGACCAACCTTGGGAATTATTCGACTGAAAAATTTAATTATTGAATCACCTATCCCCGATCCGTACTTGAGTTTGTACATGGGTAATATTGAATTCATAACACGAGCCTGTGTCGCTCTCTGATGGCTCTTGTGAACGATCATTTTATTTTATAATACAATTATTCAATCACTGCGATAATCATCTATGAGTTCATCGACGAGATCACGATAGATAGATACATCAATGATTTTTCCCTGAAACAATCTTCTGCAAATATCTGCTGCTTCGTTTATTATTTCGCGTGAATTATTTCCAACTCGTTTTCCACCAAAAAGAACCTCTAGTCGAGATACATCATTGACGACGCTATCGGGACAGATGGTATATCCTTTACCTGTCTTCGGAGCACCAAGAAGTGATTGAAGTACATCAGCCTCTTCGGGTACATCCTGAAATTCCTCCTCTGGTGATTGTGGCCGTTCAGGTTGTACTTGTTGTTGTACAGGTTGAGATACTGCATCAATGAATTTTACATAATCTGGATCCTTCGTATTTATTGATGCAGATCTCTTGGATGCGCTATATAACAATAATGGCCATTTTTCCTTTGTAAATTTAAATTTGGTAGCGAATTCAGGATTCCTGTATTTTGATGGATTATCGTAATCCCTAGCTATATCGATTAATTTGTTTGGGTCTTTGATATCCTGAAGAGTATCATCAGTAAATAATTCATGTGGTCTAGGTTTACGTGGTTGCACAGGTTGAGGTATCGCAGGTTGAGGTGTCACAGGTTGAGGTGTCACAGGTTGAGGTATCGCAGGTTGAGGTGTCACAGGTTGAGGTGTCGCAGGTTGAGGTATCGCAGGTTGAGGTATCGCAGGTTGAGCCTTTCGAGTTAGCAATTCAATTCTTTTTGCTTTATTGATGTAATTAGCGTATTCACTATCAATCCTGTTGATGTTACGATACACATAGTATAGTATTTTATACCATTTATCACGACCAGGGATGATATTGGCATATTCGTGTTTCAGTATGTTTTTTCGATCGTCAAATGATCTATATGCGAATTCAGCAAGGGCATCAAGATTCGCTATTGCTCTTATTCTTGTTACCTCATCATCCTTGAATTTGCCAGCGTGGGGAATTTTCGTGATAGTTTGTTTCTCTATTCTTTTCAACAAAGGTAGAATTCCTTCCTTTACTGCTTCTTTCGCTACCTCAGGGTCCTTTATATCACCTATGAACGCCTTCTCGGTTGCTTTGGTTACTGGTTTGAACAATTCCTGCGTCGTCTCGGCAAATCCTTCCTTTGCTCTTTTAATCGCTTGTATTTTCTTTTTTACTTCCTTTTGCACAGGTAGATATTCCTCTATTGCCTTTAATCACTCTCGTGCTATTTTCGCGCTAAGTGATTCTCCAATATCCATGTTATTTCATTTTCATTTGTATCTTGAAATTAAAAATTAAAATGTATTTGATACAATATTTTATTTTATTTTGACAGAATAATCCTCTAAAATTCATTTAAATAAGACAGCAGCAGGGAGGGCGTATCAGTATAGTTTGTCGACGAGAATAACCCAAAAAACAAAAAAAATCATTGAACATAATTAATACGCAGCTAGATCTTCGAACAGGTGTTGTTCATTAGGTTGAGGATCAATAATGACATAACTATCACAGAAAGCTTTTATTCGGTAAATAAAATATTTCTCCGGGTGATATTTCCATGATGATGTTTTTGGTCGGTCGTTTTGTCAAGGTCTGGTCGCCCTCCCTGCTGCTCCCATCAAATCGAGCTTTTTTAATTAAATACGAAAACAATGTAAATTTGTCGTTTATAAGCTTCCCTCTTTTGGTCAGTTTGCTCAAGAAACGTTAGAGATTACATGACCTTGTCCATATCATGCAATGTGATCTATACATAATTCAATCTCAACAGGGCGGCATTATTTTAAACAGCTCGTCAAGGAGATTTCTTGTATTTCCAATGAACGTTGTGTGCACGACTGAAAACTTTCTGTCTGGACCATTATTATGCAACATATAAAAAACCAATTATATTAAGTGTTGTAATTGCATTGTTTTATAAAATATCTTACCCAAGGTAACAAGGTGATTAAGGTAACTGGGATTCAAAATATGTCTAGGTAGAATATATATTTGATAAGAAAAGTAGAGACAAACTTGATATGACATTAGTTTTGAACAAGTAACTATGTTTAAGTTAAAATAAATTTATATAAAATGATATTTAGAAAGTGTGGCTTCACGTAACAGACTTCTGTATATATTTATGTTATGTTACTGGTGGATATTTTATCTATCAGCCGTTACAACTATTCAGAATATGCACACACTGAGAGAGTTATAAGCAGGACGGAAAGAAATAAACCGAACAAGGGAACAGTGACCACATATTTTAATATTTTTATTAGAATCATCTTTGGACTTTAAATTATCCTTAATGTCATTGCATACAGTATACAAAATGTGCTTAAAGTGCATATATTCGAAAATTGAAGAAGAAGAAGATGAGAGATAGAGAGAGTTACATGAAGCAAGTAATTAGAGTGAATGTGTCATGGTATATGGAAAAAAGATTGCACAAATTTGAGCAATAAAGCTTCAAATTAGGTCTAGGAGAAAGAAAGAAAGAGAGAAAGTTAAATAAAGGTTGTAGTTATAGTGATTATGCATCGGTGTATGGGAAATATATAGTTTTGAATCAAGTCGACAAAGTGTTAGTTGTAATTATAATCAAGAAACGTTCCACGATAAGTTGTGTGCCATAATACCACTTCAAAGAAAACAGAACAATACATAAATAATGTACCTATAATAAGTAAATAATAAAATATGTACAGCACGAAAATACAACTGGCGTATATCGGGATTATTAAGAAAATTTAAAAATAAATAAAGACTGAATTGGATATATAAAGAGTAAGAGACGGAGAGAAAATATACAGAGCATGTTTAGAAACATATAACGATTTTATAGTGTAGTTTATTTTGATAAGATATTGAAAGACTCGACTTTATTCCCCTTCAAAAGTGTCAGTTCACATATGATATTGTAACAAGATCAATTATATCATTTAACGGCAAATAATTATTTAACAAATAAAACCTTGTATCTTGTCATGTGTGCCTTTTTTTTGAGGGGCAATTAAAAATGTATCTCTGTTTTTTTTCTGGTTTAAATATATCCATTATGCCTGAATTGTGTACTCCTGTCAAGGCTGTTATTTATGCGAATGTCTGCCACGACGTATATATGTAATTGGTCTAAATTGTATTTATTCGTATCTATCTCATCTTTCTCACGCATACACTCCACCATATGAAATATATCAGCAACACACAAAGTAATATAATAATGATCACTTTGTACGTGGAAATAGCAAGAAATTTGAAATGACCAGCACTGATTACCATAGACTTCATAACAAATACCCAAAGAAGAAATGCAGATTCATCAAAGTAGCAATGTTAGTCCCCTCGATATAATGTTGGTATGATATACACCAGGATAAGGGAGCTCACACCTTTATTTTAATTTTCATCTTCTGATTCGAAATGTTTCTATTATATCGAATTTACGGTGATCATAACCAAGGAAATTGGTTGTAGAATTGGTTGGATTTTAATGGCCCTTTCCTATATATATGGCATATAGTTAAAAATATTTACGTCTACGATAATGCGGTTAAAGCAACGCATCGATTACGAGTCGGAAGCTATACGTCATGTTTTGCAACGGCAAAAGTCACAATAATCCCTTGGTTTCTTTCATATATGTTGACAGTATAGGCTGTGAAGTTGCAATTTGAACTATTACATGGCGTGAGTCGTGCCAGTATCCAAGAATACACTGGTTTGCCTAACTCCACGTCACAGTCCACTCCAAGTTTTACTCATTGGTAAAATGTGCGCCTTACCTTGATAACCTCACTGATATTTTATTGATTGGAGGTAGCATAATACATATCATAATGCACACTTTTGTCTTAAAAAGCCCGCTATATGATTGTATAAATGATGTTCAGAATCGCTACTAATTTGAGTTGCTTGTTCTATGCTTTGTTCAAGCTGGAACATTGGCAGATGTCCTTCCATTATGAGTTTTTATATTGTTTTTTCCAAAAGCCATTTCTCTGGCCGACAAATTATTAACCATATTGAAACAACTATTTACAGCAAAAGCGTGTGAGCGGGCTTCAAACAATCATCTTCACACAAAGTCTCTCTGCGTGAAATACAAGTGTGAAGTTGCAATTTATGAAATATTGCGTCCTGGTGTAATACAGTGGGACCCGCATAGTTATTGATTAAACGAATTTTTGGTACAAGGACAGATACAGCTAGACAACAGATAGTTGAAAGATGCAAATTAGAGGTATATAGAATGGCAGGTTTTCTGAAGCTGACAGTTTTAAAAGAATACAAAATGTCACTAGAACTACGCCATATATTCCACTCAAGAGGGTAACATGGAATAATGTTTTTTATGAAGTATGCAAATAATGATATCACTTTACTATGCAATACCTCGTTTTAGTTATTTTTAAAGTAATTCCTTTTCTGTTACTGAGAATAAAATTATACTTAATTATATGACCTGAATATCTTCATGTAGTTGTTTCACAGTTTTATCACACTGGAAAATATAACCATCATTATCAGCCATTTTATATATGCAACATTGTGGATATTATCGTCGTTTATTGTAAAGTGTTGTGATTGTTTAGAGATGTCTTTATTTTCTTCATGTCATAATGTAAAGCTGAATTTGCATTAATTTTCCTATCATTAGCGTATTTTTCTTATATATAAATATGTTGCGACGCTTGATCCGGAGCTGTTACATGCCACATGACTGGAACCATCTTGAAAAATGTATACATTTCATAAGCATGACATATATCATTGATAAATGTTTGTGTACAATATCGTGTGAAATATTACAATTATTGATGCATAGTAGCTATAGCTACTATACTGACTAATTTTAATTATTATTTACTGCAATCATCGCGGTGAAGAAATCATATCGTGTCAGTCCAAAACATAAAGTAGTGAGAAACAATCCTCAGCAATAATATTGCAAAATTGATCGGATTTGTATCATGAAAAAGAACATATAAATGCAAGATGTAATACAAGCTATACAATATTGAAACTTTGATTACTCGCTTAATCCAGGTGCACATTAATGTTGTATAAACACTTATTATTAGGCACTTGCAAAATTAAAAGCCTGTTGAAATTACATCGTCTGAGGAACTTAGCCCTGATTTTATGTATATATATATATCGTGTTCTTATCTCGGTCCATTATTGAGACTGAGACCTACTGACTGCTCTCGTGTTGTTTTCCTTTTGTAAGTTATAAATATATGTTTCTAAAATTGTAGTTAAAGACCCAGCCTTGTCTTCTAGCTTCGAAGTTTTAGGAAACGAATTTGCTTATAGTTAGAGGCAGTTTTCCATTAAAGTTCGTTCGGGAAATACGTTTGCTACTCTAAATATGTATATAAGATTCCACGGTAAAACAACATTCATAATGCATGTAATTAAGTATAATTGTTTTCAGATTTAATATGGAATACATCTTTTATTTAAATTATTAATTGGCATTTCAAAGTGCACGCTGTCATTTAGGCCTAAAACACTACTTCGGGATGATTGTGATTTCATTTAAATATATCATTATATCATGGATTATATTTTCCGAGATATCAAGACTGTTGGTATATCAGCCCATCTAAGACTATTATCATATTATATTTTCACTTTATATTTTAAGGAAATACATCAAAATCATTGATTGGATTGTACAAAGCTATTTGGATTTGCTATTTCGGTTAATTAGTTTAAGAGAATAGAGAGGTAAAACTCTTTTAAATATTCCCTGATTGTTTGCACAATACAAAGTGTACTATATAGCATGTCGAAAATAATAACTATTTTTCGTTAAGTTTCTACCCTGCCCTATAGTATCGATAAAGACATATATCAATATTAACGTTTGGACAAATAAGAATTGTTTTCTCCAAATATTTATCAATCGTGCTTTTTTGCGTATTGAGGTGTGAAGTGTTAATTCCAGTAATGCATTTTTCAAAGTCAAGTCTAGAAAGAGGTAGAGAATCAACCACCACTATTTTGTCTATATTGTTGTCAGTAAGGAACCAAGTGCACCCCCACAATGTTCTTTTCACTAAATTTTACATTCATTAGGGACCAGTCTTTGCCAGCAAGACCCTTTAT